>JAQPZY010001669.1:5177500-5777500 GCA_029931535.1 Margaritifera margaritifera | reverse complement strand
ACAATAAAATTTGACTATATTTTTTTCAGAAATCTTTAAGCTTTATAATATCAATAATTATATACCTCCGATAAAAACAAAAAAGATTTTAAAAGAGTACGATTCATAGTGGAATCAAATTAAAAACCAACTACAAGATTTTTCCTTAAAATGTTGTAATACAATTTTGTTTTCTTTTTTTTCAATACGTGTTTTTGTGCAATCTATCAATATTATATTCGATTTCAATTTCTCCAGTTGTTTTTAGTTTATTAATCTCTATTTTGGGTAATCAAATATTATCTCTTTCCATCCTTTTTATAATTAATTCTATTGTGTGGTCCTTATCAGGCTCTATATAAAAAAATTGTGATAGAATTTATTGTATTTTCTTTCTGTAAAACAGAAACCTTTTGTATAATCAATATTTCTTCCATTTATTGTATATATATATTCTTGTGACATTAACAGATTCTGGTGATGTATAATTAGATACTATTAAGTATGCAACGAGAAATGAGGTTATAAATAATGAAAATTAATTCGTGGGATTCGGCTACAAACTGGATTATAGTAAATATTACAAAATATAAACATGAACAGTAATAAGATTGTAAATTTAGGACAGCCTACCAGTGCAAGTGATGCAGTAACGAAAAAGTATGTAGATGAAAATGTTTACCCTCTTACTACAAATGTCAGTATTGTTAATACTCTTATGACAAATCTCCTTGATAACGAAATCCAAAAGCTTGATAAACAAATACAGAAATTAGATGATATTTATTTGTTAAAAAGTGGTGATAAAATGAGTGTTGATCTTGTTTTAAAAACATACATCAACGGTTCGACAATACTTGGTTGTGATGACATTACAACAGGGAAACTATTTACATTGAAATTAGGCAGCGATCAAAATATAGTAAAATATGATGACAACAAAATCCCGTGAATATCACAACACCGATGAAGTATTAAATAAGACGAATGGTGACAATATACTTAGATCTGGAAAAACACTGTCAATATGAATTATAATTTATTAACAATATCAAAGAGCCTGTTTATATATTTAAAACTGTAAATATCACAACATCGATGAAGTATTAAATAAGACGAATGGTGACAATATACTTAGATCTGGAAGAAGTGAGGGCACAACAACGATATTTTTCAACACTGTCAATATGAGTTATAATTTATTAACAATATCAAAGAGCCTGTTTATATATTTAAAACTGTGTCAATAAACTCTTTATGGACGAAGGAGATGTTAAAAGTATATAGATGGCCCAGCAGTTTATGTAAAATAAAATTAACAAAATCGGTTATACGATAACAGAGTATTAAACATGAGCGATAATTTTGTTAAAAGATCCAGCTGATGATAAAGATTGTACCAATAAATGTTATGTTGACCATAAAGGTGTCCAAAACTATCCAAATAACCAAGCCACTTATGCAAAATGAATCGGCGATACACTAACAGGAAAATAAAATATGGGTGATAATTTTATTTAAAAAATCAAAGATCTAGCTAACGATAAAGATTGTACCAATAGTCGTTATGGTGACCAAACAAGTTGTTCAAAATAATTAAGATAACCAAGCCACTTATGTAAATGAAATGTGTGACACAATGAAATGTGATTTAAATATGGAATCACATAAAGTCACATCTTCATATTCACCAATAGAAGACAATGACTTAATAAATATATATTATATGTAGATACATCGATAGCTAATATAGAAGCGTCACCATTAATCAGTGCACATGAATAAGAAATATTCCCAACTAACCTCCGTAATATAACTAAAATTCCCTCGATGATACCCTTAGGTTTAGAATCTAAAGAATCAGATTTCATAAAGATATCTTCATTTTCTGACAAAGTAAAATGGCTAACATTCACAAAAGGGGGAATATCTTTCATTGAGACAACTGTTATTTTTTAAAATTATTATTTAAATATTTAAAAGCACCTCTCGTAGACATAATGTTTTTATAGGCTGTAAAGGGTGTAACAGAAAACGATAATGTGATAATTTATTAAACAAAACTTACAACAGGTTATAGACGGGATGGATGCAGGATTTTATTAAAGAAACTTACCTCAATTCCAATTAAGTATTCCTAAGGGAGGACAATCCATGGTATTATATGCAAAGAATAATATTGACAATGTTGCTTCTTTTCTCCCAGAAGGATAAAGAAACTTGGTTCATGTAAAAATAACATTCAAGGGGAATTGGCTGATGGAGAAAACAGAACTTGAGCACAAAATAGAATTTATGATAGCAAAACCAACATATTTTATTTCTTAACATCTCACTTTGACAACATCTGATGATAGTTGTGATAACACATATTTTAGTCTAAAAGTTGATTTAAAAAAAAGCACGAGTGACGTCAATCTCGTATAATATTAAGACGAGGATATTATGCGGTGTCATTAGGATGCGAGGATCTTCCTGTGATATACCAGCTCTCTCGTATCGTGAAGCACGAAAGTGGTGAAGTTGGTAAATTTCTTCCAGCTACCACAATATTAACAACGTCTTTAACAACCAGCACTGTTTAGATTGGTGTTTTAAAAATAGTAACGTATGTGTTAGTGTCATTCAGTGAAAAAATGTAACAGCACAAGCGAATTTATCAACATTTGAATTGGTAATATAATATAACAAAATAATATGCAATGGTAAGTAATACAGCAAGTAACAGTACAGAATTACATAATTATTTAATGCGGTTGTGTTCTGCATATAGGAAGAATTATAAGTTATACGGTAACGCAAGTAAGGCAGTGATATTAATATCAATAGTGATTAAAGGTTGTGCCAGTTTGTGTGCAATACCTGTTATCCCTATTTTTATGATCATAATAGATGTTACTCCAGTTATAGCATCAGCAATCAATAGTTCTTTGAAGTTGGATGAAAAAAATTAAAATGAAATTTAATTATAAATATATGAAACAATTACTTACACATGTAAAATCAAATTATGTTTCTGATAGCAAAAAAAATAATCAATATGTTTTTTTATAAGATCAAAGAGATTCAATCTACAGAATTCTTTTAGGATCATTGAAAACTTACCTCAACCTTAAATTATTTTATATCATTCATATATAAAAATATGTAACAGAAAGTGAAACCAACAATGTAAATAATATCAAGAAGCAATTTATATCCCTATAATACAAAAGATACTTACAATATTGTGAATCAAATTCCAAATAATCCTAAATCTCCTATACACAAAGAGAAAAATATAAAATATTCTGAATGAGCTCAAATAGTCTTGAATGTATACATACCACAATGATACATTCCAGAATGTCTTTGAATAAGTTTACAAAAGTCCAAAGTAATATATTAATTCAAAAGTTAATAATCACTTTAGTAATTTCAATGAATATCTTAAACAAATAATCCCTCTCGAATTATATCTGATTTTAATGGCACTGTGTAAACTCTGATCATAAATGGATTACCACGGACTGATCTAAAACAGGAATTAATTATTTGTTTACCAAATCCCTATTTATAATCATTTTCACTTGACCTTTATCAACAGGATGTGAAGCAATAAAATAGAGAGAAAAAACAGTCTAACTGTAAATAAGAATGACCTTGAACTCAAATGCTTGTAAACATTCTGTTGACAAGTTACTAGAACTTAAAGTGTATGTATATATATATATATATATATATATATATATATATATATATATATATATATGTAATGGAAATAATGCATTTTGATGTTGAATGTTGAACCACCTAAAAAGACCAAACACAATTTCCTTGTATCTGATTGTCACTATCTTATCGTTGGAAGCATATGTCAAGAAAAAAGTAATAATGAGCCTATACTTAAATATCTTAATTATGATTTAATTACTTTTTTTACTATCAGTAATACCCAAGCATTAATATGCCATGTTGGAAGAACTATTTGATACTATAGAAAAAGAAACAGACTAAAAAATTCTTTCTATACACATACCTGAAGATGTTATTTCTATAGACAAATTGGATAACAAAACAAATAACATTATTGGAATTGTATATAATTATCTCAGTCTTACTATCATGTGCCAAAATACATGCAACAAACACAAATTGCTTGTACCTTTTAATGAATTGGATAAAGACATATGACACATTTCAGATGATCATTGTTCTGGTGATGTTGACAAACAATGCTTTATCAATATATAAAGAAGAAATGCAAAATCCTTATAGTTTAATTATTTTTTTATTAAACAAAAAAAGGTACTTACCCCTGTAAGATACCGCAATGTTTTTGACCATTTTTATATTGGTGGGCCAAATATTAAAAACAAGCATATGATTGTTTTTTTAATAATGACATTATAATGTCATTATTATATTGTTATTTTACATTATTTAATATTATGTTGCAATACATATTATATATGATATCATTATAGATAAGAAGCTTTGTAAAGGTTACTAACATGCAGAAACGTAAAGAGATAGTTGAAAAATGGGTTGAAAACAGAAAGAAAATTAAAGATCAAATTTTACAAGACAAAATAAGCAAACAAGAATTTCAGAGGTAAATCGCAGAACCAATGGTGGTTAAACCAATTCTTACGAAAATTCAAGAGATAGACAAAAAATCATCTAATTCAAACGTTTGCACAAAATCAATTACCGATCATACAAGCATTACCTCCACCAATCACATTACCATATACAAGCATTACCTCCACCAATCACATTGCCATATACAAGCATTACCTCCACCAATCACATTACCATATGCAAGCATTACCTCCACCAATCACATTACCAAATACAAGCATTACCTCCACCAATCACATTACCATATACAAGCATTACCTCTACCAATCACATTGCCATATACAAGCACTACCTCCACCAATCACATTGCCATATACAAGCATTACCTCCACCAATCACATTACCATATACAAGCATTACCTCCACCAATCACATTGCCATATACAAGCACTACCTCCACCAATCACATTACCATATGCAAGCATTACCTCCACCAATCACATTGCCATATACAAGCATTACCTCCACCAATCACATTGCCATATACAAGCATTACCTCCACCAATCACATTACCATATACAAGCACTACCTCCACCAATCACATTGCCATATACAAGCACTACCTCCACCAATCACATTACCATATGCAAGAATTACCTCCACCAATCACATTACCATATGCAAGCATTACCTCCACCAATCACATTACCATATACAAGCATTACCTCTACCAATCACATTGCCATATACAAGCATTACCTCCACCAATCACATTACCATATACAAGCATTACCTCCACCAATCACATTGCCATATACAAGCACTACCTCCACCAATCACATTACCATATGCAAGCATTACCTCCACCAATCACATTACCATATGCAAGCATTACCTCCACCAATCACATTACCATATACAAGCATTACCTCCACCAATCACATTACCATATACAAGCATTACCTCCACCAATCACATTGCCATATACAAGCACTACCTCCACCAATCACATTACCATATGCAAGAATTACCTCCACCAATCACATTACCATATGCAAGCATTACCTCCACCAATCACATTACCATATACAAGCATTACCTCTACCAATCACATTGCCATATACAAGCACTACCTCCACCAATCACATTACCATATCCAAGCATTACCTCCACCAATCACATTACCATATACAAGCATTACCTCCACCAATCACATTACCATATACAAGCACTACCTCCACCAATCACATTACCATATGCAAGCATTACCTCCACCAATCACATTGCCATATACAAGCACTACCTCCACCAATCACATTACCATATACAAGCACTACCTCCACCAATCACATTACCATATACAAGCATTACCTCCACCAATCACATTACCATATACAAGCATTACCTCCACCAATCACATTGCCATATACAAGCATTACCTCCACCAATCACATTACCATATACAAGCATTACCTCCACCAATCACATTACCATATACAAGCATTACCTCCACCAATCACATTACCATATACAAGCACTACCTCCACCAATCACATTGCCATATACAAGCATTACCTCCACCAATCACATTACCATATCCAGCATTACCTCCACCAATCACATTACCATATACAGCATTACCTCCACCAATCACATTACCATATACAGCATTACTCCAACTATTACCACAGGCAGTTTATATAAATTTAAATAAAGCTTTAGATAAAAATTGTTTTTAAAAATTATCCTCTGCGACAATGAAGCAAGTAAAATTATTGAATGTCAGAAACACAACTCTAAAGTTTGAATATTTTCAGCAATAATTAAATAGTGTATACCAAACCCACAACTCTGAATTACTGGTATTTAATAGTGTGAGATCTAAACAATGCATCTACCGAATCAGTTTGTGGTTTTTTGAAACCTAATAAACATATATATTTTTCTTGATCAACTAAGCACTACAAAGAATTATTGTAACAGCTTCGACTCTATATTATTAGAGTCCGTACCTATTCAAAATATATTTCACGATAATTTCATTTCGTACGATGTTAATAATCCATATAAACAACTTTAAAAGAAGTATAATAAACAGATCAAATATCACAATTACAGATGAAGACTCTAAAGTAGTATATTTTAATGGTATGCCAATTACATATATCGTCAGAACATCTCAATTAAATTAATTTTCGCCAAAATACGTTAAGTAAATGACAGCAATATCCTTAAAAGATCCTAGTGAATTTAGTTTTAAATTCATAGAGAAATATGAAAATGATGAAGCAATAGGTCTATCACTTGACACAGGCTTAAACTTAAACAACAACCGCATTAGAAATTTAGCAGATACTATAGAAAAATCTGATGCAGCTAGAAAAGGTTTTGTACAAAAACGCGTTGATGCCTAAATACGTAAGACCTTGGAGGATAATAAGTTGAAAGATATCCAAACATGGTGAGAAGAGTAAAATAATAACTTTAACATCTGTGGATCAAAGTATCACAGAAAATATATTAAACTCTCAGAACTGCAAAAGCAAATAGATAATAACAAGAAAATATTTTAGATGTTGAAGATTTATTTACCAAGAGATTAATTACTCTATCAACTGCTTTACAAACTCTTTGAGCGGAATCAAACATAAAACCTGTAGAAAACATACTGCCATTATGACAACCAATCGAGCAAACGATAAATGCTGAAATATCAACCTTAAACAGTGACGTGGAGGATAGAAATAAATTTTTAGATAAATATGATACAAATTTGATGACGAACTACCTGGAAGTTTATTACTTTTTTATTTTAGTTATACACCAAAAAGTGTTATTCAGGTTAATACAAGAAAAGAATCATATGCTTATTCTAGTTTTGAAGAAGATAAAATATCTAAATTCAACGGTTATTTGAATTTATTCTCTGGTTTCACAAGACAACAAACAGTAGTTAGTATTTACGGATTTGACCATGCTCCATCACGTTTTGCTGAATACAAGTTACATGTCATAGAGATCTTCGAACAGTATTATGTTATTAAAATTTTTAAAAAGTCTTGTTTTATATTTAATTTTTATAAACTGAAATCTCCATTCATCAAATGATTTAACATTTTATATTGCATTAATGGTAAGTAATACAAGTAAATCTTATGTAGTAAATATGAATAAAGAAACCGTAATAAAACTTTTACCTAGAGTAGCTCAATAAAAATATTTTAGAATAAAAGAATCAAAAACATATTATTTAGAAGTAAACGATATATATTTTTCAGTGTGATTAGATAAAGATGATATTCCTAATTATATATATCTTTAGAATTACTATTGCGAATTAAATTGCCTGTTTCATCATTTATCTTTTCAAATAAATACTGACGGAAATAACACTAACCCCACTGCAAATATCTTTAAGAAGTCCTAGTGATTTAACTTTTAAATACTCAGGGAAATATGATAAGGTAAAGGAACTAGATACTTCAATAACTGGTGAACTAAACATTAATAACAACCGTATTATAAATTTAGGTTAACCGACAAAATTAACTAATGCATCTACTAGACAGTTTGTACAAAGACGGGTTGACAGTCAAATACGAAAGGTTTTGGAGGATAATAATTTGTAAAATATTAAAACCAGAAGAGAAGAGACTGATAAGAAATTAACATTTTTTGAGGATAATAAAATCGAAAAGTTTTAACAGATAAGGTATATATAGATAAAGAAGTAAAAAACAAAAATGTTAAAGAATTAGAAACTAAGTTAAACACAGAAATAGATCAAAGCTAAATTAGTTATATTTTGTAATTGTAAATGTATCCTAAACATAGTATTAATAGATAATGCTGATGAATATACAACTACGGTTGATGATATCAATAATAAATTGATGATACTAATAATAGATTATATGAAAACAAAAACATACATAAATCAGTTCTAACAGATTAAGAACTAAATTAAAATAATATTGTTGAATAAATAAAATATGCTAAACAATTACAGTCATTATTAACTAGCTTAATGTTAGAAATTAAAATAATAATCAATTGACTGGAGATTATAACAAAAGGTTAATAAATTCCATGTTGATGATGATAATGATAAAATAACTGTAAATACAATATTATATGAATTTCGTTACACAGTAGAAGCCTTATTTTTGTTTCAATAGATCCTAACCGGTGCACATTAAGACGACAGAGTGAAAATAAATTAGTATATGGTTTCTTGGATATATTCACTCTTTTCACATCGACAGAGACAATAACTAGTTCCTAGAGACAAGAGTATAAAGCATCATTTTTTGCTGAATACGTCAAAGAAAAATTGCTGAGCTAGACACGTTTGTAATTGAAATAAATAAATCTCATTTATATACTTAGTAAATATCAAAACAGAAATAATAGGTCACCATGAAAAATATAATAGAATTAAGAAAACAAAAACATATCATTTTGGATTTTTTAAAATTATTTATACTTGAAGGAAATAAAGAACAAAATCCTAATTTGGGACTTGTTGTTTAAATCGGAGACAAGATACAAATTTACTACCATTAAATGGCAGGAGCAGCAGCAATAATTGGAGGAGCAATTACTAATGCGTCATCATTCACAGGATGTAATTTTCTGTTCAGTTTATGTGATCCTAATGGAGTTGATATGCAGAAATAAAAATACATGATAAATGACTTGAGAAGCTGCAAAAAACATTATGAGTTAAATGAAAATAGAACAAAATGCACTTGATTACATAAATGAAAATTAAGACAGCAAGGTTTGGTTAGTGAGTATTGAAATAATGTGAATAAAGCTTTTGATTTTTACTCTTCTACTTATCCAGACGATAGTGCCACGTTAGTAATACATAGAAAAGCCACACTTGTTGATTTTTAGCAGCCTTCAAATAAACAGATTGCTTATGAGCATACTTTTATTGCACTTTTGATGGGATTTGCTGTTTATATTGGCTGTAAGTTTCTTTCAGAAGTTCTCAGGCGCCCTAGAAGACGTTTACAGAATTTAACAAAATCAATAGGACGACAGCATATGGAAAATATATAACTCCTCACAAACAGGGAAAAAACACCACATGGCGTTAAGAATCTTAATCCAGTACATCATTGCATTTCACACACCCCAAGTAGCATAAAACCTGAACAACACTTATAAGTTGCAATCACTAGGCTATGACAAAAATGTTTTAATTGTAACAGGTATTTTTTTTTCTTTTTTTTTTATCGTTCGATGTAAAGATTAAGGGACATGCAAATAATTCAGTTCTAAACAATTTTGAAAAATGATGATTAAGAACAAGCTTTTCTTACGATAGTGATGATATTTTCAAACTGAATGATTGCAACATTTTCATGATGTCTAAAGACTTGTGGCTACTAGCGTCTGTGAGAAAAAATAAAATAGAGCAAGGAATAATGAACGAAATACTAAAAAAAAGTTTAGATCAGGAGCAGCCAATGCATAAAACACTAATACAGAAGCTATTCGTGAAAGATTCAGAATATCTCTCGATTTTCAGATACTGATAGATCATTAGTAGTAGAGGATATCACTCGACCGTATTTAAAAGGGTCAAAAGATTCGGGGGACAAACAGTAATTTAACATAGGCGCCATCTTGAAAGGTATGTTTTGTAACAGTGTAGCACGATTTGACGGTCTGCTCTCGAAGACGGAAAAACCCTATTACGTCACGGGTTTCAACAGGATGAAAGTGTCTGTTTGTAACAGTGTTGCGTGTGTTTGGAGGAAAATGTGAGTTTGTTTACCCTCTAAACTAAATGTGGTAGAGGAGTCCTGTGTCAAATAGGGTCGAAAGTTTATGGGGATAAACAGGAAATTAACATGGGAAAATTAATGGTCGAAAGTTTATAGGGACAAATAGTCTAAAGTTTAGGAAGACAAACGGGAAAGTAGCATGAGACAGCCGTACATTAAAGTTGTGTATCTTAACAGAGATCCTGAACGATGATGGTCGTATGTTGGATGACATCAACTCCAGCGTCTTCAGGTTTATTACGGGGACAAACGGGAAACTAAAATGGGAAAATTAATGGTTGAAAGTTTATAGGGACAAATAGTCGAATGTTTACGGGGGCAAACGGGAAATTTACATGAGGAGGCCATGTTGAAAGGTATGTTTTTTAACAGTGTATTGATGCGGTGTAACTTAACAGAGATCCTAAACGATATTACGGTCGTCGGTATGGATGACGTAAACGCCAACGTCTTCAGGTTTATGACGTGTAGGGTTGTTTTTTAGTTGTTGGCTATAAAAAGAACAGGGTAGGATGTAAAAGAAGGGGTATAAAATAGAATTTAAATTCCTTCACAATAAAACTAACAGCCCTAACACTTACCCTAATTTCTATATAAAGTTAAAATCTCTACTCCATTCTATAATATCCTCATCCCTATGTACTCTCCATTTAAAAAAAAACAAGACTATCAACCTAATAATCTTTAAATATCAAAACTTAATTATCTACTATCCACAAACTAGTTATCTACTATACAGCACCCCGTTATATGCTATCCACTATCCAATTATCTACTATCAACACTCAGTGATCTACTATCCACCAACCAGTTATCTGCTATCCACCAACCAAATATCTACTACCAATACAAAGTTATCTAATATTCAGCACACATTTATTATCCAGAACCTAGCTATCTAATATCGAGCACTCCGTTATATAATGTCCACAAATGAATTATCTACTATCTAACACCCCGTTACATACAATCCACCTACCAATTATCCACTATCCAACAAACAGTGACCTGCTATCCAACAACCAGGGACCAACTATCTACTAACTAAGGAAAAACTATCCACCACCCAGTTATATATACCTTCTAAAGAAAAATAATGTTACTAACCCTACATACCACTCTATGATCACTCTTATAAATTAAGTAAAAATATCTAGCCCCTTCAATAAGACCCTTAGCTACCTCCCTTCATAATATACCTACTCTACCCTCCTTCGGTATATCCACTACAACCCTACAGAGGAAACCTTACTCAACAGAGTACAGATAATATCAATCCCATCTAAATTAAACTAACAATCCTAATCCTAACCCTTATACTGCCTCTAATAAATAAAGTACAAATCTCCATTTCCATATATAATATCCCTACCTACCTATTTTAATCAAAACCACAATCCCATTCACTAAAGGTAAGATTTGAAAGAAGGGGTATAAATAAAAATAATTAAATCCCACTCTCCTGTCTGACTATCTGTCAATATGTGCGTGTTTTTGTGAAACAGATTGAGAGGGAGAGAGAAAAAAAAGAAAGAGAGAGACTTAACGAATTTCTGAAAAAAGACAAAAAACAGGGTAAATCCTAGGATAGAAATGTTCATGGTGTTAGATCTATATTTATTGTGAATGGTAGATTCTAAATGGGGCTCTTATAAACCCACCATTCACAGGAATGGAGGTTGATGGAATAATGATATGTTTGCCAAACGGAATAATCATATCGTTCAAATTCAGACGTCGTGAAGGAGTCTCTTCTTGAGGCGATACTTCATTTAAAAGTTTTTTGTATTCGTGTAAGTCATGAATTTTTTCCTGGACTTCATCCCATGGAATTCTGTGCAACGTACCAACCGTGTAGCTAGATGTCGCGGCATCCAAAGTCTTCGTTATGGATATGGACCATTAATCAAAGACTGACACAATTTGCATTGATCACAAATTGGACGATTGGTTGTGCGTTAATTGGCATGGATGGGCCATGCAACCCATGCCTCTTACAAACCTTAAATGGGCAAAAAAGAAGAAATAGTAAATTCGATGTCTCGGAGAGATGAAAATGCATACAGAGGAATTCTAGAAGTAGATTTCGAAGTACCAACAGATTTCCACTACTATTTTAAAGATTATTCTTTGGCATCATAAAAATTAATTTCTAGTGAAAATGACTTATCTCCACCACAAAAGAAATTAATAGAAAATAAAAAGGTACAAAACTGTCAGTACCTATACTATTATATACGTTATGATACAAAGACAGATATGTTAGATATGTTGACAAGATAGTCAAATAAGTTTATCCATACTTTAGACCTTTTTTCTTCCTTGCTTGCTTCAATTGGAGACACGTCTATAAATTGATGTTCTGACTTTTTATATCCATCAATAAGGTTTTGTAATATATCTACCAATTTTCTGGTTTGATTTTCAGTAAAATACTTCTACATTCTAGTCTTAAGAGTTAAATTACATCTTTCCACTCCAGACGCTTTTTTTTGTCTGAGTGAGTGAAAAAGTATTCAGTATTTTCATTCTCCAATAATTCACTGACCTTTACGTTATAACATTGCTTTCCTTCATCGAACTATATTTTTTTATATGTTTTTTTCTTGTCAAATATTTCCCTAAAGACATGATGTATATCATTTCCCTTTTTATTGCTTTTCCTTTTTTAACATATGGATATTTTGAAAAGACGTCTATCAGTCGAAAAATATCTATTACAATTATTACGTATTTTATATGATTGTGATTCAATCGTATCTGCCTTGAACTGACCATTTGCGTGACTAACATAAACCTTTCTATATGGAAATCGTTCTTTATTCTGTTTGTGAAATGTTTAAGTAGACTTTTTTATCAATTAACTTTTTTTAAGTTCAGAATATGTTATAGGATTGACACAATGTCTTCTTATCGGACTTAAAGATTGTTCTACTATGAATTTTAATTTACCTCTCCAAATGATACATATTCGTATAAGCAACCATACTTTAAGTGTCGTAGTAAAGATCCTTTAATTACTGCTTGTTGTTAGTGTGAGTCATTTAATTATATAAGTGCTATGGTATGACATTGGAATTAATCGTTTTAACATCAACAACCTATCATACACATAACAATAAAGCACAAAAAGCCAGGGTGCTTGTGCTCCAATATGCACTGTAGTATGCGTGTAGTTATTGATCAGTGTATTTACAAATCTCGCGCCAATGAACTTGAACTGTTTACGAGAGCAAAGAAAGCCAGTACTTCTGAACTTGATTTTATCAAGGTATACTAAAATACATGTATAAATGACTGCTTCGCGTGGAATATTTCATAGACCCATTCGTAAACCAACCAGACGTTTAGGGGCGAACTATATATCCCTTAAGTACTGTTGCATGGCCTGATATTAAATCTACGTGGCTTTATCTCTCTGTGATAAAGTAAAACGTGAAAGAATTTGTATACGCCTAGATATTTTATTATAGTACGGGAGACGGAACTGAGGCTTTAAGCCGTGGTGCCTGCTTCTCTGAAGATATTATTAATAGCTAAAATACTGGAAATGTATTGAAGCCTCATATATGATAGAAATCATAGTCTTAATATCTGAGTAACATATGCAAATCGCTTAAAGTATCAGACTTGTAAACCAAAAGTTTGGGGTTCAAACCCAGGTTTCCTCGTAAAACATTTTGCATATATAATTGAGTATCACCTTACTGCCTAAAGTTAGCTACATAAAAATCAGATAAAAATAAATCCGCAGAAATAAAGAAATAAAAAATTAAAATCATACTGCTAAATTATGATGACGCATGACACAATCTATCGTGTATACAAATTAAAAAAAACATCCTGCTAAAGTACATTGAAGCATGCAAAAAGGAGCACAACATTTCGATAGCGGAGAGCATGAAAAATGATCAGCAAAGAATGCGATCTCTGCCATGAGGGTAATTATTTCTTTCCTATGTCCAGTCGATTCACGAGGGAGAGACTTTATTCAGTAAGGTGAGCATTTTGTAAGAAATTTTAATAAATAATTATATAGTTAATACAAATTCGGGGATAGATGATGGGTTTTTAATCCTTTATTTTTTGGTGTGTGGTTGGGGCCGGTCACCCTGTTAGAAGAACTATTTTGGTGACCACAGAGCCAGGTTTTCTAATAAATATGTGACGACCACTGAGACAGGTTTCTCTCATAAATATTTAACAACCAGTGAGTCATGTGTCTACATAAACAATCTGACGACCGCAGAACCAGAAGTAACGCCCACAAAAATTTGATAATCAGTGGCCCAGGCTTCTCGGGCTCTAATCAAAAGTGCTTTAAAATTGTGCTTCTAGTAGTTTTTTTTTCTTCTTAAAAATTACAAAACATTAAAATAATGGGTCCAAAATTAATAAAGTGTGCCAGAAGTTTCGTTTCCTACGCTTCTTGCATATGTCAAATTTTTCCATCTATTTGCAAATTATAATTTAGTAAGGGATGTAACGATTACCCGGATGAATGTTGATGATTCGAGTATTAGTGGTAACTTGTTACAAAATTTAGTATCCAGTTGACTGATACCCCTCACCTCATAAAACCAAGTGTATTTAGTAAGCTGAGCAAATTGAAAATGAGAACCAACGTTCTGACTCCCAGTCTTTTCTTCTTAAACAAGATTTAGTCATAAATTGAAACATTGTAACGCATCTGCCCAAGAGGCAACCCAGTGCTGTACATGTACCATAATCTGCTATTCTAAGATATGAGACATAATAACACGAATACTGTCCTTACACAGATTTTATGCAAACTAGTACACATACGCACATTCAAAACTCACGAACCATATTTTCATTCTTTCACAGTTCAGGCATCTGAAGGTGTTGTATCTAAGTCATTTCAAAGGCTATCGGTAATGCGAATAGGCTTTATAGGGTGGGTGGGTGTGGTATAGCCAAATATCAAATATAGCACTTAATAAGTGGAAAATTTTAAATTATTAACTTTAAAAAAGCCTTTCATTTAAATGTGCAGGTACAATTTGTTTTGCGGAAAAGGTATTTATAGGAGCTAATATAGACAATTTGATATTGCATTTTACGAGCAAAATAAATCACGACACTGAGATAAAATTTAGCTATTGCATTATAATTATCGTGTTATATTGGAGACTAAGCAAGACGCAACAAGCGTTTTATTTTGCATATACATTGGGACTTGCGTTCACTGCATGTAGCAAACATCACGATCCAATGTAATGGGGTATGCCATATTAGTCTTTTTCCAGCCGACCCAGTCCCATGACTTACAGTCATATTACACACATACCTGTAACCCGATGGGTATAAAATTTTCCATATAGAAAGTAGAGTTATGGTCGGTACTGTTAATAGCGAAGACAATTCCCAACATTACTGAAATACATACTATGAAATGACTTATTTGTTTGTTTACATTTCACTTCTTTTCCTCACTTCTTTCACCGCATGTTGTTCTATAAATATCAATCTGCCAGAGTTTATATCTTCGGGTATTATTAATCCTTCGTTTTTAATACCCGTCTAAAGATGATGAAAAGTACTTGACATTAGCTAATTATCCTAAATAATCTTTATATGTATGCATACATGGGATATATATTGAATGTTCTTGTAAGTATGAGAACTAGTATAGTTTCCGCTAGTGTGTGAGAAGGCTCCTCCGACAAAGAAAGAGTGTGGTTTAAATTAAGAAAAGACAAATTTTAGCAAAATTACAAACTGATCAGGTAAGACATATGAGCAGTTGCATACTTTAGAAAAAGTACTTCGTTCGGTACTGTTGGATGTTACGGTTGTCACTAATCGTGAATGTTTAACTTAGTAAGCGCAACATGCTTAGTGACGGTGAATATGACATGTATACATGTATATATCCATGTGCTTTTTCTACAGTGGATTCTACAGTGTGTCCAATAGGCCACCTGTAGGGAAAGAGTTGACACTTATTTGTACAATTAATTATGTACATGTTAGTGGTGATTTTGTGACATTTTTGATAAATAGTTATTGATATTGTTTTGTGTGTGACATTTGAACACTGGGGTAAATTAGTTTCTATCGTTGTACAGTGTAGTTATTTTCAAAGACATTGGGTACTTTAGAAAGCAGGATACAAGGAGGTGGCTTAATGTGGCTTGTGGTCTACATAAAGGGGAAATATTAGACCAAAGTCTTACATTTTGTACATTTTGCTTTGAACCCATTACAAGGATACCAAGAAAATGGTCAGAGATTTACTCACGACTCAATAATTGATACAGTATGGAAAACTAAATTATCGAATGTGATAGGATAGATAGATGCACAGCATGTACAGAAAAACATGTGAGCAAAAATATGAAAATATTCCAGACTGTTCATTTTGGGGATCATCATAATGTTTGTCGCCGAAAATTGTGTAATTATTATTATTACCAATATACATGTATAATTGTGTCATTGTTTTTATCATAAAATGATGTTTCTAGTCCTTACAAGCCTCCCTACCTTTTTTAAGGAACTACTGTCAAGGTTGTTCATGACTGACAAGATTCCATTTTATCTGCAAACAGTATGTGCAGAAAAACAGCTCATGTTAAACTTCTCCACGTTTTATACAAAATCCACTTCTCCTTGCCACTAAATGGATTATTCATAACCGTCGGTGACATTTCTTTTTCACTATATACAGACTCCATATTGCAGTACAGTGCATCAAAGTCTGTGGACAAAATGGTATGGGATTTTTTATTATAAGTTATTCTTTCACAGACTCGCTGCTAAATGTTGCAGGTTACTTAAATGGGACATCACTATTACCATAATTTTTAGCCATTTATTCATACTCATAGTACCTTCCCCCACCCACCTATAATGAATTGTGCATTAATAATTGTGCTTTAGTGATCCTGACAATTGGTCTGATTGGTATGGAATAATGAATGAATTAAAGGTGGAATGTATACTTAGGGCTCATTCAAAAGCAAGCGGGAAATATATTTGTGTCAGTAAGTGTAACACGTAAGTTTCGCTACATTTTAAAAACTGGAAACTTTAATTATGGAATAATTCTTTCCAGTTAACACCCTGTACATGAGGTGTTTCCGACTACGATTAACCGGTAACGGTTTGGTTAATTTATAACGGGTAACCGATTCTAAGGAATTTACTAACTGTTTCACTCCTAGATTTAGATACTACGGGTAACCGGTTATGGTATTTAATGCTTCAGCCTTAAAGTAGTCAAAGTATTGCTTATACCCAGACAATAGTTTTTAATTTGAAAACTTTCATAATTTCAAGGGCGTAATCAATTAATAAAGTAGTTCAAATAGTTAAAGAAATTGTCTGGGTATCATTAATACTCCCAATACTGTTAAACATTCCTGGTATCATTAATACTCCCAATACTGTTAAACATTCCGGGTATCATTAATACTCCCAATACTGTTAAACATTCCTGGTATCATGAATACTCCCAATACTGTTAAACATTCCTGGTATCATGAATACTCCCAATACTGTTAAACATTCCTGGTATCATGAATACTCCCAATACTGTTAAACATTCCGGGTATCATTAATACTCCCAATACTTTTAAACATTCCGGGTATCATTAATACTCCCAATACTGGTAAACATTCCTGGTATTATTAATACTCCCAATACTGGTAAACATTCCTGGTATCATTCATACTCCCAATATTGTTAAACATTCCTGGTATCATTAATACTCCCAATACTGTTAAACATTCCTGGTATCATAAATACTCCCAATACTGTTAAACATTCCTGGTATCATGAATACTCCCAATACTGTTAAACATTCCTGGTATCATGAATACTCCCAATACTGTTAAACATTCCGGGTATCATGAATACTCCCAATACTGTTAAACATTCCTGGTATCATGAATACTCCCAATACTGGTAAACATTCCTGGTATCATTAATACTCCCAATACTGTTAAACATTCCTTGTATCATTAATACTCCCAATACTGTTAAACATTCCTTGTATCATTGATACTCCCAATACTGTTCAACATTCCGGGTATCATTAATACTCCCAATACTGTTAAACATTCCTGGTATCATTGATACTCCCAATACTGTTAAACATTCCTGGTATCATTAATACTCCCAATACTGTTAAACATTCCTGGTATCATTAATACTCCCAATACTGTTAAACATTCCGGGTATCATTAATACTCCCAATACTGTTAAACATTCCGGGTATCATTAATACTCCCAATACTGGTAAACATTCCGGGTATCTCTTCAAAACGTTAATGATCTAAAGCACAAGAAAACGATGGCAGCGTTAATAATTCTGAGGTTTATTTTTTTGGACAGCATTAGTTAGTCTGAGTATCTGTTGGCAGCGTTAATCCCTCTGAATACCAGTTGGAAAATTGGCATACCAACGTGACACTATTTGACACAATATACAGATTATTTAAAGAAGAAATGAAAAGATGGATGTACGAGTTGCATAATTACCAATAATATTAATAATAATATTTTAATAATAATAATAATAATAATAATATTATTATTATTAGTAGTAGTAGTAGTAGTAGAGGCAGTAGTTGTATTATTATAGGTACTGGTGCACCTAGTACATCCATCTTTAATAATAATAATAATAATAATAATAATAATAATAGTATTAGTATTATTATTATCACTACCACCATCGTCACCGCATGATGGATTTAGTGATTGTCGTAATACATCGTCATAATAACTGATGACTGATGTCTTTGCTTCTCCAATTACGAGGTGTATTTGAAAAGTTTTGAATATTTTGTTATAACTGTTTTGTTTCTTTGAACCTGTCAATAAATTTAACTCTGATCGATAGACAATATAATATTACATAAAATGATCTACACCTACACATGCAGCACACAGACCACCTGCAGATATATAGATGTGACGTAACGTAGATAAATGACAGTGACATAAAAATGTCACAGCAGAACAATTTTGCAACTTTGCAAAGAGCATACTGTACAATTCGGGCGCTCTTAAACTACTCTCTGATTGATATCAAGGCAGACTTAGATAAAGTTTATGGACGTAATCCTCTGTCATATCCAACAATTTCGAGGTGGTTTCATCGTTTAAAAGATGATGACCTACGTTCTGGAAGACCGTTGTCTGCGATTGGTGAGCGGGAAGTGAGTGCTGTGATGGAAGCAATTGATGAAGATGTCCGATAAACAGTGGAAGATATTTCTATTATCGCGGGGAGTAATTCGTCAGCTGTTCTGAATATACTGAAGAATAATTTAAAGCTCAGAAACGTTTGCTCAAGATGGCTTCCGCATTTGGCATATCACAGACTCCGGTTGAAATCGCCAAACAGTTACTCTCCAAATATGAAAAGAGTGACCAGAGACGTATGAATGAGATTGTCACTGCTATGAAACATGATTTACTTTTTTTGGAACCCAACTCAAGAGGAAATAAAAAAAAGTCTGGATTGGATAAATGGACCAGAGACCACGAATGGCTCGACGTGTTTGGAATGTCAAGAGAGTTTTCTACGCATTATTCTTTGATGCAAAAGGCCCGGTCGTCCAGGTACCTGTGCCTGACTCTACTATTGTCAATGGACATTTTTCTGCCTCCAAAGTGTGGCCACAATTTGTGAAACACTACAGAACTACCCGTCCGCGCATCGGTACCCGAGGTATCCATCTACTCCATGACAACACAACGGCGAATAAATCCTCCGTCGTAACAGACTTACTGAAGGAGCACAGCATCCAAACTTTGCCACATCCTCCATACAGTCGTGATTTAGCTCCAAGCGCTTTTGGCTGAATCCCGTTATCAAAGATTTACTGATGGGCAGACGATTTGAAAACTGTCATGCGGTTGGAAGTGCAGTTTCTTAGTTATTGAACAATATACAAAAAGGTGAAAACACAAATGCATTTAATAATTGGATAATCAGATTGAGACATTGTGTACTGGAGTATGGAAAGTACTTGAAGAGATGCACTGTTCACTAATAAAGAACTTTATTGTACAGTGCACTAGTATTCAGAACTTCTTAAATACCCCTTGTATACTCCCTGATATATATATATATATATATATATATACACGCACATGCATATATATAGATAGACAGATGGACAGACAGACAAGTATATATCTTTAGCATTATACGGAATTTTGCAACTACATCAGTGCGCAGCTGTCATTTATTTTAATCCAAGACCCTTTAATTAAATTGTATTGGATGCATTTGGCATTTTGTCAAATATGTCCCATAGCTTCTAAAATATATATCAAATTTTAAAAATAAGATTGAGATTCTAGAGGCAATTCTTTTGCAAGTGTAATCATTCGTAGCTGTACAAATAAAGTTTACAGCTTGGTTTAAGCTCGCATGTATTCCTCGTCTTGTAATAATGTTAACGTGCCTTAAAGAGCGAACAAAATGGATAATGGCAAGCTTACAAAACGATAAGTATATAACCTTCTCCTACAGATCACCAAGTATCAGACAATGGACAAAGAATCTTCCTTGTAAGTTTCAACATATTTATCACCCAGGCCAATCTCAATACGTAAGGATGCAATAAGTTGGTATTTGCTCCGCTGCACTAAGAAAAAGGTTTCATTTCTTTTCCTAATTCTGTCAGATTGACATAGTAGTTTCCTATAGCCTGATTTGCTCATGCGCAAATTGACATAGTAGTTTCCTATAGCCTGGTTTGCTCATGCGCATATAACTACTATGCTATCAAATATAATGAAAAATCGCTAGACGTAGCAGTACAAACAAGTTCTATAACCTTCTGAAATAAAATATGGTCCCAGACCAGGAGTTGCTGCGTAAGAAGCGTGTAAAATCAATTTACTATCTTCTGACTTATTTGATGAATTGACTTGCACGCCAATGCGTAAGCTTAAACAGAGAGTGAATATTTCAAATGAGACTAAACAGAAGTAATATTTTAGGAAATCTGACCCAAAGACCATTTTTCTCCTTTTTAATCAAGTAGTTGATACAGAATCGGTATTCAAACCACTCTCTCTGTCAGAAAAATAATTAAATTGGTGATTGACTGACAAACTCTCGATAATTACTTCAAACTTAATATAAATTGCAAAACGTCCAAATTAGGAGATGGAACGAATCTGGATTACCACTGTATGAACTTAATAAAGAAACCGATACAAGATTGGGATCCTTTATCATCCGTACCGTTCACATCCACATTATCACACACACACACACACACACACACTCGTTCCCGCGCTTGTTTGTAAGTTTGTAAGTGTGTGAAATTTGCTTGCAATTTTAGGTGAATAATTCTCATCTTTTCAAGCCAAGCTATGATACATGTATTTTTATGATTTGTATGCCTTCTTGTTATTATTTATATATTTTTATATTCTACAACTATCTGACTTGAACCATCTTACTTGGCATCGTTGGTGACTAACGAAGAGAGGATACATTCAGGTTTTCCTTATATACCTTTTTATTAACGACAGTTTATAAAAATACCATGTTGAAACAATAGATCACAAAATATACACTATATCCTTAAAACCCTCTCCATCCCCGTTTCCAAACCTAGCCCGGGGCCCCGGGTGGCCGAGTGGTCTAAGGCGCTCGCCTTTGCAGATCACTGACATCTCACCTCTGTCCGCGTGGGTTCCAGTTTCCGCTCACCCAACCTGAGTATGTGAGAAAGCTTGCTTGTAGCTTCCTGTGGTTTGGTGGTTCTTTTCTGGTTCGTCCTCCAACAAATATACTGGCCGCTTTTTGTAGCCTCTCATGTGCTGAAAAATGGCGTTACAGTTAAACCTACAAAACCAAACCAAACCTTGCCCGCTGTTGATTGAAAATTGAGTTTGCCGAGGGTAACAGGTCTATGAATTAGTACCCACCTGCGAGGCTGCCTGTCAAGGCAAGCGTTCAATATATAGGTCATGCTGCCGGAGATTGATCACAACCATTTTATCCTGGATAATTGGTTCCTCAACAATCTTTTCTCACCCTGGACTAGATGCATTCTGCGAGTTTGGATTTCCAGTGTAGCTCCTGTAGTAACATTTCGAGTTCCATAGAAAAGCGGGTCCAATTTGGAATGAAATTAATTGTTAATCAATGTAGCCCCTACAAAATGTCCACACAGATCTGATGGAACACTATTGAAGGCTTATGCACCCATTTTGATCATTCTACCACGTAGTTTAGCTATATGTCTTCAAAATGAGCACAGCAGAAAATATACATTATAATTAATTATAACTGATAGAAGTACATAGATTACATTATTGTAATTACAAATAGATAATAATATTTAAACAATTGCCAAGGTAACAAACAATTTATTTTTTTTTGGTTTCCAAAACTTAACAAAAAAAGTCCAAAACATTCACATTCATCTTTTTACTTGACCCCTTAAACATGTAGTTGTAAAGTTAAGGTTATTCACCCGTAATATCAGTGACTACTATGGTTTAAATACATGACCAATATGGTGTGAACACGTATGTGCATGTGCTCTCCTGTACATTTATAGGGGTTGTTTCAAAATAGCTTTAAATGTTTTAGCCTTTGTCATTATTGACGAAGTTTTAGAAACTATATAAAAATAAAAAAATAAAAAAAATAAAAACTTCTTGGTGGCAGTTTGTTAACTATTTGTACCTATTTCGAAACTAAATGCGAACAGAAGATCTCATTTATTAACGACAACCACGGTTGCATAACGAGAAGTTCGTGCATTCTTTAGTAGTGTCATTGGTCAGAGCGTAGTATACATGTGCAACTTGGAATTGTGAAATAGTGCAGGGATAGAATCTGCTTAACACCCTATTTCTGGTCAGCCCATGTTTCGTTGACATTAATATTTACATTTTCACTGAACCCGCATTATCCGGGTCCATTTGTCGAAATAGAATGGTCTCGTGAGCATGGAATGTTAAAAACAATCAAACACCGGCAATGTATAATACAAGGTGTTCTAGATTAAATGTAAATGTCTAGCGTTTTTATTTCAGATTTCGTGTCAATATGGACCAATCCATTTTTTCCAATAAGTTTTGTTATACAGTCGCAATCAATGATCTTTGTTTTGCCTTCACTGTCTTGTTAAATTACACAAATTAAATGGTCAATTTGCATTGCATGGAAAATTGTCTGCATAAAATTCGAAAGTCTCGCTGAGATGATTTTTGTCACACCTGCGAATCAGGCCAATACTTCAAAATGACAATATAATTAATTATTTAAGTTTCTAGTAATTTTTATATGCAAAATAACAGAACTTGATACCTCAGTCTTATCTCAGAAGCTTAATTTTTGCCAGCCAAAGATGGTGATCGTGACCTGCTTTTCATGTTCCAGTTAATCGCGCTATACCTCTGTGGCAGGGTTCATCTCTCAGTCACCGCTGAAACTCGTATCTAATTTTTGTCAGCTTTACGTTTATGTGCATAGATGTATGTCTTTATACTAAATGGGTCACTGTGCCAAAGAACATTGACTACATTAGATTGTTTCATTGTTCAGACAGTGAATCACAGTGAAAGTGCATTATATTCTCGTCCACTTTAGTCTGAATAAATGTTTTAGGAATATTTCTGAAAGTGACAATATATGTATAGATGTTTAACAAAAAAGTTTTAGTTTATCTAATTCAAATATATACATGAGAAACAATAAATTATATTCATTTTTTATATGCTAATGATACTTATTTTTATAAATGTATAGGTAATAATGTGAACTCTGGCAAAAGTTTATACCCTATTAATAAAAACTTTATGCTTTCCAAAAATATCAATTATGTATGTATATTAACACATTGCCACTTTATGTATGTATGTATGTATATTAAACACTGCCACTTTATGTATGTATGTACTGTTACGACTCTATGGTCTAAGAAAAATGTAACAGAAAGAAAGTGAAACCAACAAATCAAGTAAAAATCAACAAGCAATTTATTACTAGATAATTAAAATGAAAAATCAAAAAGTCACTTACAGTAATGTGTTTTGAAATCCTAATAATCCAATAAGAATGATTGTTCTAATCACAAGTCCTAAATATAGAATGTTCCGAATTCACGGCTGTGTCCTTGAATGTTATGATGTGCTAATGGTCTCCAAAGTCCTGATGTACTAGAAATCTTGATGTGCTGATGTCAAAATGAAGTATTCCAAAATATCTGAATAAGTTCACATAAATTCCAAAATCATTAATTAAAAATCCAAAATCCAAAAGTTTATGAGCACTGTTATAATCCAATGAATATTTAAAATAATTCCTCTCTTAGAATTTGGAATGAATTTTCACAACTGTAATAGCTCTTTACAAGACTGATGGTAATGTCAAAACTGAAAAAATGTCCACCAAACATGGTATATATAAAGATTGGTCACATGACAGAATGTTCTAGAATATGAGTCATCTTAATGGAATTTTTACTTGTAAACAAAAATCAACCTTGACCTTCAAATTGAGAAAACATATTGATCAAAACAACCTAATTCAAGGACACTAGTTAAACATGTTTTTCATGATAAACATTCGGATTTAAGCAAATATTAAAGTGAAAAAACATTTATAATTTCCTAAAATATTTATAATATTATATAAACATCATACATAACAGTATGTATATTAACACACTGCCACTTTATGTATGTATGTATGTATGTATATTAACACACTGCCACTTTATGTATGTATGTATATTAACACACTGCCACTTTTCTTTCCAGATGCGTCAGTAAAATATAGCAAATAATTTGTTACAGCAATGTACACCATGACCGAAACACCCACCGACTCAGTACATGGGAAGCTTCCAGCGAAATAGCGTTGTACACTTTGCGTTACACGTTCGATAAAGCACTATACTTAGGTCTCACTGGATAGTTTCGTATTTTAACACCCCTCTAATTTTTAACGTAGAGGACATGAGCCTAATTAGCATGAGCCTTGTGTTTATAAATTCACAGAGGAGCTAAATCTGCAATTTCGTGTAAATTTACTTTGAGTTAGGCTTGAAAATGGGTTGTCTTGTTTGGTAACTGCCTGTCACAGTTAGAATAGCATTGTAGATCAAATGCGTAACTTTGGCTGCAAATGAACAGCCGACTTGGTTTACGTATTTATGTATGTCTGCTACAGAAGTAAATATCTCAAAATCGAGATGGTTAATGGGTGATTAGAGCCATGCCAATTTGTTATAATACCAGTGAACTTTAATCATGAATAAGGCCCATAATGTTTGTTTGAGCCGTCTTGTCATTGGAAAATATTCAAAATAGTTCTCTACTGTCAAAAATGAACGTAAAAAAGAGGGATTAGGGGTAGTGTTGATTCAGTGTAAAAGCTATCAGTTGTACAAAAAATTAACCTGAATACCTTAATTAAAATCTGACAAGCATGCTTTCCGCAAAAAAATCATTGGTTAGTTTTATTTGTATCTTTAACGTAAAATTACTTTCATTTTTCTGCAATCTGTCATAGTCCGATGAAAATTCACCCCAAAACAAATCCTGTGAGACCTTATGTCAAAATCGTCTCAGGTGCAGGAAGATATAGCGACATAATTTGACAGAATATTTTGTATTCTCAACGGTATACATCCTCTGTTGTTTGTAACAAAATTAGCTTCATCCTGTCTGCCTCTACTCTCGACGCAATTGGCGATAAGAAGGACATTGGTATAGACAGCAACTAAATGTATGCCTCGTCCAAACGAAAACAATATTCAGGCAATTAAATGCACCATATCAGAGTATATCAGTATATCAGTAACTTTTCAATCTTACAATGAGAGGTGTCCTATCTGTGTGTGTGTGTGTGTGTGTGTGTGTGTGTGTGTGTGTGTGTGTGTGTGTGTGTGTGTGTGTAGGGGAGAATACATAGAAAAAACTAAACATCAAGTTTAGACATAAATCAATTAAACAAAAAGCATAAAATGTCAACAAAACAAGTGTCACAAAAAAGAAAAAGCCAGTAGTGTCCACGTTTGATTTGCTACAACCCAAACAAACAAATATATCAGAACAAAAAAAAAATTGGTGTCCTTTGTAGACCTTCAGAGCTGGTTGGTACTTTAAATTTATGAAATACATACCATGCTTTCCACGCTAGAACTACTAATAACTAAATAAATAAATAAATAAGTAAATAAATATAAAATAATTGATTGAAACGGTAATTGATATTCTACACCAGTGATCATGTAAATCCATATAGGAAAACACAATCACAATGGAAGCTTGCATTACCTCAATGAGTAATGCATTTTGTTTACAAAAATTTACAATTTGATTACTGAATAAAAAGTGGCAAAATAAGACATGGAGATTTTGTATGCTTCCTACATGACTTAAACGAGCTGAAAAGATGTTCTTTAGAACATGATCTTATGTCCTTAGTGCCATTTGAAGGAAGATTAGAAGCACTTCTTAAGTTCTACATTTTTTTTATAAAAAAAAGTTGCGAAACGGGGCTTTGTAAAACGAGGTGTGCTTTTTTCACATTTTGAAAAGCTGCCCGTCATATTCAAATGGTTGCGGACATCGAAATATTTCTGTACAAATTGTCCCAGTGGGGGAAGACACGATGAAGAACTCTGAATTAAGATGGTGTAATTTTCCCAGATTGTGCTGATGTAACAGAACTCTCCCACCACCACGCTTCCCCAATAGAGTTCCCTGCGTAGAAAAAAAACAACAACAACAAATCGAAAATAAATATTGCGCTGCACCTTAGCGCAATGCAAACTGTATTTTGTTTTGAAACTAGACCGGATATGAGCATTGCACGTCATTGTGAGTACGACAGGCTGGTTGGAATTTTGAATATAGCGAGTAGCCACCTATTTAACAAAAAAAAAGAATAAAAGACAGAATAGAAAGTAGCTCAATCAACTCAAACCAACCGATTGATTGAGAAATATTTCACATGGCTTAAGCACAAGTTTGAATCAGCTACGTACACTTTTTGGCTAATATTGTTCAGCTACATTGTTCCTAATTTTTAATATTTATTTTTCAAGGTTCAGGGCTCTCAAAAGTGAAAGTTCGTTTCCTCGACCTCCGGTTTCAGGTCCTGCACTCTTCGTGTTCAAAACTAGTTCTATAGAACCCAATACACTAAACTCACAGTTTTGTTGTTGTTGTTGTTGTTGTTGTTGTTTGTTTGTTTGTTTTTTGCTTGTTTTGTTGTTGTTTTTTTAGATGTGTGTGTGTGTGTGCGATAGAGAGAGAGAGAGAGAGAGAGAGAGAGAGAGAGAGAGAGAGAGAGAGAGAGAGACACCAGTTTGTTAATTCAAGAGGAAATCAGGAATAGATTTATATTGTATTCCTTCCAGAGCTTTTGCATCATCGTCAGTGTTGCTTTTCAGGTATGTAAAATAGCAATTACGTAGTTATTGACAGGGCGAGATATAAACAACTTTTTACATCTGTATACATTAACACATTTTCGAAAGTGGCAAAACCATTAAACACCCTTCACAGTTCGAAGCTAAACAAATCAAAATAAACTGGACAGTAATGCAATCAACAGAGGCCCTCTACAGTATGTTATGAAAGCTCATCAATTTATTGATACAATTTGCAACGTAGTCCATACCAATGAAAACAAAGTATTCGAAATTCACTCAATATAGGTTGGGATTATTTTGTACGGCCTAGATATAAAAATGCATCAGTGTATTGATACACTGTATAAAGCATCCCTTTTAATATTTAATATTTAGATATAAAAATGCATAAGTGTATTGATACACTGTATAAAGTATCCCTTTTAATATTTAATATTTAGATATAAAAATGCATCAGTGTATTGATACCCTGTATAAAGTATCCCTTTTAATATTTCATGAATCTGGAATAATAGTTAGAACTATTAAGGTCTGGTTGTAGAGTGCGTGTGAAATAATGTTCCTTGTCTTCTCTTAAATATTAATTATCAATAATTAATTTATATAATGGGAGGACTTTGAAGTTTTCCTTCTGAACAGTTATGTAGATGTTTATTAGTAGTAATGCAACCCTAGATTCTGGGCCAACAGCCTATTTTTTATTTACCCTAAAGCACAGGCTCCAAGGCCAGCCACCTAATTGTCTTACCCATTTGTGTCTGTTTCGGTCGAGTTTGAATAATTTTGCTAAAAACAGTTTTAAAGACTTTTCGACTATAAAGTTGAATTTTCAACACTTTTGCCCAAATTTCTAACTTTTATACTAACCACCTAATGTTTGACCCTAAGCCCAAGGCCATCCCCTTCCCTACCCTCCTAGGTCGCCCATCTTCCTATCCTTCAAAATTCTTTTGAACACCACAGGCCACAGGCCTTCAAAAGTTTATGAAAAAGCCACTAGGCCAACTAGACCACTGGCCTTCAAAATTGTTTTTAACATTTTACAAACAAACAAACAAAAAAATAACAGGCTTCTTGTCGTCAAAATTGGGTAGATGACTCGAAGTCTGAACCAGTAATCTTCAGAATTTTATGAAAAACCCCAACGATATTCAAACTTCTACAAAAAAACTGCAGGCCTCGCACATCTCCTATACACCAAAAACATTAGATAAAAAGCCAGCGAATATTTCCCAATGGTATTAATTCAAATTAGCAGTGGATACAACTATGAAAAACGTTTACTATCACAAGCCTCTCCCTCACGGAAAAGACACAGGAAAGAAACCACTTACCCCATGGGGAGAGGCCGCATTTCTTTGAAGATCTTGTTTCCTACACTCCGCTATTGAAATTATCTGCTCCTTTTTTCTGTTTCTTTTTTGGATACATGAGACTCTGTGTCATGCTTCAGCATACCTTATCAGTATTATTTTATTTTGTTTTTTATTTGTATACCGGAGATTTTGTGTCATGCTTCGTCATACTTTAGCATTTTCTCTAATTGCAGAGAATAAGTCCATGTATATTTTAATATCAGTCGATTACACTTTTGTGTTGAGTTAAATCCTATGAAATAACTATTATTTATATAGAACGTACTATCATTTTATACAAATTAGTTTTTGGAAGGTCTATAAATATCTTCAGCCCGAACCGGTATGTGTTGTACAGATCCTATGTTTGATTTCGAACTAACAGCTAGAAAGATTGTAAAGCAGTTGATATAATTTTTAATCTCTCGGTAAATAGATCTTAAGCAGCTGAGATATTTGTGTTGTTATCATCTATTTGTTTTTGCAGTTCTGAGAGTTTTGTGATTTTTCTGTGATAGTCTTGTCCACATCTTTTAATTTGTTACCAGCGTCTCCTCCCCGTGTTTCAATATCCTGGAAAGTCTTACTTATATGGCCGTCAACATGTTTTTGTACAAAACCTTAATTAGCTGCATCAGATTATTCTATCGGATCTGCTAAATGTGTAATACATTTCTTGTTCATATTTAAGTCAGTGTTTAGTGTTTAGTGATAGTTTATCTGTTATAGTACCTCTTAGTGTTTAGTGATAGTTTATCTGTTATAGTACCTCTTAGTGTTTAGTGATAGTTTATCTGTTATAGTACCTCTTAGTGTTTAGTGATAGTTTATCTGTTATAGTACCTCTTAGTGTTTAGTGATAGTTTATCTGTTATAGTACCTCTTAGTGTTTAGTGATAGTTTATCTGTTATAGTACCTCTTAGTGTTTAGTGATAGTTTATCTGTTATAGTACCTCTTTGTAATTGGTTATAGGTACTGTTAACGTCTTATTTATGAAATCACCGCCAAATAACACAATTGTATTATTTCTCCATGTTAGTTGGGGAAACTATTTTAAAATTAAATATCCTTTTCAAAAGCATACTGTAAATGACTGCAAAAGTTGAAGTTAATGCTGCATGGTCAAGAGTGTTAATTATGTTTTTCGTTTCTCTTGCCATTAATTAATATAAATGTTATTAAATAGATTCATGCTTGCATGCATGACTCTGCTACAACATTTCTGGATTTTGTTGCTATAGGATAAGGTGTTATATATATAACACCTAATTCTATAGCAACAACTACGCCAGCTATCATGTAATAAAAAATAAATGTTGTAGTCTACTAGGGCAACACCTTGTAAGTCAGCTTGCGTGACGTTTTGCCTTCACTTCTCTCTGTCAGAAGTCTTTGTGGTTTTCATTTTTCTGCTTTAGCTTCTTTAATTTTTGTGAACGTTTTCCAAGTTCAACTTTATGAGGATCTTTATTCTTTAGTAAAGTTACGTTCTCAGTTTTACCTTTGCGACGTTTCGTTTGTTTCGCAACGAAATTAAAGTTTTCCTAATGAGTTATTCGAGTTATTTTCAAGTTACCTTCAAGCTATTTTCTAATTTTTTTCAAGTTACCTTCAAGTTACTTTTATGTTACCATCTAGTTTTGTTTCAAGTTATTTTGAATTTACGAAAATCTTAAATAGTATTTATTGTTATTGACTTTCAAACGGAACCAGGTCCTGGTTTTCATCTTCCTTTCTGAAACTAATGTGCTCACAAGTTATCAAGCTAGCACCTTATACTGAAATCGGTAATTCAAAATATCTAACTCTTTATTGGTGAAGTGTTTACCAGTTTTTTTCTTGCAGATCCCATTTATTACACTAATTGATCATTCCTGTTTTGTTTGGGGTTTTTTTTGCCCTTCGGTTATTCTGTCGTCATATATAGTACAGACGACAATATTTTGTTTACAGTCTATAAATCCTAATATTCTTTCTCAACTTAATTTCGGTTCATTTAAATAGTGTAAAATGGCAGAAAGTTTGTTGTGTTGAAGAGTTTAAAAATACTGAATATTAAAAAGATAATAATCATGTTATAGAACATCTTGTTATTGAAAATTTATCAAATTATATATTTTTGACCCATCAACAAACAGCTCAACAATTAAATAGAGGAATAGTTGATCTATATAAAGACTGTATTAAATATAAATTTGAAATAAATGACTTAGTTTATGACTTAAATAAAAATAATGTTTGCTGCTAAAGGTAAAACATTGTTATACCAAATAATGGGTGAAGACAATATTCAAATTTCTGAAAAGGGTATACCAGATAAAATATTATCGCCTAGCTATATGGTTCAAAGAATGGGTGGAAATTATGTTTTGAGAGAATTAGGTTTGACAACAACAACAAAAAAAGAAGTGTTTGGTAGACAAACCTTCACTATTGCAGCATTTAGAGCCGGAAGTTATAATGAGGTAACCGATAAGAATCAATAAGGAACAAACCCAGTTAACGAAAATGAGCCATTTGACGAGCAAGTAAGAGGGGCAAAGACTTTAATCAATAAATGCTTCCAAAACATTGATAGCCAACCATCTTCTGTACTATTTACGCTGCTAGAAGGAAGAAAATTAATGGATGCAGCTTCAGCGGAGGTAGTTATTTCACAAATTAAATCAATGAAAACAGATCTTGATGACGCTATAGCAGATATAAGAATGAGATTGGTAAAGAAGAAGATGCAGCTAAAAAGTCTAAATGAGCAGAACTTTGAAAACAAATGAAATCGAAAGAGCACAAATAGTTGGATATATAAACAGATATGGAAAATTACCTTAAAGAAATTATCAACCATATAAATCTCAAAGTTAAAGAAAAGTACCATTAGGTGAAAGGTTAAAACGGCTGTTCAAAGAAAAAGGTCTAGCAATTGCTACTGTTTTACAGCTATTGGTATGATAGTAGTAACCTCTAACCAAATCAAATTTTGTATTTACAGTAGCATTTATTCCTTGTACAAATAAATCTGATGACACTTATAAATTGTTATTATAGCTTACTATGCAAGTCATTTTCATCACCATATCACTGGGTAATAAAAAGATGCCATCAATACGATCTGCATAATTTAGACTTAGGTTTTATTTTGAGATATATTCCTGAAATCTTGTTGTAATGTTTTCACCTGAGTTATATCCTTTTTCGTCTGAAACTAATGTTTCAAACATTTTGTACGCTGTCTTGAACAGTTGAACCATGTTGTGTCAATGTAGTTTTATTATCTACATGACCAGGTACAATAGATCTTAATATGATCTAATATTCTGATTTTGGACGCTCTATTCCTGCATCTGTTTGTCCGTTGCTATTTGGAAGAAAGAAATAAGTCCATCCTATGTTTTTATCTAATATTGCTTCGGAGTTATATTGCTCATAACTGTATCCTATCCATCATCTTCTATTCCACCCTATGTCTAGTTTATATGTTTCCTGTCTACTTATCGCAGCATCAGTCGTTTAACTCTATATTTTATAATAGGTTCTTGGGTCATTAATAACAGCTAAATTCTTCTTTTTTTAGATATATTCAATCATGTTGTGGTGGAATCTTAAAGTTATTATAAATTGTTTCAATATTGTCTATGTTGTTGTTTGTTGGATTAAAGGTTTTACCATATAGCAATGGTACTGAGCATTCAGACAATAGTTTTCCTATTTGAAAGTATATATGAAACCTATATATTAATTTTACTAACTCTGGTATACTTTTATCTGATAAGTGCCAATACGCTATTCCACATATCCTGATGTTGCCATCCATTCTGCGGAGTTTAATTGTTTTTGCCAAACTTTCATATCCCGTTGTTCCCAGTATATCTCGAGTGAATCATCACTATCAAAATAAATATTGTAGTTTTTACAAATGTTCAATGGTTTGATTGTAAAATAGTCATTTTGTGTGTAATATATCTTTATCTCGTGAAATAAATTTGTTATTCCTTTATCAACTGGTGCATTAAACTGGGTTGCAGGACAAGAGTAAGGTGCACTCTTTGCTAGTTTTGATAGTTTCACTACGGATTTGAACTTAATAAATTTGGGGGTTGTTATTTGGGCTTTTATTCTATGTTTGTTGGTACATAGTAGGTTTGGGTGGCCTATGATTTTTCATAAAATGTTGAATGTCAGTGGGCTTTTTAAAAAAAAGAGGATCATTTGCCAGGGTTTTGAGCCACCCACTTAATTTTGACGACCAGTGGCCTATGTGGCTTAGTGGATTTTTTCATTTAACTTTGAAGGCCAATTGTCTGGGGTTTTCAATAGAACTTTCGAGGATAGGAAATTGGGTGTCCTAGGGTGTAGGGTAAAATATTAGGAGGGCAGGAAGGGGGATGCATAGGGTTTAGGATAAAACATGCGGCGGTTGGCCCAAAAAGTTATAAATTTTGGGCAAAAATGTTTTAAATTCTACTTTTTAGGCAATTTTCTGTTTTATATCCTCTTCTGGGTGTTATGTTTTGGATTTAACAACTAGATATCATCTGTTGGATATTACCTTCTGGAAATTATTTTCTGAATATTACCTGTTAAATATTATCTACTATATATTATATTAGATATTAACCTCTGTATAGAATATGTTGAATATTATCTTGCGGATTTTATATTTCAGGATAGTCGCGTTTTAATATTGTCTTCTGCATACTTTCTGTTTCATGTTAACTTGTATGTATTATATTTAGATGTTATCTTCTGGATATTATCTGATAGATATTATCTATTGGATACTGCATTCTGAATATTCTTTGTTTGATATCATGTGTTTAATACTATTTTCTGGATATTACCTTTCTGGAGATATCTGTTGGATATTATGTTGTGGATATTATTTCTAGTTATTCTCTGTTTGATGTGGTCTATTTGATATCATCTTTTGGATATTTATCTGCTAGCTATTTTCTGTTAGATTTTATCTGCTGGATACTATGTTTTGGATTTTCAGAATATTATCTGTTTGTTATTTTCTGTTAGATATTATCTTCTGGATATTATCAGCTAGATATTATGTAACTTATACTATTATGCCTTATAAAATTAACAGCGTCAACAACTGCCGCACAGAATGTCATGTGTTAGGAAAGAAAACATCGTGTCTCCCTCACGCAATCGTGCCACACTCGATCGAGTCTCCCCAACGGTATCGTGTTTCCCTTTCTTGTTTGATTTGGTATAATACACAATATATTGCCTTTGTTTGGGGGAGATATGAAGATTTTTTCATCCGCGACAAGTCATGTTCCACTGCTGGGTATTGTCGTCTGGATAGTTTAGGTTAGATATTATCTGTTGGACGTTACCTTCTAGATATTGTATTTAACATATTATATGTTGGATGTTATCTACTAGATATTGTATTTTGAATATTATCTGTTAAATGTTATCTACTAGATGCTATCTGTAGGAAATTATCCTCTAGATATTATCTGTTGGACGTTACCTTCTCGATATTGTATTTTGCATATTATCCGTTGGATGTTATCTACTAGATATTGTATTTTGAATATTATCTGTTGGATGTTATCTTCTAGATATTTTTTTTTGAATATTATCTGTTCGATGTTATCTACTAGATATTGTATTTTGAATATTATCTGTTGGATGTTATCTTCTAGATATTGTATTTTGAATATTATCTGTTGGATGTTATCTTCTAGATATTTTATTTTGAATATTATCTGTTCGATGTTATCTACTAGATATTGTATTTTGAATATTATCTGTTGGATGTTATCTTCTAGATATTTTATTTTGAATATTATCTGTTCGATGTTATCTACTAGATATTGTATTTTGCATATTATCTGTTGGATGTTATCTAATATATGCTATCTGTAGGAAATTATCCTCTAGATATTATCCTTTGGATATTGTGTTCTGGATATTTGTGTTGGATATTATCTTCTGGATATTATCTGCTAGATATAATTTATTGTATATGTCTTATAGATATTATATGTTCAATATTTTCTACTAGATATTATCATCTATATATTATTCATAGATTATAATCATCTGGAAATATCTTTGGATATTATATAGCTAATATTAAATGCTAGATAGTATATGTTGGATATTATTTACTAGATATTATCTGTTGGATATTATCTTCTGGATAGTATATGTTGGATATTATCTTCTGGATAGTATCTGTTGGATAGTATGTGGTGGATATTATATATTGGATATTATCTGAATGATACAATCTGTTGGATATTTGCTAGATATTATCTGTTAGATATTATATTTTGGGTATTATCTGCTGGATATTATCTTCTAGATATTATCCTCTGGATATTATCTGCTGAATGTTATCCTCTGAATATTATTTGCTGGATTATATTTGCTAGATGTTATCTTTTGGATATTTTCCTCTGGATATTATCTGTTGGATATTGTCTTCTGCATAGTATTTGTTCAATATTATCATCTTAATAGTATCTTCTTTATATTATCTGAACTCTATTATGCGCTGGATATTATATATTGGCTGGTATCTGGTAGATATTGGATATTATCAGCTATATATTATATGCTGGATATTATTTTCTCAATGCTATCTTAATATTAAATTTTGGATATTATCTTCTGGGTATAATCTGCTAGATATTATGTGTTGGATATTATCTTCTGGGTGTTATTTATTGGACCCTATCTTCTCGATAGTATTCGTTGTCTATTCTCGTCTGGATATTATATTATTAATATTATATTCCAAGATTGTCTACTAGATATTATATGTTAGGTATCAATGTCTTGGTATTATATGTTGGATTTTATTTGCTAGATATTATCTGTTGGATATTATCTGTTGAATATTATCTTCTGGATATTATCTGTTGGATATTATCTTCTGGATATTATCTGTTGGATATTATCTCTTCTGGATATTATATGTTGGATATTATCTTCTGGATATTATATGTTGGATATTATCTTCTGGATATTATATGTTGGATATTATCTCTTCTGAATATTATATGTTGGATATTATCTCTTCTTGATATTATATGTTGGATATTATCTCTTCTGGATATTATCTGTTGGATATTATCTTCTGGATATTATCTGTTGGATATTATCTTCTGGATACTATCTGTTGGATATTATCTTCTGGATATTATCTGTTGGATATTATCTTCTGGATATTATCTGTTGGATATTATCATCTGGATATTATCTGTTGGATATTATCTTATGGATATTATCTGTTGGATATTATCTTCTGGATATTATCTGTTGGATATTATCTTCTGGATATTATCTGTTGGATATTATCTTATGGATATTATCTGTTGGATATTATCTTCTGGATATTATCTGTTGGATATTATCTTCTGGATATTATCTGTTGGATATTATCTTCTGGATATTATCTGTTGGATATTATCTTCTGGATATTATCTGTTGGATATTATCTCTTTGATAGTATCCCCTATATATTATCTGTTGGATATTATCATCTCTATATTATTTGTTGTATATTATCTGCTCGATATAATCTGTTAGATATTTTCTAACGGATATTATCTACATATTATCTGTTGGATATTATCTTCTTTATATGATCTGTTAGATATTATATGTTGGATATTTTCTTACGGATATTACCTGTTGGTAATTCTTGATATTATCTGCTAGATATTATCTGTTGGATATTTACTTCTGGATATTATCTGTTATATATTCTAGGTATTATATGTTGGATATTATCTTTCTCTGTCTGAAACAAAAGATATAGCTGAAATAGCTGAGATAGTTGAAATAAAGAGCCATTTCTCGTTTTATAAAAAGTAATAGCTGAAACAGGTGAAAACTTGAGCAAAAACCTTTGATATCTTTTTCCGACAAAAAAATATTTATGAGGGGAGGGGTGGAAAAATGTTAACAGCGGGAAGTCTCATTCTGTAAAAAGCAATTACCGAATTAGCTGAAATAGCCCAAAAAGTGAGATACTAGTTTGTTTTATTTTGGAGGGGGAGTAAATATTATTTATCGTGGCTGTATGCGGAAAATTACTAGTAGCTGTGAGCCATTTCTTGGCCAGTGAAAGCCGGAATACCGTAAATAACCTAAATAGGTGGAATTAGCCGTCAAATGTGATGTAATACCTTAAAAAAAATTCAAAAATTAAAACTGTAGTGCAGGGTGATGGGTTTGCTTTGGTTTATTTTTGTTGCTTTTAAGGGCACCTTTAACATTATTGGCAATATCATGCCGACAAAATGGGCACTAAGTGCCTTTCTCAAGGACACACCGAGGCAACTGACTCGGGCCTACCTGGGCGGGTATCGAACCTGCGATACGAGTTTGACGCTCTACCAACTGAGCTACCACGGCTCCCAGAGTGGTGGGTGTATGTGTGCGGAAAATTATTAACAACTGACATCGCTGAAATAGCCGAAAAAGTGACCTAGTATTTTTTAATTTTCTAAATTTAGTGTAGGTTGTGGTAGCCTAGGATCCACCCCTTCCCACCCACCCCCCTCCCAAAAAAAAATAATTTTTAACCTTGGTTGGGGGTAGTTTAGGGTGGTGGTGGTGGTGGTGTGTGTGTGTGTGTGTGTGTGTGTGTGTGTGTGTGTGTGTGTGTGTGTGCGAGAGAGAGAGAGAGAGAGAGAGAGAGAGAGAGAGAGAGAGAGAGAGAGAGAGAGAAAAGAGCCAGGATATAGAGCCATCTTTCTACCTTTTATAAAACTAAACAAAATGTTAAAAACAAATTACTTAAATAGTTATTGATCGCAAATCCGATGGGAGTTTGGAATCTGTATACCCTTGCAAGGAAAAACCATTTTACAATAGGGCGGCAATTTAAACATTACGAGAGCCTTGATTCTTTCAGTGTGAGTCGAATGTTTACTGTCTGCGTTAACGGGGAAAGAACGGTATGAAATTATTATGGCTTGTGTAAAAGAACGGTATGAAATTATTAAAGCTCGTGTAAGAGGTACTCTCCTTGTCCGATAGTGGAGCACTTTGTATGATAACATTTTTAGATTCAGCACCAGGTACCATTTGCGATGCCGTTTGAACTCCTATATAGTATACAAGCATTCATTGACTATCCAAAATGTCAAATCGACATTGATACGACATGAAAATTCATTTAAATAGTAGGTGTCGTTAGAGGTACAAGAACATTATGTCACATGCTTAACATAGAGCGTGGTAAACCTCATATAGATGCATTCACAGTCACATACTTAACACAGAGTGGCGTAAACCTCATCAAGATGCATCTACAGTCACATACTTAACACAGAGTGGCGTAAACCTCATCAAGATGTATCCACAGTCACATACTTAACACAGAGTGGCGTAAACCTCATCAAGATGCATCCACAGTCACATACCTTTGGCGCAGCTTTTGTGATATAGTACTTCGACGGATGCTTTTGGAAAACAAATTTATTCATACAGTAGGGGAAAAAATAAACTTAAATATAGAACGCTAAGATTTCCACTGAAGTGTGAAACATAGGTCGCAGTGACTTCTTTTAACCCGTTGTTCATTTCTATTGTGTTCTTCTGCTCTAGTTGCATATACATGTTACAGCATATAAATGTCACAATTTATGACCACGCATGCAGCAGTTACTAAAAAATGGACTCTGCCACAGAGACACAGCATGAGCACTGGAACATAAAAAAGGTCAGTCACAATGATTTACTTTGGTGGGAAGTCTTTGCTTCTCAGGTAGGACATAAATATCAGGTTTTGGTATTGTACAGAAAACATAGCATTAGAAGCAAAGCTAGCCACTCTACATTGTTACTTGGTCATCAATGCGTGCCTTGTAGACTAGAGAAATTTATGTTATCGAGACAGTTTAATAGATGCAGACATTTTCTTTCCAGAAAAAATACCTAGATGTGCCTACAGAGAATAATGTAACATTTAACTTGTGTGTTTTAACAGGAAAGTGGAGACAAATATAATTTATCCTGACTTTATAATTTTAAAAATGGTAAAATGATCGGTGTCAAAAATTACGTCAATCTAAAATCGAAAAATAAAAAATACCAAATGCATACGTTTAATCTAAAACACCTAATATTATACATACCATGTGTTTGATTGCTTTTAATATGCTATGTCTATTGGGTTAGAAATGGAACCAAACTATAGGTGCCATCTGATCTGTGTTTACCTGTACGTCCACATTTTTCGTCGCACACATGTGTACCGGACACGAAAAGATGTTTTACACGCATATTAGAGCTACGGTCGTTTTATAGCCTTCCTCTATGATTCTGTCCGGCGTTTAGAGGTAACACCGCCCAAAGTCACACTTGACAAATCCATTATGGAAATTCAAATTCAGTCAAAAGGGACGTGCAGTCAACTTTCATTTAAAAGAAAATCGTCAAACATGTGTATACTATTAAATCATTCTTGACCTTGAAATAAAAGATAAAACAGCTTCTTTTCCTTTTCATTCCAGTTTCAAAAATAGAATTCAAAAAAGAAAATAAATGAAATCATTTAGAGAAGGGTCATTTTGTACAGATAAATAAATGTATCAATTATAATGACTGTAATCAATGTGAAAGTAATTCTTTAGATTGCATTAGATGTCATTCGTGGATATATTTTTCTGGCTAAAGGAATCCATATTGCATTCAGTTCAGCGTTCGTCAGTAGAAACTAAAACGTCTTCTCCAGAGAATTTCGTAACAAAAGAAACAAAATATGGAATAGTTAATGGGATTTCATTTTTTTACGTTTCACTTTTAATTTGTGACTTGTTCGCTTGCTGTGCTCTGCTTGTCAATACAAGTTTCACTCAAAAATTGGGGTGGGAAAGGATCTAATGAGATAAATACGGTACTGTTTTAGTAGAATGTATCGATTCCGCACCAGTATATTAGGCCTGTGCACAGAATTCGTAGCAGGAAGGTATCGATTTTCGAATTAAGATGTTCCACACTCTTGTTTCGTGCTGACTCGACAATTCGTATAGAGCGGTTAGCCGCGCTTGTGCGCCGTTGCGGTTCTACTCGCTTTCTCATGTGACATGCCTTCAGATACTCCCAGAATGAAGTATACATACATACATACATACATACATACATACATACATACATACATACATACATACATACATACATACATACATACATACATACATACATACATACATACATACATACATACATACGTACGTACGTACGTACGTACGTACTACGTATGTACATACATACATACATACATACATACATACATACATACATACATACATACATACATACATACATACATACATACATACATACATACTCCCTACTACTAATAACAAAAGCGGATTAGCTTTTCCATTATACTGTGTTGTACATGTTCCCAGAACCCAGGCTCCGAAATCCCCTTTCGGTGCTTCGGCAAAATAGAAAACAATTGTGAGGGGTTGATCACGTACTACATCTATATCTATATGTATCTATCTATCAATTTATCTATATAACGTATGGGTTCCGTTCAAAATAGAAACAAGTGCAATTCCTGAATTGTCTCGCACAGGGATTTTCCCAATTGTTTTATTGTTGTTGATGCTCCAGCGCATTTATTTTAACTTTTAGGCATTGTTTTAGAACTATCTCTCGTTTTATTTGTGCATAAATTAGAAAGTTCTACATTAAATGAATAAAAAGTCCTCCCATTCCTTTGGTTTAGTTGAAAGATATTTGTTTCTTAATAATAAGAAATAAGAACAATCAGTACAAAATGAGGGATTAGAACGGAAGCCAACGGTTTATACAGTTCTTCTCCTTTAAATATATAGACAATTGTAGAGATATTGGCGGAGTAAATTATATCATAGTTGAAATGTTGAATACTTACAATCTATTCATTGAGCCAAATATTGGAAATATGGAATGAAAAGTATAGAACATAAAGAAAGAAAATTAAGCGCTACGTGTGAACAAGTGAGAAAAAGAAGGAACTTAGTACAAAAAAGAGAGTTCATGGGATATATTTTGATAGTACCTCTTTCTCGTAAATAAGAGAGAAAAAGAAGGAAATTAGTAAAAAGATAGTTCATGAGATATATGTTTATAATACCTCTTTCTCGTGGAATGATTCAGCGCGGGTATGATGGCCAAAATGTTCGAAGAAAGCTACTAAGTAAACCTCTTGTTTTTGTTTTTGTTTTTAAAATTTATGTGTGGTGTCTTTGATGTCTTAAATTCTTTCGTGCTTCAATTGTTGCTAATGTTTTGAAAACGGTCGCATTTGGAAACTTGAATTCTTTGGTTGTCAAACACGTATCACCGCGCTTCCACGTTTTGACCTCCTCCCCTACGTCTGAGCCTCTTGGGTAAGAACTGTCGCAAAGGCAAACATCAGATGTGTGTGTGCATTTGTCTTTTCATGCCCAATAAAGACGTACATGTTTATATCGTGGGCATCCCAATAGTCTCCAAGATATGATCTAGGGGCTTAGTCCATTGGGCGTAAAGATGGACCCAGTGGTCAGTATCAATTGCATGTATAAATTTGTTTTTTCTTGCCCAGTAAATGAATATATATGGCCATAGGTTAGGGACTTCTGTAGTTTCCAAATTATGACCCAAGGGTTAAATCCCTGTGAATATGGATGGACTTCGATTTCAATGCTCGTTGCATCATTTCATGCATAAATTTGTCTGTGCATGCCCAATTAGTGTATATATGGCTATAGGATGGGAATCTCAATAGTTTCCAAGTTATGACCCAGAAACTAAGTCCTTGGTGGATTTGATGGACGTAAAATCGATATCAGTTGCATGTATAAATTTGTCTTTTCATGTTCAATAAGTGCATATATGGTACTTGGGTGGATATCTAAATGGTTTCTATGTTATTTACCCACAGGCTAAGTCCCTGGGAAGAAGACCCTAGGAATGACTCAGAAGTCCCAGTCTGACACATATTGACATCTGGGTCAATGATCGCACCAGCTTATTCTCAGACATGTGCGACAAGCAAATGTAGAGTTATTTGAAATTTATGTAAACTCATCCTATCCTACCCTAGGTCCACTCTCAGGGTCAAAATAAAAATGCCCAAAGTGTTTTACACAATCTACACGCGTTATACTATCGTTAGCCCAAGTTTTATTATCTAGCTCAAAGGGTGTTCGAGGAGTTTAGGGGCATTAGACACATTCTTACGCCCATATGTACTGACGGACGGACAAATTGACTGACGGACTGTATAACAATATCCCTGCTCTTCTATGTAAGCGGGTACAATTAAAGCAAAATCCGGTATCTGCTGGACGAAATGTACTAAAATTTATCTCGATTTTCACGCATTTAATTGGATATAGTTCTATCAGTAAGAACCACGTGTGAGCTATTCGCATCGGTGGCAAAATAGTTAAGAAAATGATGATAACGCAATCAGAATATTGATTTAAGAAGTTTCTAAATCTCATAATACTATATTTACATATATTCCGAGCCATAAACCCATAAATATTTATGAACATTCATCTTTCTATGTAATGTAAATTATTCCGTTAGTCTAGTCCAATCTGTTTTCAAAAGTTCATCCAAGTACAACAAGCTGTATGTATAATGCAACGTGAAAAAGATATATAAAGCAAAATAGACACCAATAAAACAACTTAATGCACGGGCAAAAACCGTCATAAAAAAGAAAACTCGATAAACGGTATTAAGAGCATTTGACCTATTTTTTCCTATAAGAAAATAAAAGATCCTTAAATAGGCTATTCATAGTTGTGTTTTCTAAATTGCCAAGACGGAATGCAGATTAACAGCATAAAAATCCCAGCAGAGCCTTTGTGGTAAATATAAGTAAATATTCTAATATTGCACCATCGATGAGGTAGAATAACACAAATTGTTGATCGCAGAATTGGCCTTCGCAGACTTTTCCCTAATACACAGAATTCATCGTACAAATTGTCAATTTACAGAACGGCGCCCTATTGCGCAAATAGACATTCTCTCTGACGTCAGTGGGGCGCCTTTCTAGCCAAAGTTTGATCGATGGAACGTAAAGGTTACCGTATAACTTCACCTTGTCTTAAAACCCATTGTAGAATGTCAAAAGCAATGGTTTCATTACCCAACGACTATGCATGCTAGTACATAAATCTAACGCGAACGTGGTCATACACACAAATTAGTCAGATATGTCAAAGTCAATACTATTTAAAGTTACCACTCAAAGTCGAAATGGACTCTTTAATAATGAGCTATCGAACATTCAATTCTGGAAGCAATGAGTGACAAGACAGTAAAGTTCACATCGCATCCGCAATGATGGTTGTTCATGTATAATACATTGCGTTAGTTTCAAAACCATTGATTAAGCCATTTTATCTAACATACCACGGCATAGGGAATCAATTCCAGAGAATACATCTTCAACTATTTTAGTTTTCTTGTGCATATTTATATGGACGTATGTGGGGCAACATTTGGGTTATGCAGTCTTTTAGAACTGTTTGTTTGGAATATCCGCCTATTTAAACAAAACTAAATAAATAAAAACTATTGATTTTTAATTATGGGCGATTTTCATATAGGTAGCTATATTATCGAAAATAAAACGCAACAAGTTCCCACCACACCCCACACCCATATAAAGATTTAGAAACCGAGCGATGAGTGAAATGGCCGAAAAGGTTCGTGACGACCAGTTCAGAGCCATGTGCGCACAAGTGCTCTTATTATAAATGGGGAAATTTTCGCGGTCGAATTGAACATCGCTAAAATGAAATCCCGCATACATTAAACGAGTAAAACTGCTCTCAGCGACAATCGCAAAATTAAGCATGCAGACTGTTCCCAAATTGTAACTACATTAAACGTTTACAACGCATAAATGTTGTCATGTACTCCATTCAGTAGCCATGGAAGCAACGAATGTTCCGAATACAATAATGTGCTGACAAAAGCCTGGACTTTCCGAGTTTTCATTGATCCCAGAGGCACGTGCCACTAATGAGGTTATAGGAAAGCCTGTCAGATTGAAAGAGATACGTGCACAGCATGTTGTTTTATTATTATTATTATTATTATTATTATTATTATTATTATTAGTAGTAGTATTAGTATTATTGTGGTAGAGAAGCCTCATGTGATTTTGTGATAGCATCCTTTTAGAAATAATGAGTGGTGCCCTCCATGTAGAGTTTGAGTGGTGGACAACAAAATCCTGGTTCAAAGTCATCATATGCACAACAATATCCGATTGTATTGTCTATAAGCAAAATAAAAATTGATACCTTGCACGCACGAGATTTGCCTATAAAAATAGAAATACAATATAAAGTACAATGACTATATTACACGCACGAGATGCTGGCAGAGTTTTATGTAAAAGGAAGAGTCTATCTAACAGAAATGTATGTACTCTTTACTCGACATTAAATGTTGCTGTCAGAGGCATTCCATTTCCCACGTAGTATTGCCAATTAAAATGAAACTATAATATACATCAAAATGGCTCGCTATATTAATGTATTTTTGAAGTTGTAATATTGATATCAGGAAATACATTTGTGCAGAAGATAACTTACTTGGAAAAGAAATAATTAATGATAAAGAAAGCAGTATATGATAGACTTCAAATGTTTCCAGCAGGAGCAGGGCAATGATAGTGGAAGAAACACCAATATTCAGAGAAAGTCACCATACCACTACAATCGAATTGATTTAGGTGGATGCTTCAAATATATTACATGATATATACGCCTTTGGTATAATAGTTGAAATCTAAAAGATGACTATTAATGAGTTCCAGCTTAAAAAATCACACTGAATATTCCATACACAATGCCATTTATATTTGCTAGAAGTGGTACACTGCATTGATATTGTTTATAATATTAAAAAGGAAGTGATTAATGCCCTATACATTTAGAAGTAATTAATGGTTTATACATCTAGAAGAGATTTTAAGTAAGTTTGCCAGTGTCGAAGTTGCATTTTATTGTGAACTAAATGTGTAAATTACTGTTTCAACGAAGGTGTCAAATTGTCCATACTTTTGCAAATATATTGCGATAGGCTATGTTCATCTGTCCATCCGTCTGTCACTATGTTGTATTTTTAACCTGAGCTCCATCTACACCGATCGATGGAGAGTGATTAAATTTGGTATAATGTTTGAGGAGGATGAGTCGATGACAATGTAGGTTTCGGATTCTGGACACACACCCCAAGAGAAAAGAGTGTGCGAGTCAAAAGGTCACATTTTGATACTAAATATTGAGTCATTCTCGTAAACTGAACTCCATCTACACGGACTGAGGAAGGGTGATCATATTTAGTATGGTGTTTCAGAAGATTGAGTAGATTACAAAGGAGATTTCGCATCCTGAATTAATTGGGTGGAGGAGGAATAAAAATGTGCATTAATTTGTGATGTCCTCTATATCAGCTTTTCTTTAACTAAACACTATTTCAAATATAATGTTAACTGACAGAGTTGCAAAAATATCATCATATGCCAGTTATCCTAGTCCCCTAGAGATTATAATTGGAATGTTTATATATCTAACACAGGTATTCCCTTTTTCCTTATTAACATGCTTTTTCTCCAAGTCCATCAAACCAAGGGACAACCTTTCAGAACTACAAAGAAAAAAGGATATAAGGTTGGTTACTTTCGCATCCAGTTTGTTTTGCACATTTAGCTCTGCCTGGGGTCTTGCAGCTTTATATGTGGATGCTTCTTCCTGAGTGCAGCACCAATTAACAAAGCAGGTCAGTATGACCTATTTTGTGTGATATTATTCAAGTTTTGCATTTGAGTCAGTTTCAAAACGCTGTTGGCACCAATCTCATGCAATTATCCTTTGTTTGGACTCTAACCTTTATTCAAATCTTATTTACTTTCGTTAAAGCTGTGCTCCGTCTCAAAACATTTTAAACTGAGATAATGTCACAATTGTATTCTTTCTCCTTATGAAAAACCATTAAAAACATTTGACACCAGAGCCGGGGGCGGAGGATGGGCTTTGCCCATATGAGGCAGATGGGTTAACATAAAGAAATTACATAATGGGCAATGGTGCAACTGTAAATATCCCACCCATAATTAACGTAATGATTGGCCAATTAAACTGCAGAACAAGAGCCCTTGCGATTTCAGCACCACTACAAGACAATGTATATAAGTATTGCACAAGACCTCACACGTGTTCAGATTAACAGCATGTTTACAATGTGTTACATGGAATGAAAATGACGATTAATTTAAAGTTAGTGTTGCATTTAAACACCCAAATAATGATCATTCTTCTGTGAAATGATAAGACCCCTTCCCGAATCCATGAATTTAAGTAACGACGAAAATGTTATTTTTGTGTGTGTGTGCAAAAACTCACAATTTACCGCCTATACTCGCTTATAAGTCAAATCCAACTGCAACCTGCATCGGCATAGACCCAGATAATGCACCGGAAGAGATTGGTCTATGCAGTTTGTCATGACTAATTAGTAGAACAAACAACATAGACCCTGATCTGCCGGCGCATTATGCGACGGCAAATCAGGGTCTATGTTGTTTGCAGTTGAACCCGACTTATAAGAGAGTATATACAGTAGTATTCGCAATAGTGAATGAATTTACAGTATTTCATTTAGACCCTGATGTAGATATTCATAATGCTTAATATTTGTCTCGCCTGCAAACTATAGATGAGACATAAGTATGACTTTTACAACAGTGATGATGAGACATAAGTATGACTTTTACAACAGTGATGATGTTTTGGGCGTTGTCGTCAATGTTAAGTTTTTACATTTAGCTCAGTTTCTCTAACACTGTTTTATGTACAGTCATGATTCTTGATGGGTGTATTTCTCTTCAGGAATACTGCTCGATACGAGCAAACTTGATCGCAGTGACCTACTTTTCGTAGTCCATTGACTTTGCTAGGCATCTAGAATGTGCCACGGCTGTGCAGGCGAGACATAGCATTCTGTGGATTTCTGATATTAAACTGAAGAAGCTTAAGACAGCTTTTTTCTTCCAGAAAACCATTATTACAATGTAGACATATATTCTTTTGTTTCAATGCTACTTGTAAATGGGTGTAATTTTCAAGAAAGTGACTTGCTGACGCAGAACACTTAAAAAGTAATTAAACTACGCATGACAAGAACACACTGTTCATAAAGCAAATGTTAAGTTTATTATCTCTTAACAGCTGGCCTGTATTCGTGTATTTATCTTCTTTGAATGCCCTTGTGTGAAATTCCGTCAGTCAGCACATTCCCTGTTAATGTGTTGTATAACCTAATAAATAATTTAAACAACCTTGTGCATTTTTTCTTGTATCGTTCATATTTATTTTCTATGCATATTTTATCTCTCATAACATAGAAGTAATATTTTCTATACAGATTTTAGATGCCATAACAAAGAAGTCGTATTTTCTATGTATATATTTGTGTTGTCATCACATAGAAGTCATATTTTCTATGTATATTTTAGTTGTCATACCAAAGCCATATTGTCTTAAAATACGGTTATTTTCAAGACGTATGATGAGCATAAATAAAGACTGGTATCAGTTTATCTTTTTTCATAAATGTATATCAGCTAAAATCATATATTTTCTTTTCGTAAGGGGGCAAGCGGTTGCTCTACACATTGGAAAGTAGTTGAGGGATATAGGAGGGACCTTTAAACAGTTGCTATTGGAGTTAAATTTCCTTTATTGTGTCCAGGCACCCTATCCAGATCACCTAGATCCCAAGGTCCTACAGGAAAGATTCAGAGTGCAACACGCAGGTTCTGATGAGGTGACACCATTATTTAGTGCAGTGAAGATTTAATGGTAAAAATTAATGGTCGATGTATGCACCTCAGAGAACTCTTTTGGCAGAAACACCATTATAGAACCTATCACCAAAACTTTCGTTGTATGCCAAATCTGAACCAGGAAGTAGATATAGACGTAAATCAACATTTATGTAGATCTTCTTGACGATGGAATATTATTAAAAGGAGTGGATGAGGTCTACTTAACTGTAAAATTGTTGAGCTTTTACCTCCTGTGGATGATGATGGATTTAAAAAATTTCATTTCGCAATAATTATATGAAACGTCCTTCAGATCGCATGTACTTAAATTACAGGAGAGGTTAAACTGTGACCCTGGAGGTTGGCGTCAGCTGATGTTCACAGCAGTTAAAATCTTTGTATAAGGAGAGGTTAAACTGTGACCCTGGAGGTTGGCGTCAGCTGATGTTCACAGCAGTTAAAATCTTCGTATAAGGAGAGGTTAAACTGTGACCCTGGAGGTTGGCGTCAGCTGATGTACACAGCAGTTAAAATCTTTGTATAAGGAGAGGTTTTGAATATTTATATAAAGGAACTATGCTTGCAATTTTGACTTTTGGTTTTATGCTGAACCTGATATGTAACATTTGATCCAATATAGTCATGGTTTTGCAATTTATGTTGAAAAGTATGATATTAAAGTTTGTTTTTTAGGTTTTCTTTAAATAGACAGCTGGTCACAATTTACATATAAGGTTTTGGCCATGAAAAAGTTATGCATTTACAATTTATGTCTGTATTTTCACTCTGCCCGACACGACTTCATTTGTTACAGTTTATCCAGTTTTACTCTCATTTTTTGCAATTTATTTTGAAAAGTTTGAAGTTTCAGTTCGTGTTTAAGATTGGCTTCTTTATTTCTTTCATATCTCAGCAAACTAGAACAATAATATATTTTAGAGTTTCTGGGGTGTCAAAATCAAATAGTCCAATTTTCAAAGTAAGTTGACAATATTGATATACTGAAGTTTGAGAGTCAGGTGATAGACAACAAAAGGTATTAGGTATATGGTATTATTATTGCCAGAGACTGAAACTCACAATAAATATTTAGAAATTGAAGAACAAAATTTTGTATAGAAAAGGCAGCCACTGATTTGAAAAAGTCAAGATCCTATGAAGTAAATTGTGAATATTTATCACACTCGGACACACTCTCAGCCATTTTGATAAACTCTTAACTCCAATAACTAACAAGGCATCAGAGTCGGGTACATTACGAAAGACAATCCAAAACAATGATGATTAGAAATTTGCCTTGTATCTTTACTATCCAATCCATTAAAAAGTACAAAACATTTTGTGTATCAACCGATTGTATTTTGGCACATCATAATATATATATATATATATATATATATATATATATATATATATATATATATATGCAACAAACTGACAAACGAACAGTGCAAAACTAGTTTTTAACTAGCCTAAGCGATTTCGACCCTCACTGAGTGTTTGTCAAAGGCAAGCACAAAACAGAGACAAAGCTAACAATAAAGACAAAAAAGCGTTGACATTACAAAAGTTTACACGACTTTTTCTAATGGAATTAAAGCTTGAAAATTTTTTGAGTCTCCTAAAAAGGGAAGAGATATAGCACCATCTTTGTTTTAATGTAAAGTAGTGTAACCGTAAATTATATTCCGGATATTTCGTAGTTTCTGTAATGCGAGTAATGACTCACATCGAGAGACTCGATGAGAGTCGAAAGCGCTTAGGCTAGTTAAAAACTAGTTTTGCACTGTTCGTTGTCAGTTTGTTGCATTTATCTTAATCAATCTCTGACACATGCGATCCCTTGCTGGATCCAGTTCACTTGAAAGGACTTTTATTCGCCATATGATTTGTATTCGTTATATTAGTGCAGGGACGATTCATCGCTGAATCGATGTATCACGATTTAATATTCGCCCATTCGCGTATGGATACGTACAAACTAGTATCAATTTCCATCAAAAACCAGGTGTTTAATAGGAAGTTTAGTCTTATCCCCAAATTAGCCTCCATTGTGAAGAGTATTCAAACGCTTAACATAAGACGTAAAATGATTGGAGAATTGATCTTTCGCGGGTATATATTGACCAGTCAGCAAATACCTTGCAAACGCAACAATTCGCACATGAGTAAAACATGGGTGGCGAAGGAGAGATTGTCCATAGTTTCAGTCGGACAGGATCAACATCTTCCGTGTGGGACTATTTCGGACACCCAGTATATGTGCATAATGGAGTCAGAAATACAGTAAAAACGAAAACAATATGCAAAGTCTGTAGAGCTGTCCTGTATCGTACTGGGAACACAACAATCCAACCAAGACTGTTGTTGTTACTTCTTGTTTGAAGCATCTATGGTCTATACAAAATTAGAATTTACTACTTTTTGGAGAAATTTTTTTTTTTTTAAATTTTGTCCTAATATAAAGACAACTTTGGTCGCTAGCGGCATCTAAATATGCACCATCATCAATTGATGATATACTATACAATGATATTGAATCACCTTTTTAACATTCAATTTTAATTCTGGTTATTGAATTTGAATATGACAACTGCCTTTATGTAAAATTAATTAATGTGATCTTGATCCGGGGATTAATTCTGATTTTGCCCAGTAGAAATATAGTTTCGATTCAGAAACTACTTTATCCCCCGCACGCACACGAACTATTATGTTCATAGTTGCTTTATCATCTTTCGTGTTGGAATTTTGTTATAGAAGAAAATATCCAAGCTCTAAAGAAAACTATTTTTTATTCCACTATCAGCTACCAACGTGGGTACGTGAGAAAGCTTGCTAGTAGCTTCCCTTGGGTCGGCGGTTCTTCCCAGATTCTTCATCCACCAAATATAATGGCCGCCATGTATAGCCTATCATGTGCTGAAAAATGGCGTTAAACCCCACAAAAACAAAACTAATCCACTATCAGCTATTTTTACCATCGACATATTGTATTTATTTGTCAAGACAGCATTATCAGTAGCTTCGGAGCTTGTTGTAATTTTATTTTTACCCATATCCAATGTACCTGTCATAGAAATCACCACTTTTCATGAAAACAGTTGTATTATTGTAATTTTTATTATTGTTATCAACATTATCCACTTATGATTTGGTGGATGCCCCTTGATCGGCTGTTGGATTATTTAGACTTGTTACCTTTTTTACCCATATTTACATTGGAGGACAAACGTGTTGCAGCACTATCCGAACTCCCAAATTGAAACATCTGGTCACCATTTGTTCTTATTACTAATCCGTCAGACGATAGAATAGTAATAGGTCGTTTTTCTACATCATCACTAATAGCATTTTCGTCATTACCAAACCTAACTATCAATTTTTCCCAGCTCCAATAGCAGAGCAACCAATATGTATAACTGCGCCCTTGTCCATGGAAATGTCCAGATTTTCTGTCATTGTATCACCACTTTTCAACGAATAAATATCATCTAATTTCTGTAATTGTTCATCAACGCTTTGGAATTGGTTATCAATGAAACTTGTTATAATAGTGTTAACATTATTATCTATGTACTGTTTTGTTACTACATCATTTGCACTAACAATCTTTTTATTATTATTCATATCTAGATTTTGTGAGAACCAGGCTTTCAACTTCTTCCACGGTGAACGTATTCATCCAATTCATTTTAATATTTATAACTTCATTTCTTGTTGCATATTTAGTAGCATTCAATTCGACATCGCTAGTGCTATCTGTTAGTGTTCCAAAAATTGTAGAACTCATTGATATTATATAACTACATGGTATATATGGAAGGAATATTGAATAAACACAACGTGAAATTAGCAAAAGAAGAACACAAAAACCCAACATATTCTTATTGCAATCAAAAAGTTACATAATTATCCAAATAATGATCACACTATAATGTTTTGGTGTCTTATTTTGAAATTATAAAATTAAAACATAATATTATAATTGAAAATGAATATGATCTTAATGTTAGAGTTTAATGTTATTCCATACAGTATCATATTATTTTTTAATTTGTTTTGTTTTCATTTGAGGTATACTAATAGTGACGTTATAAAGTTTGAGGAATTTTTTAAAAATATCATAAAATGGTATTGTTCTTTGTTTTATCCTGTATATGCTTTTGAAGTGAATCAACTGCATTATAAAAACTTTTTGTATTTCTTCTTTTGTTTTGTAGTTTAAAATGATCCGATTTTTTAATTTCACAATTATCTAATATTTTTAAAAAAATATATTTATATTTATTATTATATTTGGGTTTTGTTATAATTTTGTATTTATCTTTAGGGTAAACATCATATTCATTTAAAATTGTATATCCGTGGCGACTATCACAATTCAAACAAACACATCCACCAATGCCTAATATAATATGTTCTTTATCGCAACAGAAATCAATATCTTTGTTATCAAATGATTCCTCATTGTTTTTGTCTGTTTTGCACTTTTCCCTATCAACATAAGAATTAAGCTTAGATAATATTTCTTCATTTGACAAATGACCATATTCTATGAAATTTTTTATAGATCATCCATGTATATTATATACACAGAAGTGATTTGCCATTTTCAAGAGTGATCTGATCAATTCCATTATTCTTTGCTGATCGACGAATCAATCTAAACCATATAAAATATATGAATATGTATACTATTTTGAATAAAATGTCCGATATTTCCTTAGTAAATTGATATATATGAAATCTAATAATTATTTCATACATTTGTTATCACTTATACTTTCTGTCACCTTTGAAAAAAAGAACCAGACGATAAGTCTAGTTCAGCGAAATAGTGTAAAGTGGGTAGATCAGTCATGTAGGACAAAAAGATCAATTTGTTACAGTGTAAAGTGGTAGATGAGTTATGTAGGACAAAAAAGATCAATTTGTAACAGTGTAGGTTCGGTGGCACAATCGCTAGAACTATCGGCATTTTTAACATACTATGGTATGTGGCATATATACCCCTACGAGTTACAGTGAGAATAAGTTTTTTTTAGAACTGTTATTATCTATGTCAATCTCCTCCCTTTTAAAAAAATGTCTCCTGCCATTACCGTGAAATGGAACAAACAATAAATCTACAATAAGCTCAATCTGAAATACAAAACAAAATATTAAATTCAGCCACTGAATTAAAATACTACCAAATACATATTTAACGTTTCTGTTCAGCTGAAATGAAACATTTTGGAAATATTCCTACCATGCTGACATATTTTCCTGAAACAGCGACAAATCAAATGAGACAATTATTTAAATTCAAACTAATACTGTAGTATCATTTTTTTTATTTTTTATTAAGAGACATTTTCGTAGTTACTTAAATTCGTGGATTTGCCTGTTAAAGTTTGTATATTTGTAGGTATTTAATTTCGTGGATTAACCTCGACAAATACCCCCCAAATAAAGAATACAAAAGAACAAAACTATGAAGACAACAAACGACGGTAACTTCAGTGGTTAAAACAGTACTACCACCTGTACGAGCACAAATCAAACACCTGTCAAGATAAATCACTGACACTCAACATCAAAGGGAGCCGACGCAGCCAACAATACTAAGCTAGTAATCGGTTATTAAAGTACATGTGTATGATCTCTTTCTTAAAACACTATCCATAAGTTGCTTAATCATTTACTTTCTGACGACCCTGGAGTTAACACATTTGGCTTAAGAGTGGAAAAATGAACTTAGATCACCGTCGGTTTGGGTAATGTCATCGTTTGAACCAAACACGTGACCAGCTGCCCCTTGCTCGATTCAATTAGCAAGCAGTGCCTACATTTGATCTGTTCTGAGCCTGCCCCATGTACGAACCAACTTCAACCAATAGACTTTACTTAAAACTCTGTCCATGAAGCCGATTGAAACTGAATGGATAATTGCGGCTCACACGAAAATGTGTGCAGGATCGGACCTATTTATTTGTGCCTTTGAGAATACAGGTCTTGTTTAATTCAACAATTTCAGGATTATTTCCCTCACGACATTTTTTGTGTACCAGCCGACTTGATTGACGCGATGTTGATTCAGTGGTTTTGTCCAAAAATCAGTGAAGTGTGACCTCAATACTCTGCAGTACTTGGTTTATGTACATAGTATTTCATTAGTAATTGTGCCTCAAGCAATAGTTTTAGTATTTTACAGTTATGTTGTTCATTGGTATTAAGCATACATGATAAAATGAGATGTGCTTTTACGAGGAATTTAAGTTTTCAACAGTAGTTTCACTTGAATGAAGAATCGGTTTGAATAAGTATTAAATATAATTTTCATTTATATCATCATTTCTTATTATTTCTTTCATTTTCAGTAATAACAGTGTTTGAAAATCTTATGCTTTTTATCGTTTATCTCTATCCTTATTTATTTCACAGCATATCGATTTAAGGCAGTGAGCGCAAATTATGGCTACTGGATATCGTATAGATAGGTGTGTATTGAAACGATATAACATGCTATATAATTCTCTTTTTTTAAAGGGTGAAAATAAAACTAAGATGTATAAAAGCTAACATATTTAACCAGATTACAGAAATAACGTTGATTTATCAAATAACGTTCTCTAGGAATGAAAGACACCAAAAGGGGAGTGGGGCTCCTTTATGATATGGCTAATTTTTCGATGGGTCTTTAAATTATTGGTTCAGGCCAACAACGAAATCCACGAAAATTGGTACCCTACGAAATTTGTGATAGTACAATATACAACATGCCATGCTGAAATATGTTCTCCTGAAACAGAGACAAAAGAAATCGGACAGTTATTTTAAATTCAAATTAATATAAAACAACATACCTGCAGAGTCACTTTAGGGACACTAAATGTCTATGATTATATAGCAATCTCCCCTCTTCTTGGGTTACAAGAAGTTTAATATGCAATGCGACATCAACCAATGCCCATAACGTTCAACAGGTTTCCGTTGTCGGTTTGACCGTGTCAGCACAATTTAAGGTGGGACATGCTCTGTTGGGGTAATTGAGTAATAGACTGAGGAGAAATGGAATTCTGAGTTGATTCGGAAGTAAAAGGATTGGGATTTTGCTCATTTGCTGAAACATGCTCTGGATAAAAACCATCAGTTGAAGAACTATTTTGAATTTAATAGCTCATTCTCACTAGTTTGAGCACTCCTTGAATTTGAAGAAGAGAACAAGTGGGGAATTGAAAGATACGTTAAATTAGATACATCATTGTTATATTGCGTGCTCAGAATGGGTCTCTTCAACACGTGTTTGGTCTGATTCTGTTTTCTACCCTGGGGATTGATATATACCCCATTTGACGCATCAGTTTCGGAATCAGACTCAGACACAGACACTGACTCACTCGATGTATGCACATATTGCTCATTTATTAGACTTTTATCTTCTTCAATGACTTGCTTTGTATTATTTTGCTCTGAAATGATGCGTTGTGTTGGTCTTACTGCATCCTCATCTTCATACGAAATAGACATATACAGGAGCAGCATATTTCTGTAAAGTGTGCATGTCGGACCATTTCTATTCTTCCTCTTCACCTTGAAGACTGGTATATCGGAGCTGGGTTGTTCAATGACAGTGCGGGTATCTCATTCCCACTTGTCTGCCAGTTTGGATTTACCTATAATACCAACATTTCTTACCAGGACTTTACCAGTTCTATGTAGAATGGATTTTTCTAGGACTCTAAGGCTTTGCTTTTGTTTTGCCATTTTCTTTGCCGCAAAATTAAGTCTACTTTTCAGCCCTTCAATGTACCCATTTGTACATTCTACATTGTTATTTGGGTCTGTAAGTCCAAGCTAGGCATCAATCGCTAGTCTAGGATACCTACCAAACATCAGACAGTACGGTGCATATCCTGTACTGTCATGCTTTGTAGTAATATAACCATGGATCAAAGGAGGGACGTAGGACTTCCAGTCACCTTTCTGGTTGGCCTCAAGAGTTTCCAACATGCCCAGTAAAGTTTGGTTAAAACACTCCACCATTCCATTTCCCATGGGGTGATACGGAATTGTGCGAGCCTCTTTAACAAGAGCCAGCCTACACAATTCCTTTATGAGTGTACTCTCAAAATTTCGTCCCTGGTCACTGTGTATCCTTTCTGTGAATCCATAGTGTACAACACAGTTTTCGAACAAAACTTTTGCAGTAGTTTTGGCAGTCTTGTTTCGAGTTGGCACTGCATGGTCAAATCTTGTGAAATGCTTTGTCATCACAAGGATATTTTCATAATCACCCTTAGACTTCTGAAGTAAAAGGAGATCTAGACAAACTAATTAAATCTGACGGGTGGTATGTATTGTGACCAACACTGCAGTCGGAACTGACGATTTCCTTCGTATGCAACGAGTACAGGTTTTAACCTTGTGTTCTACGTCTGCCTCTAGTCCAGGCCAATATAATCTAGACTTAACTAGCGACAATGTTCTGTCGCGACCTTGATGACCAACATCAGCATATAGTCCTTTTAAAGCAAGGTTACGGTATGCAAGTGGCAAAACAAGTTGACGGGTGGTTTTTCCTTGGATATTGGAAAGTTCGATAAAGAGCTCCATTGACAACCCCAAGTTTTTCCCATTCTCGGAAATAGCTTCTTACCTCAGGAGTTTATATCTTTAAATTATCACCGCTTGTTATATCGTTCGGTCATAAAATAAATAACTCTTCTAAGAGATTTGTCTGCCGCCTGTTCTTTCATCCAGTTGACATGGTTAAGGCCTTGATATCATAGCGCCTGTTGTTCAGTATCTATATGGGTGGTGCTTGAAAGAACCAAGCTTTCTGTGAGGGGTAAAGTTTCAAGGCGTACGATGCCAACTTGACAAATAGCTTTAACAACCTGTGGAAAAATGTACTCAGGTTTGTGTTTACAACGGAAAGATCATCTGCATCTTTGTTGGTTTTACCGCTGCTGTATATCAACTTGAAGTTTTAAATTAGCTAGAGATGCTAGCCAACGATGACTACTTGCATCTAGCTTTGCAGATGACAAAACATATGTCAGTGGATTGTTATCAATACGAACTTCAAATGTATTACCGTAAAGATAGTCATGAAATTTATCTGACATTGCCCACTTAAGTTCCAGAAATTCAAGTCTGTTAGCAGGGTAGTTGCGTTCACTCGGATGCAAACCCTAACTTGCATAACGGATCACCCGTTCATTTCCGTCTTGTACCTGGTAAAGAACGGCAATTATTCCATCTTTTGACGCATCTGTACTGAGAATGAATGGCTTATAAAAATCAACATAGGCGAGCACATAGGTATTACAAACAACTTTTGAATAATACTTTCGAATGCATTTTGTGGTGCATCATCCCAGATCCATTTTGCTTTTGGTTTCTTTGACGATTTGGCCATCTTATTTGTGGAATGTTCCACCAAGAGGTCAGTAAGGGGTTTTACAAGCTTGGAATAATCTTTGACAACCCGTCTGTAATGTAATAGATCTGGAGCTCTATAGCTTTAATATGGAATAATCTTTGACAACCCGTCTGTAATGTAATAGACCTGGGGCTATATAGCTTTAATATGATGGGTTGGGACCGTGGTTTTTCGATGTCGTAAATTAAATATGTTCTTAATGTCAATGATTATATACTGCTGAAAGGGTGAATTTTAACATTGTAATGTGATTGGAAATGTAGAGATCATGACCTACCCTGATATTTGTATGCACTTGTTCATGTTATGTGTCAATTGTGATCGCCGGTCGTGTGCGTAGCAACTGCACTGTCACCAAGATCGATCTTGCACATCGTTTAATACTCATAAAATCTTTTAGAATCTTACTTGATGTAAATTTATCACACTCAGAAATAAGTTTATTACACCTAAATTCCCTTCCAAATCAGCATTTGAATAGCACTAAGCTTGATGACTTTATCAGCTGACGCAACAAAATACGTCTGCAGCCATGATGACCGACGCTCGATCACATGATTTGTTCCACATACTAAATTCGTCCAATTTTACATTTTTGAGTAAATTACGCTCAAATTAGATTTCACTTGTTCATTTTAAATGCTGACCTTATTTTATACAAGTCTGAGTATGTTTTGAACTTTTAATATTGCATTCTTCATTTTTGTGCTAGTCAATGTATTTTTAGTGTTGTCAGCGTTCACTGGTACTAATTTGCTCATCAACCATGCCTAGCGAGTTTGGTTACGACTTAAAAGGCTTTGATGTTTGACGGACAAGAGACAATAGAAATGTTTATATATTTGATACTCAGTCTGTCACTAGTTGAGGAGTATCTGTTCGGCACAACGCGACCTGTTCGGCGTGCCGGACAAGAAATGATTGGTCATAATTACGTCACATTACTATTTTCCGAACAGTATAAATAGGAGCTAAATTCGAAGGTCGGTCGAGGGCTGGCAACAGTCATAGCGTCCATAGTTACAGATCTCCACCAAATAAAAACATTACTGTCTTGAGGTATTTATAATTACAAATTTACTAAATCACATTAAGAAGCTAATAGATAGTTATAAAAAAGACAGGTCAATGATTTTTTATTTCTTTATTATCAAAATAGAGACTGAAATTACATCTTTAGTTCAATTCAATCAAATTCAATTCACACCTATAGATTCCGGCTTAATGCAAAAGTAATATTGTGCCATACTAAATATAAGCTGTTATCTCCCGCCACACTAAGAATTTAAGGTTTATTTACAAAATACTTACACTGTATGCCATCCATTCTATTGCTGAATGATTAGATTGTGGTTATAAAGACCAGCATATAATAGTCCCGGTGTATATTACACATAATTATATATTCATGTTTTAGTCGTCTTTTCCTTTTATTAAGCATTTTATAATAATTACACACAGAGAAAAAAAGTCCTGAATTGAAGTATTTTTGAACTTATTATTACAATTATATAAGTTACCACATACTTATAAATCTGTTACAGTAATAACCCGTAAATCATAGGAACAGGTCAAGAAGTCAAAGCTTCGATTTTGTTAGGGTCTGTGTGAGACAGCATGACCCAAACAAGAAACCCGCGTCATGAAAACTGACATTTTTACGGTTTCAAATCTAGACTATATTGCACCAAGCGATAAACGTTCTTCGGAAATACTTTAAAAGATGAGAATATCATCTAAAAATATGAGACAGTCTTTTAAATTGAGCTCTCTCATACACCTCTCCATAAGACGTTGAAATGTTGCTGGGCCATTTGTAAGCCCAAATCCCATACGACTGCATTCATAAAAGCCTAGGCTACCTACCAAAAATGCAGTCTTGTACTTGTCCTCTTCTGATATCTCTACTTGCCAATAGCCGGAACAAAGATCCAACTTGGACAAATACTTCGCACCCAACAGGCAGTCGACAGCGTCATCAAACCTGGGTAGCTTGTATGCGTCTTGAACTGTTTTAGAGTTAAAGGACTGAAATCAATACAAAAGCGTAAACAACCATCTTTCTTACGAACCCAAACTACATTTGAGGAAAGGGCTCGATGACTCACGTATTGCTCCTGCATCGAGCATCTCTTAAGATGTTAACGAACTTCTCCAATCATGCCAGGAGTTACACGTCGGTAGAGCTGTTTGAAAGGAGTGTTATCAGTCAAAAAAATTTTGTGTTAACAAAATCGATATGGTTCAAGTCACACAGACCTTTGGAAAACATATGTGACCATTCACCTCAAACTTGATGAAACCGTAAGTGCTGCTCTGAAGTCAATTTTTTGTGCATTTATCTTAAATCCTAAGTCATCACTAGCATATTTCAGTTTCTTTTTCTCAGAAGTACCAGGAGGTAACCCAGGTTCCCATGATTCCAAACTTTAACTACAGTTAATGAACATATGACTGACTTGGAAGGAATCTTAACAACACCAGTCGATAAGTTACAAATGCGGACTGGAACCCTGAATGTAGGGCAAACTCTGACATTACAAGAGAGTGCAGTGTCAGAACATTCTGTCACTGCAGACTCAATGTCCTGGACTTTCCTTGCAATGCCGTGAATAATTGTAGACTCACCTGGACCTAATAGTTTTGTGACTTTGTTTGTAGACCGTACATGTAAGGATTCTCCACCTATCAAACTGTCAAAAGCCACACTACATGCTTGTGGTACATCATTGTCAAAATTTTGAAAAACAAATACTCTAAACAAAACAAATAACATTTTGACCCACAATGACAGGAACAGATTTATTATAAATTGTATCGGATTAAGCAAAGACTAGCACACGGATAGAGCCTTGACTGATGAACGGAAACGAAAAATGTCTGTTTTAATATAGCCAAGATATGGTAACTGATTCCCATCAGCACCATGCACAGACAGATTGAAATCAGAAATACTCTGCAAATCTCGTTTGGTTGGTAAGCAATTGTAAAATTCCTGACAAATTATAGTCACCATGGAGCCATTGTCAACAAGGGATATGGTCTCTATGCCACACATATTTATTCAAGGTTCATTGCTGCTACCAACGAATCTATCTGTGAGCATGGGCTTTTTGTTATTGTTAGTAGAGCTAGTGTATAATTGAGCGTCACCGGTATGCCCTGCCACAGGGACGGCTACTCTTTTGAGTTTTGCGACTTCTCTATCTCATAAGTGTTTCAGAAATTACCACGACCACGGCCACGGTAAGTACCGTTGGATCCGTCACGATATGATGTGTTATTGTTTCCGTCGTCCCCACGACCTTGACTTTGACCTAAATCACCATCGTTTTACTGTGAGTTTTGCTGTAAGGACTGAAGATTATCTACCTTCTCCTCCAAAGATTTCATTTTATCCATTAATGTAGTCAACTGTTTTGATAAAATATCAAACTTATCTTTAGCATGTACTGGTTGTTGCTGTGCAACCTTAGGAGACTTCATTTTGTCTACCTGGTCAGAGTTATTCAACTCTTGCTCAAACTGAGCGAATTTCCCTTAACAGTGCTTCGAAACAAAAAATAGTGTCGTATTTATGGCGAGAGGCATTTTTTAGTCTTTCGCTTCTCAGACCAGTCCAAAATTTACTTCTTAACATATCATTTATGTTTGAGAGCTGAATATGACAACTATCAATTGCCTTTTGCAATATACCCTCCAGCCTGCAACCCCAGGCAACAACACTCTCACCTTCCTTCTGTTGCTCTGTGTAAAATGACTGCATCAGTACCTCACTGGGGCTGACATGTCCAAAACAAACCCTCAAGTTTTGCAAGGATATCAGAGATCGAAGCGCTTTCCCCCAACGTTACTGATAACTGTCTAGCCGTACCCTTTAGAAAGTTTCTAACAGCCTTCAAAATATTATGTTTTTGAATACAATATTTTTGCGTGCAAAGAACCTCAAATTTCCATACATCAAATGTGGTATATCCCTTTGAGGGAGGTTCAACTCCTGAAAAGGAAGACAATTTCAATGGATTAACTGACCAGTCATATTTGATTTGGGAAGTATCTGCAGCGACATGGGTTGCTGAAAGTAAAGTATTTAATCTTGGCCCAGGTGAAGCATAGTTCATTGCGGAAGACGATAGCTTCATACCAGAGGCCGAATAAATGGAACTTTAGGTGCTCCAGTTGTGGTAGGTGTACTGGTCATGACCCATTGCTGAGGAGAGCTGAAACAAAAACTTGTATTCGTCAAGTGTGAGTACTTTGTAATCTCCATTCTGACAAATATTTTCTATCGTGGCAGATTCACCCAGGGGAATACCACCTTCAGCCATGTTTAATAGGAGAGAAAACAACAATATGTACACAATATTATAAGCATATGAAAGAACATACATACATACATACATACATACATACATATATATATATATACATATATATATGTATGTATATATGTGTATATATATATATATATATATATATATATATATATATATATATATATATATATATATATATTCCATTCAGCAAAACATCATCATTATCAAACCAGACTATTTCAAAATTGGATAGTTACAATGTAACAGAGATAAACATTTTCTTTCAAGAAAAGCAGGAAAATTTCCAAATTCTTTTTTTTCTTCTTAATTCCAATCCGAAATGACTTAACCTTTGATCATCATGCATTAACTAAAATTAAATGACTTGACCTTGGATTATGTTAGAGTCATAACTCACTTTTCGTAAACAAGTGTTATAAAAATGACATTTAGTGCAGAAGTGAATTGTGTTTTCAATGTGCAGCGCAAAGTAAACAACAGATAAAGTACACTCGCACCAAATCGTTCTCACTAAAGTAAAATTAAGATTGGGAGGGAACCAAAAGGGACTGAACTAAATACTAAAGTCTGACGCCACCTGGTCAACAGATGAATCAGAACTCATGGCAATAAGGATATGCTGAGAATGTACATGCAAACAATATATACAACTAAATTAGAAAAAATTTCAATAACATCACAAAGCATTCTATTTGAGACAAAATGAGGAATCAATTATCAATGGCAATCAAACTAAAGCTACAATATATATATATATATATATATATATATATATATATATATATATATATATATATATATATATATATATATATATATATACGTATGCACTAGAAATAAAAAAATTTGACCTGGTCAACAATGCTATTTGAAATTTTCAGATATACTTTATGCATATACGAACAGAAAAGAATATTTGATTAGTTTTATCAAAACTCACCCCTGTCTTTTTAATGTTGAAAATATTTAATTACAGTTCAATCAAAACTCACCGCTGTCTTTTTAATGTTGAGAACACTAATCATGAAGATTCCGAATGAATAGAATAGTGTTCAGAATTACTGTAGGGAAATCCTGACATCGCCTACCTCCATCCGAATGTCAACCGAATCACGTCCAACGACGGCGATTCACTAAGTAATATTATGAAATAAGGAGCCGGCATCGTATATATCACCATTCATATCGTCTCTTTGCTGATATATCATCGTATATATCACCATTCATATCGTCTCTTTGCTGATATCTCATCATGTATATCACCGTTCATATCGTCTCTTTGCTGATATCTCATCATGTATATCATCATTCATATCGTCTCTTTGCTGATATCTCATCATGTATATCACCATTCATATCGTCTCTTTGCTGATATCTCATCATATATATCACCATTCATATCGTCCCATCCGCACACTGGTCAGGCTCTGCCTCCTGCCTCGACAAACCACATCAGGCTCTGATGTCATGGGGTTCAATTTCTTCCTAATTCAGGAACATAATAACTGCTACGATCGTCATGGGTCCATGGCATTTATTTATAGGCGATATCAGAAAAAGAGGCAGATCTGCTACGTCAATTCAAGTAGGTATCTATAAAAACATTTATCTTCAGAAATCTTTTAAAAGAGTCAAGACTTTAGTTATAAAAGCCATGACCTTTTATAAGCAACGTACTACTCACTCACTTCAGGTACTTATTGTGCATAATTATGAGCAGCCCATTAATATTGCTTACCTACTGAATTACCCTATGTGTCTAAAAATAGTCACACCATATTTTGGTATATAGTATACGAGTTACAGTGAGAATTGTTTATATTTAGAACTATTAATATCTTTTATATATATATATATATATATATATATATATATATATATATATATATATATATATATATATAAAGCAGTTTTTAACGCAGTGTTTTAATATTCAATGCGTTAGAATAAACGGAAAAAGCTAAAAAGACTTAGCTATAATAAAATAATAATAAATGATTCATTGTCCTTTGTGCTAGTACAAGACAGTGAGTTAAACATAAAACAATATTTTCAAGAAATGCTTAAGTAAACACTTGTACCCACTAAATTAATTATGTTAACTATCGATGGCGGCAATGTTTGAAATTTATTAAACCATGGCACGATTTCTCGTAAATTGATTAAGTTGCCTATGTCTGGTGGTACCATTTTAAAATTATTTGCTATTATATATAATTTCTGTAAATTAATTAGCTGACCTATCTCCGATGAAATTTCTTGCAATATATTTAAATTTAGCATAAAATTCGTGTAAATTGATTAAGTGCTGCATATGTCTTCTCCATGCTTCATAGGTGAGACAAGAATTTGGCGGATAAACTAGGAAGAGCTGGATTGAAAGAGAGACTGACAGAGACAAAAAGGCAAGAGCGAGATATGATAAGAAGATAATACAAAGAAAACAATACATTTTAAATTTTAAACATTTAATGCAGTAGATACAGCAATTGTACTACAACTTATTCATTGTGCATATTATTGTATCTCAGTAATTAAGTCTACACTACACAGAGATATACGTGAATACAAGTTAAAATTATATATAAACATCTTCAATATATGCACACACAAAAAAGAAAAAAAAAAAAGCTTATTGAGATACGTGGTGGATAAGGTATTTTATTAATAGCATATGTCCTGGCTTACACTAAATTGAGACCAGATACAGACATTTGTAGTTAACAAATTAACTCTTAATGCCTAAGTACTAAAAAACCAGGAAAGAATGCCATTGCAAACAACACAGTTTCAGCATATTAAAATCTGGGTTGAAACATATACAGTATATATATTTGCTTTGATTTTTTTCAAGTGCAAACCATTTTGGGATATGATACAAGCTGTTAAATTTAGGAAATCAAGCATGCAAGACTGTCCTCTGAATGTTAGAAGACAAATGTTATGTTTACTTGAAAAAATTCCCATTGCGTTGCAAGCAGTGGTTAGATATAGGTTCACTTAAAAATTAAACCACGGTAATTTAAGACCACCTTCACACAGAGTGTTTGTGAGAGAGAGAGGGGGGGGGGGTTTAGTGGAAAAAGCCTTTCTAAAGGCATTGTGAATACAGACGTGACAGAAGTCATTAACTCGTGTTTGTTGTAGAATATTGGGTTACTTCCTGGTAAAGTCAGAACCAGCACTGGTTGTATATGCAAAAGGAAATAGTCCCCCTTGACATTTACTTCATAGGGTTTCTAAAAAATGAGAACAATCTAATGACCGAAATTTGTAGTCTGATGTTACATATATGTGTATGGAAAAATATGGTACAAACTTGAAATATTGTTAAAACCGCCACCGTAATAATTGTAACCGGAAAATCTTCTCTTTGTTTTCCTCATCACATGCTAAAAAATACTGCAATAAACCAAATTAAAAAGTAGCGATCTACAAATGGCACAAAATACTGTACAGTAAAAAAATGTTCAAGCCTGCAGTTTGTACAGAGTGATAATAAGAATTAACAATGCTACGTAAGTAAAGATTACAACTAATGTCTACAAGATAGAAATGTAGTTTTCCCAAAATATTATAATTATCTCTGATGAATCATGAATATATATGATGAAACTAGTACAGGGGTGGATTTAGATGGGATTAGGAGGGGCAGGCAGTAGGTTGAATCCAGTTTCCAGTCAAAAAGTACACTTTTTAGTGAAAGAACAAAGAAATTTAGCCATTTTATGCAAAACAAACAACCCCTTATGAACTCGACCGCCACCTTTAGAAAAGACTCTAGATCCGCGCCTGCATTAGGTGTAAGATGATAATCTAGCTAATTTGAGAAAGACATTGTGATGAAATGTAATTATTCCATTCAACAATCGAATTTAAAATTGACATTTGTCATACTTTCTGAGAACGATAAGATATAATAGTCAAGACAAATTATGTTTTATTTTTTCTACATCCTAGAGACACAGTAAGCTGTCGAGCATATTTAAAAGGAAACATCGGATGTCACAAACAGAAGTTTTGATAGTGTGGGTAAGGGATCTGCATTATGAATATGGGAACAAAGAGGAGATACATCCAAAATTGCCATTATTTGAAGGTTGCCGGACAATAATTTTAATTTTTGCGATCCAATCAGGGCGAAATTGGTGATACATTGTAAAGCCTAACAAACTGAAAGAGCCCAATTAAAACCTAGCGACTTTGAACGGGTATTTTCCTCCTTCTATATCAGCCGAAAGTCCTGGCCTGTCCACGTGTAGCTGCAATCAAATACTTGTACTTGTAAATCTCTGCGACCGAAGAAAACTGCGTTCCAATTTGCTATTTTCTTCATTACGTTTTTGAGCATCGCTGAAAATAGGGCAGGCACAGGGCAAGGTGGTTTGCTGTACAGCTCTCAGTGTAGAGAATGTTAGCATCCACTTATATTTGATAATCTACTTTGACAGACTTGTATTTTTGTCATTATTAGGAAAACCACGAGGCAGACGCCTGATGAAAATGACTGATTTTGAGAACTTCGGAAATGTACTTGAAGTAACACAAAGTACAATAATTTTGCCTCTTTTTAAAATTAGTAAATGAATTTTCACATGTAAGCAATACTATTTTCTGAAAGTACACTAATTAAATTTTAAATATCAAAAAGTTAAAACAAATTATTGGCTAGTTTTCTTTTTATAATTTATCTCTGAAGTTTAGGAAGTGAAAATAGCCATGCGGAGCAAGCAATCTTCTATAAGAACCAACATCAGAAGTAAGGCCTAGCTGTGAACTCTGAAACTAAATCGACGCCAATCATTCAGGTATCAAAAGAAGGATAATTGTACGTTCTTTAACCCTCCCTTAGGATATACACATTTCTTTTTTTATAAAAAGGATTGCCAGTGGAGAAAATCGGGTTAATGTCTTTTCTTTAAATTGTGAACCCCGGGCAAAAATGCTTTGTTTATTTTGTATAATGTTAGTCTTCCATATATAGTGATACCTGTACTGAATTTATAATACGTGTCCATCATTGATTGTAAGTTGTACTTTAGTCAGATTGTGGTCATTTTGTAAACAACATGTTTACATAGCATTTGAGTTCAATACCGGTTTTGTTAGCAGTTGGACTGATATTTCCATGTCTTGTTGTGACAAAAGTCAGGTACACAAAGTAATTTGTAATTTTCCATATAAATTACTCATATTCTGGTGTGAGAATTGTCAGGTATATGGACTATTAAACAAGTTATCATTCAGATTCTAAAAGTCTTATTCTAAACATCAGTCTGTAAAGAAGTTATTTTAATAATCAGATGTTACAGTTGTTAAAGCCAGATATAATTCAGAGAGAGGAATTACTTATTTAATATATTTATTGGAAATACTAAAGTGCTCATAGATTTTAGAACTTTGGGGGATCGATGTGAATTCATTCAAAACAATCCGAATTCCGGATTACATCATTGTGGTACGTCAAGACATTCAAGACTTGTGGTCCATCAGGACATTCAAATCTATTGAAATTAATTCGGAACATTCAATGTTTTTGGACTTGTGATTAGGACACTTAGGATTATTCGGACTTTAATTCACGTTTTTGTAAGTGTCTTTTAAATTTTTACTATAATTGTCTAGAAATAAATTGCTTGTTGATTTTTCTTGATTTTGTTGGTTTCACTTTCTTTTTGTCACATATTTTTAGGCCATAAACAATATCTTTCTAAAAACTTGCGCAAGGATCTTTCGGTATGTTCATCGCACAAGCGCACATATCAGCAGATGCTGATGCAAAAGTGCAGGACAGGGAGGATGTTAAAAGGAGGGAAGAGACGGATACTGCAAATATCATCAGTGCGAGGTTATTGTGCCACATAACAATTCATCTATGGCTAGTAGTTTAAATATGCTGAAAGACTTTATCCATTCTGTGAAGAATACGAAGCCTGCATTCCCATCCCAAGATTCGTGAACTTGGCATGGATTAAGTCATTTCAGGATTGTTGCTGATTCATCTAGTGCAGTGAGAATAGAGAATAGATGCTGAAATTCAGGAAAAAGAGATGGAGGAAATAAATCAGCTATCATCGTATAGGTGGTGTGCAACCTCTTTATGCAAATCTTGCATTGTCTCATCGGTAAAATTGTGTTTATGACTGTGGTAATCGTGAAACTGCTTACTTTTTTGTTCATGAATCCCATTCGGACAGCCGGGAGAATGTGCTAGTCAATTATGCTTTGTAAAATGTCCAATGGTTAGTGACTTGTGGGTTAAATAAGCTTCAGAGTGAAGAACGTGTTACAGTTTGTTTTGTTTTTTTAAAGCTGATTTTGTTCTCGTAACAGAGACATGGACAAATGGTTTCTCAGAGTTTGAGGTAAATAGTTGTGAACACTTTGTTCTAAATGGAAAGAAAGAAGGGACCGCTAAACGGGATTCTGGTATTCTTGTTTTATATATTAAATCTCATTTTGTGACAGGGAATGTAATAATTAAAACGGATTCTAATTATATTATGAAGGCGAAACTTATCTCTTCATGCTTAAAAATAACTGCAAGTTTATATAATTGTTTATGTTACATTGCACAACGAGGTTCATGTAGGCAGCCAATTACTGATACATCTGTTTATGTTACATTGTACCACAAGGTTACATGTAGGCAGGCAACGACTGACACAGATGGGTAGGTTATATTGTAATACAAGGTTCATCTAGGCAGCTGATAATTGATTCAACTGTGTATGTTATATTGTGCCACATGGTTCACGTAGGTAGCTGATGATGATTGATTCAACTGTTTATGTTATATTGTACCACAAAATTCATCTAGGCAGCTGATGATTGTTTTAACTGTTTATGTTATATTGTACCACAAAATTCATCTAGGCAGCTGATGATTGTTTCAACTGTTTATGTTATATTGTACCACAAAATTCATCTAGGCAGCTGATGATTGTTTCAACTGTTTATGTTATATTGTACCACAAAATTCATCTAGGCAACTGATGATTGATTCAACTGTTTATGTTATATTGTACCACAAAATTCATCTAGGCAACTGATGATTGATTCAACTGTTTATGTTATATTGTACCACAAAATTCATCTAGGCAGCTGATGATTGATTTAACTGTTTATGTTATATTGTACCACAAAATTCATCTAGGCAGCTGATGATTGTTTCAACTGTTATGTTATATTATACCACAAAATTCACGCAGGCAACTAATAATTGGCTCAGATGTTTTTGATAAAATATTAAGTGATATAGTTAAATTCCAAAACATAACAAATAATACATATGAATTTATAGTCTTCTGTAGAATTATATAGTTGACCACAGTTCAAGACATATACCTATTTATTTAGATTGTGAGCCCGATGAAACGTTAGCACGTACATCACAGGACGTAAAGCCGTCTTGTTCAAATGGTCACATGCTCCTTCATTTCCGCAAACATACGGGTCTTAAAATTATGAATGGTAGAGTCGGTGCCGTCAAAGGGATCGGCATATACACATTCATATGGGTTCTAGTGTTGTAGCTTATGTTCTTTCTAGTCAGTCTTTATTTAAGTATATAAATACGTTTGTAGTTAATGATCCGAACATTTTATGAGATCATTATCTACTTTTTTTCCATTTTCTTTTCCGTCGTCATATTTTGAAATTAGTAATGAAAGGCATGCGTAAAAATATCTTTATTTGGAACACCATGTATAGAGCTGAATATATAAATGCGATATGATTCCATGATAAAGCGCAACAGTTAGAACTTGTTAATAGCTTCTTAAGTCGTAATTATATACGATAGCATTTATATATAAAATATTAATAATTGTATAAATCAATTTACAGATATTTTGCATTATTTATGTACACCTATATATTTCCCAAACGTGCTAAATGAATGTCTTATCTTATGGGTTTCCAGGTCAACAATATCGGTAACCTGGTGATGTTAAAACCTTATTTTGGTAATAAAGCTAAATGTTCAGCATGTATAACTATATTACCATCTGTTTTGTTTTTCTTGTTTCGCATATTAAACATACACCTTTTATAATTCTTTTATTATTCTTGAATTGACTAAAAACCACATAATCTGTATCAGTTTTTGTTGTTGTTGTTGTTGTTGTTTTGTTTGTTTGTGGGTGGTTTTGAAGGGGTGCTCTTCAATGAATATGATTTCATGTATTATATTATTATACTATATTGTATTTTTATATTGAAATTACTTGGTTGTTGTTTTTGATAGTAAGACGTTTGTATTTTTCCTACCACGTATTGAACATAACACGTTTCATTATCCTTCTATTAATTGTTTGTTCTAATAATATCGAGTGGAGCCCAAATTAATCAAAATATTCAATTTCTGTGCTTTTGAGATCATTATAAATAGCTGCGCAATGTGTTCCATTACTTTGTAAAAATAAGTGTTCATAATTAACTATACTACGTTTATTTTGTCACATTTTGTTTGGAAGCAAATCTTTATTAAAACAACCTCTAAAGTTTTTATTTACTTTTTTTTCATAATCGTTTTAATTTGAATATTACTAAGAGTTTGCATAACTTTTTATGTATGGTTTTCGCGGTAAATAAGAAAAAATACCTATTCCAAAACGATTTCCCAAAAGACCTGATAGAATAAAACATAGGAAGGAACCTACCTTGTTTCTTTAAGATTTATATCTACACTATGGCCACGGCTTTTTGTTTTGTAATTCGTTTGATTTGCGTTTTTGTTAACATCAATATATCTGAGCCGTGTAATATTGGGGGGTTGGGGTTGGGGGGTATTTGTGTGTGTGTGTGTGTGTGTTTGTGTGTGTTTGTTTAAGCTCAATCCAAAATCAATGTATTGCAATTGTTTTGTCATTTTATATTCAATTCAAATCATAATTTTTCTTGCTTGCAATCATAAATTTGTGTTTTATTCAGAATAATATTATCATAACTACCTTTTATTTGATTCGTTTTTAATATTATTGCTATTCGTTGATGTTTTAAATAAGCATTTTTGAATATTTATTTTTGTTGATTTGATAATGATACAGGAACTTTGGTGTAACTCATTACAATATATGGTTATGCAATAACATTCATCTTAGTATTTATAGCATTTAATGTTAGGTAACAACGTAACAATGATATGGTGTATCTGCCGGATTATCTCCATATTAAAAATGAGCACCTAACTCCTATGTAACCTCAATATCCCCGGTACTCATTGTAATTTTTTCATCATGTTTACTGACATCAAAATATGGGATACAGAGTTTTAAAATTCAATTAAACATATTTATACTTGTGCCAGTGTCAAGTTCTGTGTATTTATTAACTGCCTCCTGGAATAGGCTCTTGAAGAATTTTTATTTGGTTCAGTCAATTTGCATTGCAGTGCCCTCTAAGGATATTGAACACTATAAATTCTAACATGTATTCTTCTTAAATTTGCATGATCAAATACCATATTGTTTTATTCTTGGTTATTGCTTATGCCTGCACTCTTAAATGCTATAAACATATGTAGTGGCAATTGTTCAGATGTATTTGCTGTGATTCTTCATGTTGGATATAATCGTTATGGTTGTATTGTTGTTTATATACTTTCATTTGTTCAAAATACAATTTTTCGGGCATAGCCAACAGCTAATTTTGTTTCAATATCAATTGCCACTGACAGGGACAATTCAAGTTTGGGCATTTATAAACTAATATGACTAATGTTAAATTATTCTGTAACTACACCGTCTGCTCTCATAATATATTTCGCAGGTGGATTTCTATCTAAAATTATGCAGTGTATGACACCACGAAACCCTGTATTTATATGACGGCAAACAAAACAACACTTGTTTGTTGCTCCTAGTGAGAAGCTGTCGTTTTGTAAATCCTTTATTATTACCAGTTTCTAAGCCTGCATTAAACGCAGCTCTGAAATGTGTAACATTTACAGGATCGCCATTACCGCAGTTAGCAACTGGCATTAGCTCAGTACCTGTTTTAAATCTTTTAATAGAAGCATTACCAGTGCCACAATCTTTAAACAATAGCATATTAGTTGCTGCAGAGTTTGCATAATAATGTAAATATTAGAGTAATCTTATTATGGTATTAGCTTGTGGAAGATATAAGAAAATTTGTTATCATCCATTAAATACGGGGCACTATGAAAGAGATTACATGCGTTTTTGACTAATCATATCTCAGCATTCGCAGGATAATGTGCTGGGAGAGCTGTGTCTGTTATTAATCTGCCTCGATCTCAATAAAACCCTTATGGGATAGTAAATACATATCTTTATCCATCTTTTCTATGATATGTTGACAATCTTTATTCATATTATTCCTCTCACGTGGAAGGTGTTCAACATAGTCAAATTTCCTAACTGATTCATCATTTGAATCATGTTCACAAATATCCAATTATGGTGTTAACTTTTGTCGTGTGTGTGTGTGTGTGTGTGTGTGTGTGTGTGTTATATTTACAGTTTTATCACCAGTATTGATTTTTTGGTCTAACATCCTAGAATTATAACCTAAAATATTACGTTTACTGTTTGGTATTGTAAAATCAATCCTGTAGTTATTTTCTAATGTTATCTTATATCTTAGTGTCTTGTAGTCTGGTTCAATTGTTATGCCATTCTTTTCATGTAAGCTTTTTTATTTCTCGATTTATATCTGGGACATTATATGAACCTGGTGGTATATTTAATGTATTTTATTTATTACCAGCAAAATATCTGAATTTATTATACACCGATGTGATATTAAACCAACTATACCACATTTCTAAACTGATTGTTGATATTGTATATCCTTTGTTAATATCCAAAACAACTGGGGATGAAAACTCCAATGTAAAATTTTTTAATGTGCCATAAGTCGCATTTCCAGTATCAAGGAAAAATGTAGTTTTGAATACCATTTTATAATATATGATTATATATAATTTTCAAATATCGTTGTATATTCAGTTTTATTAATCATTGTATAATTATACATTTTTTAAGGATATCTATAATATCATTATCAATATTTTTTTTGTATTACCATTTTGTTTGCTTGCACATAATAGATATAATCGCTGTACTAATTCATTGGTAGCTTTTGTTTATTTTTGGGGGTTCTTTTACTTTTTATTACGAGGATATCCCGCTAACTCTATCAATTTTTTTAACATTTCCAGAGATTTACTACTGAAAGCTTTTTTGGTGCTTAATCTTTTGTTATCAAATGGATCAAATCCTAATCTATTTTAATAGATAACACCCGTTTATTGTCACGGTAAGCATCTAGTTTTAGTTCTGATAATTTTTCAGGATCAATGTATAATTTGCCAAAATATGATATCCAGGTTAGTTTGTAGGATCTACGTGAGCTGAATTCAATATCTGAGTCCTATTTTAGTTCTAATCCTTCTTCTTTTTTGTCTGTGGTTGAGTTTCTTATTTTGCTGTGTTGTTATTTTTTTTTTTGTATTGTTGTTTGTCTTCTTTTTTCTTGTTGTTATGTTTTTTTGTGTTTTTTTTTTTTTTTCTTTCTTTTTTTTAACATCACATTTTCAACATCTAACTTCAATTTTTCAATCGATTTTGGATGTGGATCGAATGGTTCCGTTGCGTTTGTTTGTTTTTTTCTGATGGTTTCGCTGCTCCTCTTTCTTCTGGTTCTATTGTTTTCTCTTGTGGTGTAACATATTTTAGTGTTGGTGTTAATTCTTTATTAATTTGATTATATTTTCGTAATGATTTAATTTGAAAATTGATTTTATTATTTTTTCTATTTCTTCCTCCGACACTGATTTTTTTTCTAGCTAAATTAGGTTTGGCAAAATCTAACTCCTTAAGCTTATTCACTCCATTATTTTTTAATAAACTTACTGCATTTATATCGTCTATAGGGATTTTTCTACGTTCTGGTAAATCCCTTTTTATAATATTCTTTATCATCTGGTGTTAATTCTTTTTCCAAATTGTACATTAGAGGCTTTTTTTTATCTCTTGTGGTGACGGAGTAAGAGCAGGATTGGGTTTACTTTCTTCACCGAAATACCAAATTCTTGCATTGGTCACAATATTTCATAATCTATTTGTGGTAATGCTGCTATTAATTGGTTTTGTTTTTCTTCTAATTTTTTAATTAACTGATCTTGCTTTTTATCTACCTCTTCTGATAGTTTTCCTATTTTTTTAATAGGCTTTGCTAAAGGTTGGGAAATATCTTCTTGAATTTTGTTTTCCTAATTTTTCTTCTAATATTTGTTTCTTTGAAATTTATCGGGCTGCCGACCATTTTTCAATTAATTAATTTCATTTTTTTCATTATGTCACTTCTCTCAAAGCTCATATATATATATATATATATATATATATATATATATATATATATATATATATATATATATATATTTATTTATATATATAATTACGCTATATATATAATAATATATAATATATAATAATAATAATAATAATAATAATATATAATGCTAAAAAATATAGAGGTATATTATATAACGAGTTATAATAAAAAAACGATGTAAAATGCTTATACTAGAAATGCTTATATTAGACAAAATATTTTTTATTTTTGTTTTGTGAAAGATGATTTTAGAAAAGATCAAAATGGTGGTTTATAAGGAAAATGTTGCCAAAAACCTAATAAATAATTATTTGATGATTTGATGCTGGTTATGTATGCATAAATTGTGCATCTCATCGTGGTTATACTCACGCTATAAAATTTGTCAATTATTATGATAATTACACGAATATTTTTTAAAGTGTTTATAATAGCAAATATTACATTATTAAATTATTATTTAATTATGAACAAGTAATAAACATTACAGTCATCATAAAACTAGAACAGAATTATTAAATATGTATTATAAAGTGGTTGATCTTATCCAAAATGAATTTACAAAAGAAAACTCTTAAATCTGTTTACATATTCCAAACGTTATTTGATATCTTTAAAATTCATATTCAAATAAAAATTATTAAAACAAAAAAGTAATTCGACAATATGACTTCATATGGAGTAAAATACAACCTAAGCTTTATGACTAAAATACTGTCCCTCTTGGTATACAACATGCAGAATGTTTGTGCAATTTATCGTTATTATATTCAATATCAATTACATCATCGTTTTATAATTGTGTAATTTCTAAAAGTTATATTAACATAATATCATTACCACTTTTTGTGATACGTAATTTCACATTATGATTTTTTTTTTTTTTTTGGGGGGGGGGAGGGGTATCAAAACTCTTTGAAGTACTAATTTTTTTGTTTTTTTTCTTTTTGCACCTCTGATAATATTATTTTACAATTATACTCTATATACGTAGCTCTGATAGATGGTCGTTATCGTTGGCGTAATGACCAAGTGCTTCCTGAGATTACTGCCAGTATGGACATAGCCAGGAGAAAGTGAAAAGTGGTCCCAACTTCATCAGCTTTGTGAGAAGCGGTGAGACACAAAGGCAAAAGACTGAAGCAAGAGGCATCATGACAACAGCGCAAGATTGGGAAATGCGAACAGATGTAAAAGGACAGCCGAAGTTACCAAGAGACATCTGTAACACCAACTTCAGACCCGATATTGTACTGTGGTCAGGAGGTACCAAGCAGGTGATTTTGTTGGAACTGACTACCATGGAAAGCTAGAATGGAGGAGACCCATGAGAGGAAATTGGCTAAGTATCAGCCGCTCATCGATGAGTGCCAGCAGAATGGATGGAAGGCCTGGAATCTACCAGTGGAAATAGGAAGCCGTGGCTTTGCAGCACAGACCTTTTGGCGTGCCTTGGAAGTCATCGGGATTACAGGACCTAGCCGCAGGAATTTAGTAACCAAGGTTGGCAAACAGGCGGAGGAAGCCTCACTTTGGATTTGGCGGAAGAGAGAGGAGCGATGGAAAAGCTAGTCGGTTCCGGGCTGAGTCTGATCAACTCAGTCGGCCTACCCCTGGAGAGTATTGTGGGTCAGCGCCGAAACACTCTAGGATAGGGGATCCCCACCTGATGATGGAAATGATTGCAGTGCAGAACTGTATATACAATTTTACAATTTTTGAATTGGATGAATTCGTTCACCATGGAGTTAGGCTACAACCCGAATCATCGGAAATATTTCAAACTCTAAATATGAGTAATCATAAGATTATAAACTTAGGAGAACCTGTTAGTCAAAGTGATGCAGTAACAAAAAACTATATTGATACTAATATTAACAATCTAATAATAGATTTCATGGATAATCAGACTAAAAAAGTTGATGAAAAATTACTAAAATTATATGAATATCTACTAAAATTAAATCAAATTTCTTTCAACAAAACTGATGATATAATGAAAAGTGATTTATTTCTCAACTTCATTGATAATGACTACCAAAAAAAAAGGTCACAATGTTATAATATTGCTTCTGGAAAGACTTTTGCATTCAAACTCGGAAATGAGCAAAATATAATAGTAAACGATGATAATAAGAACCGTGTACATTTCACCTTTGATGGTTTACTAATCAAAATAAATAACGAGCAACTTGTTAGATTTGGTGAATCAGGTAGTGGTTCATCAAGATTTTACAGTTAATATACAGTGGGTAGCACATTAGATATGGTTGTAAATAAGATAACCTCGAGCTATATAGCTACTGATAATGTTGATTTAACACATAAAAAATATATTGATGATAAAATATTTCATGTGAAGCATAAACCATCATTCTTTTATTCCCAAAAATGTTCAATATATAATTTGGTTGAGTACTTAGATGTTATGAAACAAAAAACAACTACAATATCGTGGTTAGGAAGTACAAAAAGAAGCGATATTAAACTGCAAATGGCAAGAATACATTTACCAGGAGAACTAAAAACAAGATATTCTAACATAAAATTATTACCTGGTGCATACACTATAAAATATCTAATTAAAAAAAGCCATAACTCTACATTGATCCTAAACAAAAATCATGGTTAATGTATTGTGATTATAATTAGCGTAATTTTAGTGTTTTGCAATCATATAACATGTATGTGTGGAAAGTGTTGTCTGAATCATCACTAGTGAATAATATACGGACTGGTTCTTTTGACAAAACAAGGATAATTAAAATTGTGTATATTGGTGAATTTGAGATTTTCCATCATTATATGCATTTGGCTTTGCAAGCTAATGTAACATAAGCTAGATAAAACAACAAGTAACATTACAGAATTACATGATTATATCACGCAACTGTGATCTGCATATTGACAGATTTATAAATTATATAGAAATATATATAAATCGACTATGCTGATAACAGCACTCATAGGGGGTACAGCAAATATAGCGGCAGTACCAGCAATTCTAATTTTGTATGGTAATATTGACTGTTATTCCTGTAATAGCAACATCAATACATAGTGCATTGAAATTGGATTTTAAAAAATCACAATTAAAATTCAATCACCGATTTTTTAAAAGGATTATTAATGCACGTAAAATCCAATTTTGATAGTGACGATAACCAAACAATAAAATATCTGTTTGAAGAAATAAAAATTAAAAAAATTCCAAACAAGTGAAAACTTGAAGAACCTTTCGAAAAATATTCAAAGTTGGACAAAGTAAATTTCTATGAAGATTTATTCATCTTAGTTTTTATATAATTAAATATTATAATGGAAATTATCAATTTGAATGTTAATATTTAAAAAAAACAAAAATACTAAACAACACTTTTTATTACCTGATTGGCATTGTATGATTTATTGCAAGCACAGGGCAAGGACAGACCAACCTTTTGCTTAATATTTTACTTAAATACTTTAATTATGATGAAATAATCACATGCACTATTAATGATAACCAACCAAAATATACCATGTTGGAAGAATTATACAACACAACACAAAATTAAACTATTAAAAAAATCATATCAAACATCTTACACCAGAGGTAGTTATTCCAGTAGAAAATGTAAATAATGATACACACCCAAAACAAAAATCGTGTTTGATCAAAATTAACCACTAATAAGAACAATAGTAAAGAACAATTTTCATTATCAAGGAATAAAAATTGCATCTATCTAACTCAGTCGTAATATGATGTGCCAAAGTATCAGATCACAAAGATATACGTCAAATATCTGATGATCATTATTCTGGAGACATCAATAAACACAAATTTGCATATAATTATAATAAATGCACCACTGAGCCATATTATGTTATGGTCTTTGATAAAGCAACTTTAAATACACCAGAGCAGTATAGAAAGGGATTCCATTAGTTCTATATTCCCTCCTAATCCATAGCACATTGCGAACAAAGGTATTATAGTAACATAAACTCTTAATGTACACAGTGTAGATATTGCCATTGTGTGCAAGACAAAAGACTCTATCGTATCAGGATACACACTCCAGACATATAGTAATATTATTTCACGTGAATAAAATAACTGATGTTGAAGATTTATAGCTTTTAAAAAACTTCAACGCAACTTTAGAACGTTCACAACGTTACCAGCACCTCAAAAGTTATACATGTGACTCGCCATTTACAGGTGAGTCAAAAACGTAATCACAGGTGAGTAATGTATGGGTCACTATACGACAGGTATTTAAAAAGTTTTGAATATTATTGCGCTGTACAACAGAGTTCTTTATTAGTGAACAGTACGTCAGTGCATCATGCACCTCTATACACTTTCTCAGTCTTGGTTATCCAATTGTTAAATGCTATTTTTTATTCACTCTTTGGTAAAGTGTTCATACACTGGAAAACAGCACTTTCAACCGCATGGTGGCTTTCAAATCGTCTTCCCCTCAGCCAATCTTTAATAACAGGATTCAGCCAAAAAACACTTATAGCAAACATCAGAGCTGTACGAAGGATGTGGCAAAGTTTGAATGCTGTGTTCCTCCAGGAAGTCTGTCCTTTTCTTATGTTACGTCACATGCATGTATCTGCAGGTGTCCGGTGTGCCGCATTTACTTATGTTACGTCACATGCATGTATCTGCAGGTGTCCGGTGTGCCGCATTTACTTATGTTACGTCACATGCATATATCTGCAGGTGTCCGGTGTGCCGCATTTACATATGTTACGTCACATGCATATATCTGCTGGTGTCCGGTGTGCCGCATTTTCAGATATATATCATTTTATAGAACGTTATTTATTCTATCGATCGACATTAAATGTATTGACAAGTTCAAAGAAAGAAAAAGGTTATAACAAAATATTCAAAACTTTTCGAATACCCCTCTTATACAAAGACTTTAATGACTTAAGGAACAACAATAGCTATGACAATGCTACAATAATTGTCTTCTCCTTACTTCATGGGTGAGACAAGAATTTGGTGGACACACTAAGAAGAGATAAACAGATAGAGAGACTGACAGAGACAAAAAGGCGAGAGCAAGATAAGATAAGGAGATGATAAAAAAACAAGATAATAATTTTTTTAAATTTTTAAATATATCATGCAATAGCTAAATAGTTAGTAGTACCTGTTATAAATTGTATTCGTTATTGTATCTCGAGTACGTCTTCATTCCCAGCCAAACTGACACATAATACTTATATCTTCTATATAACGAGGTCCGTATTTAATAAACAAAATTGTAATGTCCCTCATGACTGTACAAGCTAAAGTGTACGCGAAACATTTATTTACCAAAGCTGTACATAGGTACTGAGGCATAGAAAGTATGTCACAGTGACTAACATTTTGATACAGTAATGTAGTAATCCTCATGATGCATTCACATTTCAAGCAATAGTGTCTCAGAAACTGACCAAAACATAAAGGTGCACAAATTTCTAATGCCAATCACAGAGGCGACAACAAACATAGTAACATCTGGCGTATAGCCCTCCAGTACATCACTGCCGACGAGCAAGAAATGCAATATCTCAGTTGCCACGTGCTTCAGGCAGTCTATACCCGCACTTTCAAATGAACAAAACTATAATAAATCTAGATTAATGTTTACAAAACACTACATTCCAACTGCAGGTAAATGAGTAAAAATCCAAAACGTAAACAAACAACAACAAAAATAAACTTGCAATATTCATCGGAATAGCACACAAATTTAATCAGATCAATTACATTTGCATAAAAACAGCCCTTTTAAATTATATTGCACAGGTCAATCAGTTTATGAGTAACTTTGCTAACAAGGATTTAACTAAAAATGCCTTTCCAATAAAATAGTCCTTGTCCAAACACAAATGCAAAACTTATATGACAAATTTACTTGACCAGGCAAGTTTCATTTGCTTACGCCAGAGTAATGCGCTATCAAGAGATACACTAAACAAAATTTAAAAATTTAAAAATCTTATCAAACTCGATTTACGTTTGTATAACATGTGTGCCCCCACTGCAGACCATACAAGTATAAGTCCACAACTTACAAAAAAATGGGAAAAATTGCTATAATGGCATTTAGACACTAATCAATACATCAACATAAGTTTACATGCATGCATATCAAAGTTAACTTGTCTTACTCAAGTCATTTTGTTTTATTGTGCAGGCAAGGTTTTTGTCAGAAAAAAGAAGTCTAAACCCTAAAATGCAAAAAAAAAAAAAAAAAAAAAAAAAAAATATGTTCCCCTAAAGATAATTGAAACATTGAGTTATTGGACCGAAAGTCTAATCATGTCATCTATATATGATTACTAATATATCCAACAAATTTAATTTGTTTATCACAGCTCCAAAAAGTTCAAAAATGTTTGACAGAAATTGGAAAACAATGATGTAATGGCCTCAAAATTTAATCATGTCATCATATATATGAATACAAATATGTCTACTAATACTTTTTGTCTACCTAAATTTTTTTGTGTCTTCCTCAAGTGTTTTTTCTTCTCTAAATTGTGTTCACATTCTTTTAAATGTCCGAACAGGGCAAAACTGTGTAAAAAAAATGAAAAATTGCTTTAATTGACTGAAAATCTAATAAGGCCATCTACATGTAACCATGCTAAAGTGTGTAAGAGTTTAATATCTCTTAACTGAATAGTATTTGTGTTATCGCACTAAAACAAATTTGGTTTAGACTTTCGGACGTGCAGATAGACAGCAGCAAAACATGCTTCCTTCTGCTATCGCAATTGGGCTTAAAAAGAAACATTCACGCAAATTACTTGAAATCATGCTTGCTAAATTGTATTTGCCTGGGATGACCAGTTCCTGCATGAACATGCTAATAAGTGTTTGCTAAAACGTCCAAAATGTGCATTAAACTTATAATTACATTATTATTTTTTTTTCATGTTTAGTAGGCCTTCAAAAATAAATCATCAGCCTAGCTCAGGTAGTATGCCTAAGTTCCAAGCCTAACTCAAGTAGTATGCCTCCAAGCCCAACTCAAGTAGTATGCCTGAGTTCCAAGCCCAACTCAAGTAGTATGCCTGAGTTCCAAGCCCAACTCAAGTAGTATGCCTAAGTCCCAAGCCTAGCTCAAGTAGTATCCCTGAGTTCCAAGCCTAACTCAAGTAGTATGCCTAAGTCCCAAGCCTAGCTCAGGTAGTATCCCTCCAAGACCAACTCAAGCAGTATCCCAAAGTTCCAAGGCTAGCTCAAGTAGTATACCTAAGTCCCAAGCCTAGCTCAGGTAGTATGCCTAAGTTCCAAGCCCAACTCAAGTAGTATGCCTAAGCCCCAAGCCTAACTCAAGTAGTATGCCTAAGTCCCAAGCCTAGCTCAGGTAGTATGCCTCCAAGACCAACTCAAGCAGTATGCCAAAGTTCCAAGTCTAGCTCAAGTAGTATACGTAAGTCCCAAGCCTAGCTCAGGTAGTATGCCTAAGTTCCAAGCCCAACTCAAGTAGTATGCCTAAGTTCCAAGCCTAACTCAAGTAGTATGCCTAAGCCCCAGGCCTAACTCAAGTAGTATGCCTAAGTTCCAAGCCTAACTCACGTAGTATGCCTAAGTCCCAAGGCTAACTCATGTAGCATGCCTAAGTCCCAAATTGCCGGGGGACTATGGAAGCCGGAACGTTGCTGGGGGGCACACTGAAAACAATTCTAGTTCCTACTAAAAAGTTGATCAAAATTAGCTGAGCAGCTCTGGAGAAGAAGTTATAATAGGTTTCCCGTATGGAAGCCATACCGCTGCCCATGTGTGTATATATATATATATAATGCTAGGCAGTGAATGACTGAATTTTCCGAGTGAAATAATTGTGATATTTCACTGCAGTGAAAAAATATGATATTTTTTCACTGGCCGTCAATAGACATTGATAACATTATAAATACGAAATTTCAAACTTTTTATAAGACGCTTGCGTTGTGTAAAGGTAAAGATGGCCGATTCGCATCCAGCCGAACCGGGTTCAAAGCCAGCAATGGTAAAAAAAAAATGTTTTTTTCATTTTCTTTTTATCGGCTGTTTTACCTTGAATTGGGAAGGAGCATTATGTAACTACTGTTATATTATATGTGCAAATATACACAAAACAGAGCAGAACATAAACGGTAAACTGCTGACATTATCGCGCGGGATACAGTAAGAAATCAGCTACTTCAGTGTTTTATACAAATTGCTAGACAATACGCTTGAGCACAAAATAAATAGAGTATTTGCTTGCTTCGAGTGCATAACGGATATATTTCATCTCGTGGTTGAAAAACGTAAGCATTTTGATTCGTGGCTTCGCCACCCGTGAAAATAATGAGTTTTTCAACCACTCGATGAAATATATCAATTATTCACTCGTTTCAATCATATGTCCTCTCTCTCTCTCTCTCTCTCTCTCTCTCTCTCTCTCTCTATATATATATATATATATATATATATATATATATATATATATATATATATATATATATATATATATATATATATATATGAAAGCAATCCACCTATCTTATTGCATGCACATTTAATCGTTTTCCTTCAGTTTAAATACTTTTTTCTTTCCTAAAGTTCTTAATGGTATTTTGTAAACGTTCAGAATTTACATTTTACTCCTCTGAACTGCCTATTAAAGACAGATCTAACCATAAAGACTAGAATTTATCATGTAACTTCATTTCAACTGCGACTCTTGCATACATACACCAGAGTCAATTCATATGAAATTATAAATATGATACAGATATGAGATTAATTATAAATATGATACAGATATGAGATTAATTATAAATATGATACAGATATGAGATTAATTATAAATATGATACAGATATGAGATTAATTATAAATATTTTACAGATATGAGATTAATTATAAATATGATACAGATATGAGATTAATTAAAAATATCTGAGGTATCTGTTTGTCATTGTAAGCAGAGGTTGTAGGATACAAATGTCTCCCTCATTTCCTTTTTAGTAAAATTTGGCAAAGAAAATTTAACAAGAACTTAAAATCTCTCTCACGCTAAGCAAGAGCTTCCTTATTTGCTCTGTATGGAAGATTTCGTGGGAATGTAGAAAAAAAAAACCTCAGATATTACATGTAAGTTGTAGGGGGCCCGGTTTAAACCTCCTACTGGGTTTCTATTTGGCCCCAATAGGGAGAGTCCCAGACTCCCAGAAATCAACCAAATATGCATGAGATTCCCCATTTTTGCTAAAGGTCTATATAAATAGCATTCGGACTCGTGACAGGATATATATGCGATGAGGAGGACAGGTTTGCACTCTGTAAAGTACAGGCATGTGCAAGTTGTATTAGCGTTTGTTTTTCCATATAACAGACACGATACAGCTCGTTCTGAATCTTGCTCTCGTTTAGCTTGTTGTCTTCAACCATTAACTATTTGTGTTTTTTTAATAATTTTCCTGTTTGTCAGAACTTTTTGGTTTCCAATCAATATTTGCGTATTTCTCCAAGTTATTTTCTGAAGAAAAAGAATTTCCGGCATCATTAATAATAAGAAAATACATTCCACTAGCGATTTCCAGTAATCATAAAGCAAAAATTGGCAGATAACAGGCCAGACTTCCATAATTTCTATTGCCGTGTTAGTTGTTTTTATTAAAATGAATCGTCGTCTAATAATTATTAATGCCTATGGCCATATTTGTGATTGCTAGCGCCGGCATTAAAATCCGTTCCTTATTTTAATCTGTCCTCCAATAGTGTATATATGTCTATAACAAAAGCATAGTCACAGAAAGAAAAAAAAATGGCAAATTTATTGAACTTACCATCCCCGTGACAGACATTTCGGGCCATGCAAGGAAACCTGGTCTCGCTTTCACAAAAGTTCTTAACTTGATTACATACTCAACTCAAATTATTGTCATTTTGTATAATCTTTATGAAGTAAAATTTAAGGCCAGAAGCTCAGTGTTATATCCCAAAATAACCAGTCTACTTCCGAATATATGTTTACTGCAGTCATCCTGTCATAGTTTACAAATTATCAGGAGGCAAACTTTTAGCCGAGTTTTACTCAAAATTGAGAAATTTTATGAAATAGGGACATGGACTTTGAGCTAGAGTTTAGCTTGATATTTTGTTTCAACCAATAAAAAACGACGTTACATTTGAGAGGTCGCTCCTGATTGGCTGACAGTGGACATTCAATCTCAAACTCAAGCTCCGAGTTTTATGATTCCCAAGTCTGACGTGGAAATTGTACAACTTCTAAACTCAATTTCTTTATTTATGTTGATACTTCCAGACCTCTAGCTATGAGAAACTAGCAGGCCTATGATGAAGTGACCCCCACCCCTTTTTTTCGAAAGTTGAATTGGTTTTTTTTATATATGTTTGTAAAACCTCACCTATCCCGACCTACCCCCATCTGTACTGAGGGTATTATTCAAAAATATGAAACATACTTTTTAGCAAACAAAACAAAAAATAATTTTGAATAGGCTTCGTCTTTCTTTTTTGAAGGAGAAATACTTGTTTAGAATCCAGTTATCAGGTTTCCATTCTTTCTGTCCCCTGGCCTGAATAATACTTCAAAAAGGCCTCTACTACCCTCCTCACGCATTACACCATTTCGCTGGTATCCTCACTCATTTTGAAAAGTATGAGTAATCCTTGCCATGGATCGATATATTTTTTGTCATTTTCATGTATGCAAAATTTGTGTTGTATTTGTTGTAAAAGTGCTTTTATCCCTATTTGTAGTTGTCAGAACTGGTATTTCTTAGATCAAATCTAGTATGAGTTATTTTTTTTTTATTTATCAATAATATATGAAAAAATAAAATAGGTATTGTATTCTTGTACTGAGCGCTAACTAAGACAAAACATACAAGCTGAATATGGCATACGGTCATTTAAGAAAATATGTGAAACTGGCAGAGGAAAACCATTAGGGAAAGGACAAACAATCGTTATCTTGTACTGAGTTTTAGCCAGGAAAAAACACATAGGCTGATCCTGGCATACTGTCATGAAAGAAAATATGTGAATGTGGCAGAGAAGAATTGTTAGAGAAAGGACAAATATGTTTTGTTGTACGGAAAAAAACGAAAAGAAAACTTTGCTTCTAGACTTGGGGTTTCAGATTGTGGGTCAGAAAATAAAAAAAGACCCTTACTTTTTGTAACTCCGTTTTTGTATCATTGGTTGAGAGTGAAAACTCAGTCTCGAACTCAAGATCTCCAGGTCAAAACACAGATCACTAAATGCTTCACGCCAGGAGTGAATACTGGAAGAGTTTCTCGAAGATGAAATTTGCTGTTGTAATAGAATGGATATTTTTGTTTCCCTGTACAAGAAAACATCATTACATTTTTAATGCCTGTAAAATACACCAATATCAGTTTAATGCCTGTAAAATACACCAATATTAGTTTAATGCCTGTAAAATACACCAATATCAGTTTAATACCTGTAAAATACACCAATATCAGTTTAATACCTGTAAAATACACCAATATTAGTTTAATGCCTGTAAAATACACCAATATCAGTTTAATACCTGTAAAATACACCAATATCAGTTTAATGCCTGTAAAATACACCAATATTAGTTTAATGCCTGTAAAATACACCAATATCAGTTTAATGCCTGTATTACAGATACAAATAGAGTAAAGTGGTTTATATAACGGTATATAGCCTTAATTGATGAGCAAAAGTTTAAATCAAATCAAAGGTTTTACTTTTGTCGTCATTTTCATTATAACTCGCTCACAAAGTCAAACTAAGCTACATTAGTAATTTTTCATATAATTTACAATGTGTTATATAATCTTTGTGGTGTACAAGTCATATACTGTAATGCAATGAGTGAAGTGCCTGCCTGTGGCACGATAGGGATATTTGGTGAGGCAAAGAAAGACATGTATATCCCTATGGAGTTCTAGTTCCAGATATTATACAATATTCCTCAGATAAATATGTTGCAACTTGCACCATATTTGCACAGGGATTAGTTTTGTCATTGTGACATAGAAACTAAACTGCAATCCTTTATTTCGATTCGGCAGAGAAACGAGTTTGATATTGCGCAGGTATACGTATAGGCTGACAGGCTGACACTTATTCATACGTAATATCAAACAAGTTCTACTCCCAACTCAGAACAAAAAACGAATGCTAGTTTGGTATTTATTTCAGATACGCCATCTTTTACGCTTTTCAAATATTTTAGCTATACAGTTTGAATAGAATTTAGAACAAATTGATATGTGTACAACTTCGAAATTGAGATCTATACAAGTTCGAAATTGAGATGTATACAAGTTCGAAATTGAGATGTATACAAGTTCGAATCGATCTATCTAAGAATATTGACTAACGGACGTTGGTGAAAACACCTGAATATTTAAAGTTTGTGTTACGACTCTATGTCTTAAAATAATGTAACAGAAAGAAAGTAAAACCAAAAATGTAAGTAAAATTAACAAACAATTTATTTCTAGACAATTAACGTGAAAATTCAAAAGACACTTACAGTAACGTGAATTTAAATCCAAATAATCCAATAGTCCTAAGTGTCCTAATCACAAGTCCTAAACATGGAATGTTCCGAATTAATTCCAGTAGCCTCGAATGTCCTGATGTATCAGTAGTCTTGAATATTTAGATATGCCTGAATGGGTGACCCGACAAAAGAGCGCACGACAAAAGAGCGCCGACAAAAGGGCGCCGACAAAAGAGCGAGCGACAAAAGAGCGCAAGACATAAGAGCGCCGATAAGACAATATCCCCTGGACAATACCCCATATGTCAATTATTGCCGACAAAAGAGCAAATGACAAAATGTTCCATATGTTCCAACATATTTTAATTATTGCCAAAAGAGAGCAAGACAAAATAGCGCCATATAATTAGGACTGATAACAAATAAAAAATAACAAATAATTTAATTTTAGTTATAGTACAAAATTTCGTATATAAGCTCATTAAGCATTGCATTTTACAAAAATTAGCATGGAGAAAACAGAGTCACAGAAAGGGAAGGTTATGCTATTTGTTTCCTGATACAGATATCGAAAGGACCGTGAAAACAAGGACGGAAGTACGTCATGGAGATGCTACAAGAAAGATGGCTGTCGTGGAAGAATGAAAATGCTCAACGACGATATTATCTCATCATCGGAACACAATGACGCTCCTGAGCCCGCTAAAAATGAAGCATCGAAAGTCGTGTCGGCTATACGTAGACGGGGTGTGGAAGGAGTCGAAAAACCGAAGCAGATTATACAACAAGCCAGAAGTGGAATTTCATTGGAAGTTGCACCTCATTTACCGGGATACACAGCATCGCAACGCACGATCGAACGACAAAGAAAAAGCAAACATCTTCCATTTCCTAATCCTCAAAATGTAGCAGAAATAGCGATTCCTGAAACTCTTCAAACATCAACACGAGGAGCACAGTTTGTCTTATGGAATTCAGGATCGGATGACGAGAAGAGAATTCTGATATTCGGAACTACGGTAAACATCAACCTTCTAGAGCAAAATGAGCATTGGTTTGTGGATGGAACTTTCAAAGTTGCACCAGTTATTTTCTTCCAGGTTTTTACCATCCATGCTCTGATCGATAGCAGGGCATTGCCCTTGATTTATTGCCTCATGAAGGACAAAGCAGAAACTACATATGTACGAGTTTTTTTAGAAAATTAAAGAACTTAGACCTTCTCTAAACCCACGAAGCATTATGTCCGATTATGAGAAAGCTGTGCATAATGCAATTCAATGCGTGTTTCCTGGAACGCGTCTTGTTGGTTGTCTTTTCCACCTAGGACAATGTCTATGGAAAAAAGTCCAAGAATTTGGTCTAGCGCAACTATATCAGGACAACGAGGAAATCCGCATGGCAGTAAAGATGCTGCTTGCCTTGAGTTTTGTTCCTTCAAATGACGTCGTAGTTTCATTCGAAGAATTGGCGGAAGCAAGTCCTGCCGAAATTACACCACTTGTAGATTATTGGGAGGACGCTTATATCGGACGACGTAGAAGAAACCGGAGAGACAATCCTCGCTTCGCCGTAGATCTCTGGAATGTACATGATCGTATCGACGACAATCTTCCACGCACAAACAACTCGGTGGAAGCCTGGCATCGTGCATTCCAACAAACGGTCGACTGCAATCATCCGTCAATTTTTAAGCTGATCAACCATTTTCGTCTGGAGCAAGATCACATCGAAATAGAAATTGAACGGCATCTATCCGGTGTGAATCAACCTGAAGCTTCTAAAAACAAGTACGTACAGCTGAACAGAAGATTACAGGTCATCGTTCCAACTTACAATAATGCTGTTTTGATGGACTATCTGCGAGGCATTGCCAACAATCTTGCAATATAATTTTTATTTAAAGTAAGGATCAAAATTAATCATATACTGCCGAAGTTATTTGCAGAAATGATTTCCAATGTCATTTTATACACTTCATTTAAGACATTAAATTAAAGTTATTTGCAATACAATAAATGGTTGTGATATTTTGTAGTTCGCTCTTATGTCAGCGCTCTTTTGTCGCTCGCTCTTTTGTCCCTCACTCTTTTGTCGGCACCCTTTTGTCGGCGCTCTTTTGTCGTGCGCTCTTTTGTCGGGGTGCCCCCTGAATGATGTAATCCAGAATATCTTTGAATAAATTCACATAAACCCCAAATTCACATATTAATCCAATATGAGAATGAGCAATTTTAGTAATTCCAATTAATATTTCAAATAAATAATTCCTCTCTTTGAATTTGCTCTGATTTTCACAACTGTAACATCTGATTACGAAAATAAATTCCTTAAAAGACTGATCTTAATAATATGAAGTTTAGTCTAGGAATGAGATCTTGTTTACCAAACCTGTATAAATATAAGGATAAGTCACCTGACAGAATATTCTAGAATATGAGTAACTCTAATGGAAAATTACAATCTAATTGTTAAATGCTATGTAAACAAGATCTTGAACTCAAATGCTGTAAATATGTTGTTTACAAAATGACTAAAGTACAACTTATCTCATGGACACATATTATAAATTCAATATACATAACATCTGGATGTGTGATACGGAAATTTGTACTGAACATCCATATCAAACGCAGATCAATCATGTAGATTAAGTTTGTATGTTAAAAAAAAGAAACAATGGAAACCTCTAGACTATTCCTTTGACTAAAACTTATTTTTAATTGATTGAGATTCCGTCGTTTTGCTACTGAACGCATCTAATACACAAGAAAACCATCAATCAGTATTGATGACTGAGTGATCAGATTTGCAGAACATCTTCAACAATTGCAAATAATTTGAAAAATATTTTGTTCCAGATGTAAGATCACCGGATTAGCTAAGGCATTTTTATTGCAAACAATGCCGATTATATCTTTTAGATAAGAAAATGGTCGTTATTTTCTATTTATATGAAACGATGAACTTTTGAGAAGAAACAGGACTCGACCCTCGATGGATCGGGGTATGTCTCTCAAGCGCGGGAAAAAGATGCTACTACGGAGGTGGGTCGGATATATCTACTAATTGTCTAATTGCAACCTACTAACTTCTCTCTCTCTCTCTCTCTCTCTCTCTCTCTCTCTCTCTCTCTCTCTCTCTCAAACGATATAATAATAATAATATCAATAATAATAATAATAATAATTATTATTATTATTATAATAATTATAATAATAAATCAGACAGACACTATAGGATTGCATAATAGTGGTGGCAAAGAAGAAAGAAAATATTTGGATAGGTCTTTTTTTCAATTTTTTGTTTTCTACAATTCTTATGGTTGAACTGACATCACCACCACCACCATTTCCCGCTCATTGTATACAGTGTAACAGTTTCCACCACAACCATTTCCCCGTTCATTTTATCCGGTGTAACAGTTTCCACCAACATCCTTTTCCGTTCATTGTATCCAGTGTAACAGTTTCAATAAACTCCCCTTTCAAAACAATCTAGAGTGTTTTGAAGCCAGCTTCAAAATCACTATAGAGTGTATTGAAACTAGTTTCAAAAACATTCCAAAGTGTTTGGAAAAACTGGCACTGTATCAGTTTCAAAAGACTCCGCTTATTTTAAAAACACTGCTTTAATTGTTATACTAAAATAAAGTCATATGACTATTTGTTGAAGATAAAGTCATATGACTATTTGTTGAAGATAAAGTCATATGACTATTTGTTGAAGATAAAGTCATATGACTATTTGTTGATGATAAAGTCATATGACTATTTGTTGAAGATAAAGTCATATGACTATTTGTTGAAGATAAAGTCATATGACTATTTGTTGAAGACAAAGTCATATGACTATTTGTTGAAGATAAAGTCATATGACTATTTGTTGAAGCTCATGATATAATTGTTACATTTAAAGAATAATAAAAGTGGATATAAATAGTTCGTGTATTTAGGGATTGTATGAGAGAAGAAGAAGAAAAAAAACCCAGAAATTGTGGGTTATCTTTATTATTTAAAAAATAATGTTGAATACCAAACGTAGATCTGAATGAAGTGCAATCTGGAGATAATCAAATCTACATAAATCATCTATGTAATATTTTTTTAAAAGACAAAATTACAAATGTTTGCTACCATCGTCAATATTCCAGTTTCGATTTTCCTTTATTCCCCCCCCCCCAAAAAAAAAAAAAAAAATGCGCTAATATTCTGTTTTGGGAATGTGTGTACAATATGTTTGCAGGACTGAGAAAGAGAGCAGAAAGGTACATGGTTGCCATGTAAACAAGAGAGCAGAAAGGTACATGGTTGCCATGTGAACAAGATCTGAATTCATTTATTCAGATATTGTCAAAAGCGACTGTGATAATGCATTCTCAAATGCATTACGTGAAAATACATGTTGATACATGTAAACATCATTTCTTGATGAATTCAGACAATTCATGTCGCATACCGATATTTATTAGTTGTGGAGACATTTTAGCTACTTAGCTGTCAAACCCCCCAAAAATATATTTATCATGCAAAGAACAATCGGTCTTTTCTTTACAAAAAAATAACGTATTAGCAAAGCCATGAATGGAAGAAAAAAAATACATCTCTTTTTTTTTTTTGGGGGGGGGGGAGGTCCTTTTTATATTTATCCGCCTACGTAAATTGAACGAACATTGACAACCAAACTGGTAACTGCATCACACGTATATTCCAACAAAAATCAATTCTCTAAATTCTGACAAGTTTTCACCAATTTTAGTTTTTTAAACAATCAACTAGATTTATTGATACACATCCGAATAATATTTTTCTGTCTCTGCTGACAAATGTAATTGACTATCATGCACACGATTTTTAAAACATGAAAGACAAATGCAGATATACAATTAGCATTTAAGAACTATGTTGGCTTCCTATTTTGAATATCTGCACACTTATTGTAATATGCTCAATTTTTGTGTCCATATTGGCTATATTCCAAAATTGAAATATTTGCGTTATTAGAAATTAAATTTTATAAATGGAAAATTGGTAGCTGAAGCAAACGTTCCTTTCTTTGGAATATTACAAAATTATTTTCCTTACATTTAATGATCGAAACAAACTTAGCTTGAGATATTCCATATTTGGCATATCGTTCCTAAAGTAATGAAAACTATGTTTCAATAGTTTATATGTTAATTAATATTTGCGATAAGCGTAAAAATTCCTCTTTGGAATACAGTTATTATTGATTTTTAACTTTACTATTTCAGTCTTGGAATATCTAAGACCACTGCAAATAAAATATTGCACTTTTAGGAACTTTATAAGGTTTTTGTTTGTTTCTTTCTTTTTTTTTGGGGGGGGGGAGCGGGGGGAGGGGGGAGAGGTGATAAAAATAGAAAGATATGCGCTAATCGAAAATGTTTCAAAAATAGGGGTACTTAAAATAGTCTTTATTGTTGGAAGATTTTCTTATTCATCATAATGCTGAGTGTTTGTGACGGCCGCAGATATTCCAAATCGGAATATCCGATCCAAGAGGTACCTTTTATATAGGAATAATGATTTCAATACACTTTTAGAGGAATATTCATCGTGGTCGCAGATGTTCTAAAGTTACATGGTTTGCCTTTATAACAGTTTCGCTGAATCTTCCAAAAACAGAATAAGACAATTGCAGATGCTCAAAAAATTAAATATTGGAATTCAAACTGTCTACGAAATTACAGCATTGTGCACTATTTAAGGTGCGGAAGTTTTTAATATTGTTAAAATAACCGTATATACATAAAAGTATTTCGCAGTAACTAGAATGAGAAAATTTGTCGGTAATCTTCGATATTAAAATAAAGAATTTTTGCTCAATTTGCCGAAAGTGGATTATTTGGGACGGTAACAGATAATTTGACAGTGAAATATTGAAGTTTGTTTTACTCCCTTATTTATTGCAATTGATTGCATTTTATTTACAAAATGTATTAATATTTATATTTCCCAAGTTAGGCTGCACGTTTAGCTGAAGAAAAATATCTAATTGACTGATGGATCTTGTAATTACGTGACACTGTATTTGACTGATCATGATTGCAACCCGATTGATGACCCATGACATTCATTTGTCTGTGTATGTGTTTGTGCGGGGGGTGGGGGAGGAGGGGCATGCTCATTAGATCCTGTGCCTTATTAAATCAACCAATAGGTGTCATGTCAAAAATATTATAAAGGAAAATTTGGGGGTATTTGTGTATTTATGAGACAAATTTATATCTCCTCATGTAAATATAGTCCATACTAACTCGGATTATAGTTTTGGTTCAAATTCAATAAGTCTTTCGTTAATATTGATAAAAATCCTATTTTTGGTACGGTGTATGTGTCCTCGGCTGATTCTCGATGTCATAACCCAGATGAAGTTAATGTGTTTGAAGTAGAAATAAAAAATATTCGTATTTTTTTAAAATTGTATTTCTTATGGGAAACTTCAATGCTAGAATTAACACTAAATATGATTTCATAGACTTTGATGATTTTTTTCTCACGACAATTAGACTTTGATTGTACTGTGCGTGACTACTTTGAGATTTCATCTGCACAAGATCAATAATAATCTTGCCCGTCATCGCATTTCACAAGATAAATGAGATTAATAATGAGGGAAGAGATTAATCGAAATGTGCAAAAGAAATAATCTTTTTATGTTGAAGGTGAATATGGTAGATGTGGGGAGGATACGAACTTTGGGGCGCCAACATTTTGGAATATCTCTGTTATAGATTACTCATTGGTTTCTGCACCTGCTTTAAAACATATTGATAATTTTAGCATTTTGTAATTGGATCCACTCCTTACAGACGGACATGCTTTTTTTAAGAACAGTTCTGAAATTTAATAATAAAATCGCACGCTGAATAAGTGTATTTCCAAGTAAACTTCCAGATACTAGGCCAAGTTGGAGGGAAAATAAAAAGTCCTCCTTCATTGAAAAATGAAAAGTCTTCCTTCGTTGAAAAAATAAAAAGTCTTTCTTTATTGAAAAAATAAAAAAACTTCTTTCATTGAAAAAATAAAGTCTTTTTTCATTGAAAAAATAAAAAGTCTTCTTTCATTGAAAAAATAAAAAGTCTTCTTTCATTGAAAAAATAAAAAATCTTCTTTAATTGAAAAAATAAAGTCTTCTTTCATTGAAAAAATAAAAAGTCTTCTTTCACTGAAAAAATAAAAAGTCTTCCTTCAAAATATAGATAAGAACACAAATAAATGGGACAAACGCAAGTATAAGCTACGCCCAACATAACATAAAATGGGTTAAATAAGGAAACTGTCAATAATATATGTGAAACAGTATCTAGACTTTTCAATAATTCCACAGGAAAAACATTTGCATGTACCTCGGAGGTAAGCAAAACATTAAGACCAAGGCTTATATCAAACCTTAGTTTTGATTAAAATGTCAAAATGCAAGAAGAAAGTATCATATAGCTAGAAAAATACACGATATGAATTTTTCACAAAAGACAAAAGCTAATCTTCAGGAAGCAGGTAGGAATAATAAATGGAAAATGAATCACTATATTAATAAATATAACCACATCACTCAAGAAAACCTTAAAAAAACTTAACAGCAAAAAAAAAAAGATATATTTTGGGAAAATTATAAACAGTATGGAACAAAATAAAGATAATGCAAACTTTGAATTGGTCACGCTGTACGAATATTTAAAAAATCATAACGAATATGTTGAATAAGATGTGAAAAGAAAAATTGTTGATGCATTGATATTGGACATGAACAATTATGGCGATATTCTTAACTCGCCCGTTAGCGCGGGGCTGGTTTGCAAAAGTATTAAGACATTAAAAATAAAAAAGCTCATCTACTGATAGAATCAATAACGAGTATATTAAGTCGATTCTGGATATGTTGATGCCAATTATATCTCTCTCTTCAACCTAATATTTCAGGCTCTTTGGGGCATTTGAGGGCATTATACGACAAGTTATAAACGCACGGTGGATTCTACTCAACCCATGAACTACCGACCAATAACAATTTGAAGTTTTTTCTGCAGCTATTCACTGCTATCTTGAATATTAGACTTAAGACTTTTTTAAGTGTACATGACATTTTAGATGAAAATCATGTAGGATTGAAAACAGGATACTCAACAAAGGACCATATTATTGTATTGTATGCACTGGCCAAAATTTTGAAATTCAAAAATGATAAACTGTTTTGCTGTTTTATTGATTTCAGTCAAGCTTTCGATTTAGTTTGGCGGGCTGGGCTTTGGATTAAATTACTAAACAATAATGTGAATGTGAAAAGTTTTAGTACCATTTACAACTTATGACAAGACATAAAGACCTGTGTAATGTATGCAGGCGAACAATTAGATTTCTTCTATATTCTTACCATTTTTTTTTTTTCTCGTTGTTTCTCAATGACCTTGAAAGGTGTATGCAGCAATATCAATGTACTGGAATAAATATTGACTTTACCCATCATGATGCTGTTATATATTTTAAATTGTTTGTCGTTTTATATGCATATGATACTGTTATATATTTTAAATTGTTTGTCCTTTTATATGCATATGATACTGTTATATATTTTAAATTGTTTGTCCTTTTATATGTATATGATACTGTTATATATATTAAATTGTTTGTCCTTTTATATGCATATGATACTGTTATATATTTTAAATTGTTTGTCCTTTTATATGTATATGATACTGTTATATATTTTAAATTGTTTGTCCTTTTATATGCATATGATACTGTTATATATTTTAAATTGTTTGTCCTTTTATATGTATATGATACTGTTATATATTTTAAATTGTTGGTCCTTTTATATGCATATGATACTGTTATATATTTTAAATTGTTGGTCCTTTTATATGTATATGATTGTTATGTATGATGTTTATATAATATTATAAATATTTTAGGAAATTATAAATGTTTCTTCACTTTAATATCTGCTTAAATCTTAATGTTATCAGGAAAAACATGTTTAACTAGTGTCCTTGAATTAGGTTGTTTTGATCAATATGTTTTCTCAATTTGAAGGTCAAGGTTGAATTTTGTTTACAAGTAAAATTCCATTAAGATGACACATCTTCTAGAACATTCTGTCATGTGACCAATCTTTATATATGCCATGTTTGGTGGACATTTATTCAGTTTTGACATTACCATCAGTCTTGTAAAGAGCTATTACAGTTGTGAAAATTCATTACAAATTCTAAGAGAGGAATTATTTTAAATATTCATTGGATTATAACAGTGCTCACAAACTTTTGGATTTTGGATTTTTAATTGATGATTTTGGAATTTATGTGAACTTATTCAGAGATTTTGGAATACTTCATTTTGACATCAGCACATCAAGATTTCTAGTACATCAGGACTTTGGAGACCATTAGCACATCATAACATTCAAGGACACAGCCGTGAATTCGGAACATTCTATATTTAGGACTTGTGATTAGAACAATCATTCTTATTGGATTATTAGGATTTCAAAACACATTACTGTAAGTGACTTTTTGATTTTTCATTTTAATTATCTAGTAATAAATTGCTTGTTGATTTTTTACTTGATTTGTTGGTTTCACTTTCTTTCTGTTACATTTTTCTTAGACCATAGAGTCGTAACAGAAGTTGGGGGCTCGTCATCCGGGATTGAATTTCTTTAAAGCATATTAGAGATATTAAATTTATCTTTGAAATTCATATTGATTTTGTCTCGGAGAATTTTTTTTTGTCTTTGGCAAAGATTTTTAATAGAGAAATTTTTTTGTGTGAAACCAACAAGCATTTACAATGGCATCTAATGTTCAGAATTTCATTTCAAAACCTACCCAGGAGGGGTTAGAGTGCATGAGAAAGGATGAGTTGCTCGAGCTTGCCAGAAAATACAGTCTATCTGAGGCAAAAGTATCATTGACAAAACAGGAGATAAAGATTATTTTAATTCAGTATTTAGTAGGAAAGGGAAATTTTGATAGTAGTGCTTTAAGTTCGAAGAGAAAGCCTGTATCTGGTTCTGACAGGAAATTAAGGGAATTAGAGTTAAATAACCAGATGGATTTAGAATTGGCAAAGCTTCAGATTCAGAGAGAGAGAGAGAGAAAGAAGAGAGGCAGATACAGATGGAGAGAGAGAAAGAAGAGAGGCAGATGGAGAGAGAGAAAGAAGAGAGGCAGCTACAAATGCAGAAGGAAGAGAGGCAAATACAAATGCAGATGCAGATGCAAAGAGAAGAAAGGGAAATGCAATTTAAGTTAAGAGAATTAGAACTGGCAAACAGAGTACACTCCACTCCTTTAAACACAAGTCCAGGTTTTGATGTTACTAGATATATTAGGTTAGTACCCCCTTTTCAGGAAAAAGAAGTAGATAAATACTTTCTTCATTTCGAGAAAATAACTGAAAACTTGAAATGGCCCAGAGAGCATTGGACTTTGTTATTACAAAGTGTACTTATTGGCAAAGCTCGTGAAGTCTACACTTCACTGTCAGTACAACAAAGCACTGATTATGATGTGGTTAAGGAGTACATCTTGAAAGCTTATGAGTTGGTACCAGAGGCATATCGACAAAGGTTTAGGAATTGTAGAAAAGAAACTGGACAAACTCATGTCGAATTTGCAAGGGATAAAGAACAACTATTTGATAGGTGGTGCTCAGCCAAGAAAGTTGATCAAGGTTATGATAACCTCCGACAGCTCGTATTAATTGAAGAGTTCAAGAGGTGCATCCATAGTGATGTTAAAACCTATCTTGACGAGCAGAATGTGGAAACTTTGGAAAATGCTGCTCGTATGGCTGATGATTATTCCTTGACTCACAAAATTTCATTTGGCAATAAGTCGTCCTCTCAGCAGTTTTCTGGTAAAAAACCATTTCAATTTCATTCGAGTACTTCCAAATTTCACAACAGCACAACTGTTAGGAATCAAACATCTGATAAGACTGATCAGAAATCCTTATCTCTTCCTACGTGCACTTATTGTAAAACGAAAGGGCACGTTATTTCTGATTGTTTCAAGTTATTTCTACGAGGTCAAGGTCACGGTCTTGTATTGAAAGCAATACATTTGTTGGGTCAAACAAATCCCAGTCTGATTCTATTTTGGAGGCTTATGAACCATTCATGTCGGAAGGTTCTATATCACTTATTGGTGATTCTGCCAAACCTATCCCAATTAAAATATTAAGGGACACTGGAGCTTCTCAGAGTCTTGTATTATCAGGTACTTTGGCTTTGTCTGAGGAGTCTTCTTCAAGTGAAAGTGTTCTTGTTCAGGGAGTAGAGTGCGGCTTTGTAAATGTTCCTCTCCATTGTGTAAATTTGGCATCAGACTTAGTTTCTGGACCTGTGACTGTTGGGGCAGTGACTTCTTTACCCATAGAGGGTGTTCATTTATTACTAGGCAATGACCTAGCTGGAGATAAGGTTGTGGTTAATCCACTTGTAACTGACAAGCCTTGTTTGGATCAGAAAGTTGATCCTGTCGAAACTGAAATCCCTGATTTGTACCCTGCTTGTGCAGTTACTAGAGCTATGGCAAAAAGAGCTCTTGAGAGTGATGTTGATCAGGATATTATTCCTTTAGCTGACACATGTATTGGTCAGTCTTTTGATGAGGTCACTTTTTCCTCAGGTATTGATCAATCAAATGGTATTGATCACAGTGATCCTCTTTTGGCAACTCATTCTCTTTGTCCTACTCAGGGTGACAAACGACAATCCCTTGTCGTTGAACAGGAGCAAGATCCCGAGATATCTTGTTTGTTTCAGAAGGCTATTAGTGAAACTGAAGCCACACAAGTTCCAGTGTGTTACTTTGTGAAAAATGGGGTCTTTATGAGGAAATGGAGATCACCTGATGTACCCGCTGGTGACGAGTGGTCAGTGAGCTATCAAATTGTTGTTCCTAAGTCATATAGACAGGAAATTCTTAATTTAGCCCATGAAACTCCTTTGGCTGGTCATTTAGGAGTCCATAAGACTTATCACAAGATCTTGAATCATTTTTATTGGCCGAAACTCAAAAGTGATGTTTCTAAATACTGCAGATCTTGTCACACTTGTCAAATGGTAGGAAAACCCAATCAGAAGATACCTAAGGCTCATCTGCAACCTATTCCTGCATTTGATGAAACATTTAGTAGAATAATGGTAGACTGTGTTGGTCCTTTACCTAAAACCAAGTCAGGCAACCAATACTTGTTGACCATCATGTGTGCATCTACAAGATTTCCAGAGGCAATTCCTCTGAGAAATATAAAAACTAAAACTATTGTGAAAGCTTTGGTGAAGTTTTTTACACTTGTTGGCCTTCCCAAATCTGTCCAGTCAGATCAAGGGTCAAATTTTATGTCTGGAATTTTCCAACAAGTTATGCATGAATTAGGCATCCAACAGTTTAAATCTTCTGCCTATCACCCTGAAAGTCAAGGTGCTTTGGAAAGATTTCATCAAACTTTGAAGAATATGATTCGATCCTATTGCTTTGATACAGAAAAGGATTGGGATGAGGGTGTTCATTTGTTGTTGTTTGCTGTTAGGGAATCAGTTCAAGAGTCGTTGGGTTTTAGTCCCTTTGAACTAGTTTTCGGTCATACTGTCCGTGGACCACTGAAATTATTGAAAGAGAAACTTCTTTCAAATGAAGATTCAAAGATTAATCTTCTTGATTATGTTTCTGATTTCAAATACAAGTTGTCAAAGGCCTGTGAAGTAGCAAGAACTAATCTTCACACTACCCAGTCAAAAATGAAATTAAGGTATGACAGAAATTCACAGGAAAGGAGTTTTAAACCTGGTGACAAAGTTCTGGCTCTCTTTCCCATACCTCAAAATCCTCTTCAGGCTAAATTTTATGGTCCTTATACCGTTGAAAAGAAAGTAAATGACTTAAATTATATCATTAACACTCCTGGGAGACGGAAACAGAAACAACTTTGTCATATAAATATGTTAAAGGAATATTTTGACAGAGATAGCCCAGCTAATTATTCAGTTAATTTAGTTGTACCTGTCCCACACAGTGAAGATATCAACGATGGAGTACAATCAGACTATAGCGACTCTGGTATAACCAATCTTCGGAATTGAGAAATATTGAACAACCTAGACCAGAAACTTTCACATCTACAACAACAGGAAAGAAATGAACTAAAACAGCTATTACATGAATATGAGCACTTGTTTCCTGATGTTCCAACACGAACAAGTAAAATTTATCATGACGTTGACATTGTAGATTCTGCGCCTGTGAAGCAGCATCCTTATAGGATGAATCCTCTCAAACAGAACTATCTGAAGAAAGAAATTCAGTATTTACTGGAGAATGATTTCATAGAACCAAGTAAAAGTAACTGGAGTTCACCATGTATTCTTGTTCCCAAGCCAGATAATACATTCCGTATGTGTACTGACTATAGAAAAGTCAACAGTGTCACCAAAACTGATTCATTTCCAATCCCAAGAATGGACGATTGCATTGATAAAATTGGAAATGCGGAATATGTCACCAAGTTTGACCTTTTAAAAGGATTCTGGCAAATTCCACTGACGGAAAGGGCAAAAGAAATTTCAGCATTTGTAACTCCAGATGGACTTTATCAATATAAAGTCATGCCGTTTGGAATGAAAAATTCGCCTGCAACGTTTCAACGTCTGATGAACACAATAACATTTTGTCTTGATAATTGTGACGCTTATATCGATGACGTCATTATCTACAACAACACCTGGGAAGATCATTTGGAAACCATTCGAAAATTCTTTGATCGACTCAGCGATGTGAATTTGACAATTAATTTGAGCAAAAGTGAGTTTTGCCATGCTTGTGTCACATTTTTAGGACATATTGTGGGACAAGGTCAAGTTAAACCTATAGAAGCTAAGGTCAAAGCTATCTCTGAATTTCAAGTTCCAATTTGTAAAAAGCAACTGATGCGATTTCTAGGTATGGCTGGATATTATCGGAAATTTTGTTCCAATTTTTCCAAAATTGCTGAACCTTTGACAAGTTTATTGAGTAAGAAAACCAAATTTCATTGGTCTGACAAGTGTCAGGAATCTTTTGACAAGTTAAAGGCCATGCTTAAGAATGCACCAGTTCTTTCTGCACCAAATTTTAGCCAATCATTTAAATTATCTGTTGATGCAAGTGATGTAGGGGTTGGTGGAGTATTGATTCAGGAAGACAAAAGTGGTGTGGATCACCCTGTGTGTTATTTTTCTAAAAAACTAAACAAGCACCAGAAAAATTATTCCACAATTGAGAAGGAATGTTTGGCTTTGATATTGGCTTTACAGCATTTTGAAGTGTATGTTACCTCAGCTCTTTCTCCAGTTATTGTGTACAGTGATCACAATCCCCTTACTTTCATCAACAAAATGAAAGATAAAAATCGGAGATTGTTGAGATGGAGTTTGATATTGCAGGAATATAACATTGACATCAGACACATCAGGGGAAAAGACAATGTGATTGCAGATGCACTCTCACGTGCATAGAAATGTAATATTGCTTGATGTAATTAAGTCCAGTATCATAAAACATGTTCTTATGTAATTTTGGTTATTATAGTATTAGATGTATATTCAAAAGAAAGCTTTATTATATAAATCTTTCTTTTTCTTTATGAGGGGAGGTGTTATGTATGATGTTTATATAATATTATAAATATTTTAGGAAATTATAAATGTTTCTTCACTTTAATATTTGCTTAAATCTTAATGTTATCAGGAAAAACATGTTTAACTAGTGTCCTTGAATTAGGTTGTTTTGATCAATATGTTTTCTCAATTTGAAGGTCAAGGTTGAATTTTGTTTACAAGTAAAATTCCATTAAGATGACACATGTTCTAGAACATTCTGTCATGTGACCAATCTTTATATATGCCATGTTTGGTGGACATTTATTCAGTTTTGACATTACCATCAGTCTTGTAAAGAGCTATTACAGTTGTGAAAATTCATTACAAATTCTAAGAGAGGAATTATTTTAAATATTCATTGGATTATAACAGTGCTCACAAACTTTTGGATTTTGGATTTTTAATTGATGATTTTGGAATTTATGTGAACTTATTCAGAGATTTTGGAATACTTCATTTTGACATCAGCACATCAAGATTTCTAGTACATCAGGACTTTGGAGACCATTAGCACATCATAACATTCAAGGACACAGCCGTGAATTCGGAACATTCTATATTTAGGACTTGTGATTAGAACAATCATTCTTATTGGATTATTAGGATTTCAAAACACATTACTGTAAGTGACTTTTTGATTTTTCATTTTAATTATCTAGTAATAAATTGCTTGTTGATTTTTTACTTGATTTGTTGGTTTCACTTTCTTTCTGTTACATTTTTCTTAGACCATAGAGTCGTAACATGATACTGTTATCATTTGGTATGGATGCGGACTCTTTCAGCGGAATGTAAACGCCTTTTACGAGTATTCTTAATTATGGAAGATGACTATTAACTAAACCAAAACCAAAGTCTTTATTTTCGGTGTACGAAACAATAATCGCTATGCTTTAAAAAAAAAACCTGTGGAAAATACCATGGCTATTTAGAATGAATTTGAATACATTGGGTAATTGCTTCCTGGAAGCGCAGATTTTGTAACGCTGTGAAACATGAAGTCGAACATGACAAAAAAGCATTGCATGAAAGACCCGTAATTTGTATATTCCTACTGATTTACAAATACAACTCTTTGATCATATAGAATTACCAATTCTGCTTTACGGGTGTGAAATATGGGGTTTTGAAAATACGAAGATTATTGAGAATGTGTATAATGAATTTCGATGAAACATTACAAAAATCAGGAAAACAACACACACACACACACACACATATATATATATATATATATATATATATATATATATATATATATATATATATATATGTGTGTGTGTGTGTGTGTGTGTGTGTGTTATGGTGAGTTGAGAAGAAAACAAATTGATATTTATATTAAGTCTAGAATGGTTGCGTTTTAGATTTCAATAATAAATGCACACACACACACACACACACACACACACACACACAAACATTAAAATCATGTGTAACAATTCAAATGTTTGGTTTCTTGCATTAAACACATTTTGATTTATGTCGGTCGATACAATCCTTTTTAACAAGATTCAATCAGCAACCCTAGAGTCACCAAAGCCAGTATTGTAAAAGCATTGAATGATCTGTACATACAAGAATGGAATGCGAAAGTATACGAATCGTCCAAGGGACGGAACTATGATACTTTCAAACAAGACTTTGAATTTTGTCGATTACCCAATATAGCTACCGAAAATGACATACATTCCTCTACTCAATTTTAGGACTTGGTGATTTGTACTACATAATCACGAGATGAGAGCCTGATATTTCGTGCCAAAACACCCCTTTCAGTGCAAAACTACTATGTATATCAATCTTCAATATATAAAAGATTAAGACTATGTTTTAGTGACTTGTCAGCTAGGTCTAATGACATGTCCTTTGTTCCAATAACTATCCCCACCCCATCCAAAAATCCTTCATCAGCTCCACGGATACACAACGTTTCAAATCTTTACCTGACCAAAAATACTGAAACTTTTTCAAAACAATTAAAATTACACGGTTATATCAACAAGAACAACAACAAAAAAAAAAAAAAAAAGTTACGTTGACCCGGTTTTCTAAACAGGTCTGTAACGGATATCAACGGATATGTTCACAACGAATTTAAGATGATTAAATTATCGATAAATCAAAATGAAATTATTTTATTGTCAGCCGGTTTTCACCTTGGGAAATGTTACTACTCTCATCAGCTAACACGTTTACTTTCGCTTTGTGTGTAATTATAATGTACCGTCTATACTCGCGTATAACTTGATCCCTACTGCAAACTGCATAGACCCAGATCTGCCGTCGCATAATGCGCCGGAAGATCTGGATCTATGCAATTTGTAAGGACTAATCAGTAGAACAAACAACATAGACCCTGATCTGCCGGCGCATTATGCTACGGCAGATCAGGGTCTATGTTGTTTACATTTGGACCTGGCCTATACGCGAGAATAGACAGTAGTTTTCTGACTTATAATATGAACTTTAAGTCCAAATGACATACAATATACACACATATTATGTTATTTGTTTGTCTGTTTATTTGTTTGTTTTCAAACAAGAATGTGATCTTATTAATACAAAACAATTTAATCATGTATAAAATAAAGAATAACACTCTCGGTGTTTCACCTTAATTAAATGTATTGCATTTCAACGATACAACTGTTATCTCACAAAATTGCATTTTCACACAAACCAATTTAGCGCACAGAATGCTGACATCTTGTGAAATTTTTGCAAGTTTGGAGTGTTTGCTTAGAAAAATGTGTTGCATGTTTAATTTTAGCAAGTGAAATTTATATTTCCTATTAACGTTTGCACAAGATGATACTGTTATGAATACTTGGATAATATTATTGTATGTACATGCCCAGCAGTAACTTTATAAACACTGCCACTCATCTGCATATTTATGAAGTTTTTAACATGCTTCACACTCTTCCCATTTCGATAAATCAGTGGTTTGGGAGGTGTGACTGATATCAAACAATTGCAATGATCTTATTCACCGTATGCAAATAATGCACAGTTGCAGAAACAAGAGATGGCTGCTAAATTGGGGTCTTTTAAGGCATGAAAACATTTTTTTTTAAATTAATGAACTGAATTGGCACATATCATCAAAATTCTTTTGTATGTGCTATATGACAATTAAATCAACAAGCTAGATTTGACTTATGCCTATTACTGACTACAATCGTGCAAAACTTCAAATTTTTCCAAGAAATTAACTAGCCACGTGAAGTCAAGAGCCCTGTATTTATATGTTTATTTCCAAGCGTGTGTACTTTAATTAAAACAAATCTTACTACGTATCTATCTATCTGTCTGTCTGTCTGTCTGTCATTTTTCTGTTTGTGTTTTCCTATATCTGATTCGTTTCTCCAATTATCCATTATCTATCCATCTATCCATCCGCTATTCATTAATTTAATCATCCATTCATTCATTTAGGCATCCTGTTAGATGAATCTAACAGCCTATCAATCCATCTGTATAACATCCATCAATTCATTTTACATAAAACATGTATATGTGCCTACAACGTAGTACACACATCAATAAATGGATGTATATTTTATACGCCTGAAAATATTCGATTTCATTACATGATTATTAAATGATATGCGCTATGGGGTTTGAGTTTCGTTGTGTCCAAAATATAAAATGCAAATGAAGAATTTTGCAGTTATGGTAATGTTGGAAATCTAGTATGCCAAACTCAGACACTAAAACGAAAACGTTTTGTAATGTTACAGACAGCAGGTCAATGCTGTTGTTGTTGTTTGTTTGTTTGTTTTGGGAATTTTTTTGTTTTGGGGATTGCTTTGTTTGTCTTTCTTTTTTGGTGGGGTGGGGTGGGGTGGGGTGTCGTCATCTCTTCAAAAGAAAAAGGAATAGAAAAAAATTAACCCTTTCCAAGCACTTGATTCTAAAGGGTACCTTATATTGCACATGCTGCGAAAAGTCATACAAAATCATTCTTCGACTGCAAGCATTCATTAGCTATAAGAATCATCAATAAAACCATTTTGACGTCTAGAGGTTTAATGTGCATTAATTTGGCCGCTTACAACCATTAATAATCAAATCGTTGTAATAAGATAATTTCGAAACAATTGTGAAACCATTCCACGGTGACTGTATTAACAAAGAAAATGTCTTACTTACTTACTCCGATTTGTAAAGAAGATAGTCTTCGAAATAGAAATAAGTATCGCTGATTTTTTCACAGTTATCTGCTATTATTATTATTATTATTATTATTATTATTATCATCTCTTGATAATAACCATGGTACTACTGTATTACTGGGGAAGGGATTTGCGTTTCTACCTTTAGAAGGCGATGTTTAACAAATGTTTATATGACATGTGTGCGTGCACAGTGATTTTCGTATAGGGAAGTAATCTTGGAACCCACTCCTCCTTCATCAAATTTTCACCACGTTTGAAAAACCGAGCGGTCCCTTTCGATGTTAGTGTAATCCCACGTCCAATATTGTATCGATTATCGAAGAAAAATGTTTTCTCGACCGTTTGCGTCATTGTACCAGAGGCAGGCAGAAATCCACCAGTAATAAAATCAGTCAAACATTTCAGAAAATGGATGACATTTAATGAAAAACAGAAAAGAATTGATATAAATAAATTGCTAAGTTACAGAAGCAAGATACGACACCTAACATATAGAAATCATGCAACCTCATTTAGTTGCCTGGTTTTGTCCTGGTAGATGTACCTGGTTTGACAAAATATGGAAAAATGCAACATTTTTTATATTTCAGCATAAAAACTATAAATTTTCATCCCTAGCCTTTAATAATGGCAATCACCAAGTTCCATTTTTTAAAGCTGAGAATTGTTGATCATGCATTTATATGTTCCAATTTGCGACAGAGAGGTTTTTGGGGAGACGTATTCTTAATGGCGCTGCCGAGAAAATGCACCACACAACATTTCATTAAGTAATCACTGGATGACTGTTTTTAAAATCCAGTGTGACTGACAATTGATGCTGTAAGTAGAAACGTCTAAAACTTACAAAACATATATCCCATAATATATATTAGACAAAGAGGAGATTTAAAGACCGAAAAGGAGGACATGTCTGGGGAAAAGAGGACGTATGGCAACCATAGTAAGATCGGCAAATCACGCTTCCATCTTATGAATGATCTACCCAAGTTGAAACTTGCGAAACAATCAATATGATATGCTGCGAACCTTTTTTTGAGAAAAATTCCATTTGGAAGTGCCCACTATAAACATCCAGACCAGTGAGATCTCCCCGTTTACATCCAGTAGTACCTGTGCGGCGACAGAGATAAAATACAAATGGTTTTAGGTTCAAGACTACAAATGCGTACAGTTATCCCGTACTCAGGCTTCTTCTGAAAAATTACGTTAATTATTTCCGGTAATTATTTTCAACCAATCTCAGTGACCTTCAATATTCAAATACGGTATTTAAAGGTAGACCTGAGATCCACATATCACTTACTTCTAAATTATTCAGTATAATTATTTATAGAATATCTGAAAATTTCAACTCATTTCGATGAACGGTTAGCGAGATATTTAAGTTTAAATGTCCATGTTAAAATATTCCTCCTACGCCATGTTCAGCTTCGGCAGTTTCTGTGACTTGAATCCGTGTGAAGCCACAAAAGGAAACTGCATTGTGAAACACAATTTTCTACCATTGTCGAGTGTGAAGGTTTCATGGATTGTTTTCTGATTGCGTCAAGAGAAGGTGTGTTTTTGGTGTATGTAGTAGGAAGAGTATGTCTTCACTGTCTTAACATCACGAAAAATAGAATATCGTCAACTAGCAATTTCTTTATCAGCTAAGCCTCAAATAAAAATTCCATGTATCAAATCATCGAATTCTTTTGCAAGAGAGAGAGAGAGAAAGAGAGAGAGAGAGAGAGGGTGATGTTAGGACTGCTTAAAACTGCTGAAGACATGTAAATCTGTACTAATATTTTTACAATAGATACAATTTACACCCCCCAACTATATAAACAATACCGTTTATTGGATGAGGAAGTTTCATATGCAGCAGCTATTTAATCAAAATGCGTGATCATATTCTCTTAGTAAAACGTGGTTCTCTTTATAAGCATGCCTGTGGTTAAAAATTGTTCTTTTTGCAAGCATGTTTGTCTGAAGCAGAGGCATCGATATTAAAGTCCCATTATTAGCGAAGTTGTTCGTAGCTACACGTATATTAATACATTTACACGGAAATAAAGAAACGAAAGAACATAGGTTTAAGACACAACAAGGATAGAGATAGTAGGTTGTGAGCAGTCACTGAAAAATGCGCTGAATGATAGCGAGTTACAGCTAAAAGTAAAATTATTTATTTTGAATTGACCATGATTGGGAAATGATGCAAATTTAAACCGCTTGAATAGCAAAGGTAAGGAGGGAACAAATAGAGAATGAAAAGGTATAAAATAGGGGGCTAAACGAGTGAGTGCGCAGTCTCAACATAAAAAAAAATATATTATCAGAAACTATCCACAAGGCAGTGTCAGACTGACGGTCCAGTGTCCCCTCCACGAAAGTCACTATTTTCCCCACATTTTTAATCATTTTTGCAATAAATTTAACTAAGTATATACTGACATCAATCAATAAATTATCAAACTTCCGATGCTAACCGCTGTGCTACAACTGGGGCTATTGAATACTACGCTCCATGTTAGATGGTTTCGTGTAATACAAATGACACCTAAACTCAGATGTACTGAACATAAGTCTTGTGAAAATTATTACTATTATTTTTTTGTCCAAATATATAATCGACATAAAGACGAATGATTCTTTATTTGGTATCCAGCTGTTACTATTGCGCAAAAAAAGGATTGCGCGTCTGTTTTCTTGTACAAAAATGATTCAGAAACACATACAGTGTCCTTTTTGTAGTGATTCTTGCAAGATTTTGACACGCAAGTCAGTGCTAAACATAAACATCAGCGAAACGTTTTAAGGAAAATAGATGTCAGAGGTAGTCGACCATAATTAATGAACAATACACTTCATTTAAACAATATCGCAAACCAAACGCAAGTTTTAGTGGTACTATCATTGACTCTCATACCGACAAGCCATGCTACTAGCCAATTTGGGTTCCTCTTGTGACGTCACAAGCTCGCGCGTGCGTATCATGTTGTTTAGAAAAAGTTGCTCTGCTGTTTCCGTGGTGTTCGCATTTTGTTGGCAATTACATAGCTATGTCTCCTAATCCAGTGAATAAATGTGCGTCAAGTCTTCGTAGTGCACGTGAAATGTCTATCAAATAAAGATTCTCGATTGAAGTGTATAACATTCAGGTCTACCTGTAATATACCACCACACACTGGCTGGTTCTGCAGCTCATAACATGGTTAGTTGCGTGTGACCATGCCACTTTAGTCAAAACACGATATGACCTCAAATCAGCACAGCAAAAAGTATACATGGCAATGAATTCCAACTGGTATGAGTACCTAGATTACATTATGGTAATTACTAATATGTAAATATATTTATTAAACTCCCATGAGAACAAACAATCTATTTATTTTTTTTAGTTTCCAAAACTTGACCATAAATTGACCAACTCCAAAGCATTTCAAAGTTGTTTTGAAACAAGCCCTATATTTGGAAAAGCTCAACAGAATTTGATACAATTTGAAAGAAAGCGTTCTCGAATAAAAAGGCTGTCAAACGATATCGATCCGCCAATAAATTTGGCCGCCGTTATTAAAAATAGAAAAACATTTAAACGACTTCTTCCCAAAAACAGCTCGACAGAATTTGACCAAATTCAAGAGAAAGCATTCTGGCATAAAAGGTTTTCAATTTCGTACAAATGATGCCGATCTAAAATAAAAAATGGCCAACGTTACTTAAATAAAAAAAAATTTAACAACTTCATCTATTTAAAAGGGTGAACAGGAATTGGACTAAATTTAACAAGAAGTACTCTGTAATAAAAGGGATTCAGTTTAATTAAAGTGACACCGATTCGCCATTAAAGGTTGCGATGCTACTAAAAATAGAAAACGCTTTCAGCAACAAGTTCTCAAAGAACTTTCAATAGAATTTAACCAAATATGACATCAAGCACACTGACATAAAGGCATTTCAAGTTGTGAAAAATAATGTCGATTTACCATCCAAAATATTTTTGTTCAGTAATAGCTAGATACGAAGCTTTAAAGCACGAAGGGCTTTAATTTTGTAAAATGGGTGCCGATCTGCTATCCAATATGACAGCCGTTACTAAAAATAGAAATAAAAAAACCACATTAAAAATCGCTTCTTCTCAGAAAACTGCTCAACAGAATTTAAGCTAATTTGAAAGAAAGCACCCTTAAAAAATGCCTATTAAGTTTTTACAAATGAAATCGGTTTGCCATCCAATATTGTCACGTTAGATACTTAAAATAAAAAACGTTAAACAACTTCTCAAAACCCCCTCTTTATAACTTCAATAAATGACAGAAAGAACCATTGCATAAAAGCCTTTCAATTTGTACGGATAATGCCGATCTGCTATGGCCGTCTTTACTAAAAATAGAAATATGTTTAAATGGCTTGTGTCAACAAGGTCTCAGTAGCATTTAACCCAATTTAAAAGGAATTTGTGAAAGTGATGCCGATCAGCCCTCTCATTTGACCATGGTAACTGTAATTACAAAATAAAAGAATCTATATTTTAAAAAAAATTGTATAAGACTAAATCTCAAAAACCGCTCGACAGAATTTGACCAAATATGACATATTGCACACTGGCATAAAGGCATTTCAATGTTTGTTTTTAAATAATGCCAATCCGCCAACAAGTATGGCTGCCGTTACTAAACCTAGAAAGAATTTCAACTGCTGCCCAAAACAATAACTCACAACAGAATTTGACAAAGACGGAATTTTCCGCACAGCCAGGATTATGGTTTTCTTTTTTTAAAAATCCATATTAAGAAGAAACATTTGTTCACGCAATAAATGGGGAAAACAAGCAGATAAATTCATCAGTTTGTTTTTCCAGTAAAGGAGGTGTTTTTGTTTCCTAAAAAGGAAGCAGATAAGGCTGTATAGACCTAGTGTGTAAGACACACTTGAATGAATAGAATCAAGTACAAAGCCTTCTTTGCAATGGTATGGTATGAGTTGTTTTCAATATATTACGCAAGTCATAATATACTGGAATTCAGTTGTGACAGTATACAGGTTAAGTTGCAAAATGTTACTAAATAGGTATTTTCCGAATTACCTTTACAGTTCCTCTATCAGTCATATTGCCCCACATCTTTCTGCATAGATCTTACGGCGATTGCCTACACTCAATCAAATAGAGCCAGATCAGACAAAAGAACCATGAATGATCTTGAACTACACACCCACCCCCGAAAAAAACACAACAACAAACAAACGAAAACTAAATAAATTAATGTTCATATGTAACGCCCATTTAATAGAATACAAATATAAACTACAATTTAAAAGAATAGAAATATAAAATAAAATTTAATAGAATAGAAATATAAAATAAAATATCTAAGGAATCTTACACGAATGCTCCTTTATAATGATGTCCATAAATGAATTACATTAGTTTGATATTTTGTGACTCATGGTTTGCAAAAGAATGAAATTATATATCGAGTTTCAGACACTTTATGTATAATGAGCACATAAGATTCTTATTATCTCATGTCAAACGGTAATGATTTTTTTTAAACACCCCACCCCCACCCACCGCAAAAAAATCAACTACAGTATAGTGTAATGATTGACAACGAAGTGCATCGGATGCCTCGGACATGATGTTGTTGCTTTACAATACGTCCATAGTCCGGATGCCTCGGACATGTTGTTGCTTTACAATACGTCCATAGTCCGGATGCCTCGGACATGATGTTGTTGCTTTACAATATGTCTATAGTCCTCATGGTCTCGGCCTCGTGATCAATAAAGGGAAAAATTAAACGAGAGTCTGTCAGTGCAGCTAGGCTGAATACGGCATTTATCTGAAAACAAGAATATAAATTGTTACATTTTACTACGCACAGATTTACATATGCTCATGGAGAATGTTTCTTAAGCATGATCTCTTATCTCTCTATTATTGTGGAAGCGGTAAATTAAAAACCAGGATTAAGGAAAACAAGCAGAAATATTCCAGGAATTGATGTACCCCGCTTTATGTTGGTCTTATCAATATAAAGTTGCCTATAAAATTTGGTTCAAATGCAATAATAATTAAGGGAGTTATTGGGCGGAAATGAGAGCGGGTGGGTTTGACAATCAAAGGCTATAAACTCCGCTAACCAATGCAGACCGATAACAATCAAACTCAGCTAAGGTCTCATAAAAATCAAGCTGCCTACCAGATTTGGCTGAAAATCCTAAATATAATCAAGGAAGTTATTGTGCGGAAATGGAAGTGGGCGAGTCTGACAATCAGGGGCGATAACTCCGTTAAACGAAACTGAAGAACCCTGACAATAGAACACAGTCAAGATCTTATCAATATCAAGCAACATACCAAGACTGGTTGAAATTAACAAATCGAGGAATTTATTAGGCGGGAAAAAGGTAGGTGAGCTTTTCCATCAGGAGCTATAACTCTGCTAAATGATGACGTGGGAGCCCGACAATACAAATTGACCAAGGACTCATCACTATCAAGCTGCGTTCCCAATTTGGATGCAATCCAATAATAATAAAGGGAGTTGTTATGCTGAAGCAAAAGTGGGTGTGTCTGACAATCAGAGACTATAACTTTACTAAATGGAGAAGCACAATGCTTTTGAGTCATTGTGAGTTATTTATGGGTCCGAAAATCAGGGGCTATAAATCTCTAAACGACGATGCAGAACGTTGACAATCAAATTCAGTCAATGCTTCATCAATATCAAGGATTCTAGGTGTTTTCCAAATTTGGTTTAGATTCAACGATAATTAAGAGAGTTATTATGCCGAAACGAAAGTAGGACGGACGGAAAGAATGACAGATGGATGGGCAGGTCAGTTTAATGCCCTCTCCCGACTTCTTTTCTTCTACGAAAAGACGGATACAACAAAAAGTTAAAAGAAGAACTGATGATGGAATTCGAATGATACTTGAATTACATGTTTCCTTTGAATGAACTGAAATCCAAATTGCTTACCTTGAAATCTGATCGTTTGAACTCCAAACCCTTTCAGAAGTCCCTTATATATTCGCATTCTTTGCTACCAGATTCTTTTTTGAAATGCTAACTTTTAGTTACAGCCAACATCTATAAAAAAAATGGTAAACTTCTTATCTTTAAAATTACTGATAGGGATTTCTCTAGATTTAGCACTTCACTGCAAATTCTTTCAAGATAGGATACAATATGTGTATGTTTGCAAGAAAAATAAACAATTAAACAAACAAATATCAGCAGCAGCAACATCAAATCAGTAAAAAAAAAAGACGAAAGAAAAAAAAATTAAAAAAATTTGTAAGCCTTATAAGCCTTACAATAAGCAGTAGCTCTTCGTTCATTACAATATGTATCAATTGTGACCAATGTTAATCCCCAAGAGAAGATTCTTTGAGTTCTGGCACACACGCTAAAGATTTTGTGGATATTCAATTTGTATGTGTATGTAGCAACCATGCACCTTAATTAGAGTCCTTATAGAAAGTAATTTAGGTAAAAACAAATTCTCGGTCTGACTCAATGAAGTATGTGAACGAAAGGCTCTTATCTCCTTTGTTTTTCTTATCAATATTATTTGATAAATAAATAGTGAAAAATGGAATATTCCTAAGACTATTCAAATAATAGGATTCATAATCAAAGTGGATTGTATAGCTTCTCGTATTGCAAATGACTTATATAGCTATATCTTATTGATTCGATCATTATTTGTTTTCTATTTATCTATCTATCGATTCATCCATCCATCTATCCATTAATACATACATATATTTACGTACATACATGCATATATACAAACATACATCATAATTTGCTTTTCTTTTCTTTCTATCAAATTCAGTTCACTATGGATGTTTTATTTACGGCGATATAATTATATGGGGAAGATAGGGGTTTAATTTCAATGCTCTTTCATTTAGTTTACAATACATAACCTAACTCCTCAGCTTATATATCGCAGATACAACCTCCTAGTTTAGCCGGATATTGATTCCAAACCATTGATCTAAATCTTTCCGTCTCTCGAGTCAGGCGCATTATATTGAGAAATATTTTTTCTATCGATTTTTTTCCCCCTGAATTAAAGAAAAATAGAATGCTGAATCGAATTAGTGAAAACTGCCAAGATGAATTTCTAGCATAGTTGAATTATCGCACCTCATACATACATAAGTATAGTATTAGATCTATACTGTCGATTCAGATTGACCGTAGCGTTTATCCTTCCCGCGCCGACAAACAACGTTACCTTCTTGTTGATGAAACTCTCAAAAATGAATAAGCAAAGTTAAGAGTCGACTCTTACTGCTTGAACGGTTTGTGAACTGTGTAATTGTATCACTTGTAACCATTGAGAATTACGCTTGTTCTGGAACGCGCTATACTCAAATGGTTCACAGCGACGGTCAAATAAAGTTGCCAGTTTAAAATTTGACAAAGGACAGCCGCTGATACGCTCAATTCGAAACGATAGTAAGTGGCTAGACATTCTAAAGTTATAAATTTCTGTCATGTAGCCACCACTAGATCCTTTTATATCGAATAACTGAAATTTATTTCTGAATTCAGATTTAATTATATTAACTGACGCAGCAACTGCCCAATCAACCCCCACAACTGTAGCAGGAATGTAGCTTTCTCTTTTATTCACAGGAATTAATTCATTACTTCAATACTTGAAGGTTTGCTTGTATGTAGGCCAACAGACGACATAAATAAATCGTATTTTGTTGATGTTTATACAGTGTATTTGATAATTTTTCAAAAGATAAATTTTAAATTATTGCATATCTTGGCATATCAATTTTGGGGAAAAAATGGCTCTTTTATTAATTATGCTTCAAATGTGTACCTGTTCGGCAAATTTCCACAGACATTAAGCCTTGCATGGCATTGACGGTTTCACCCAGGTCATATATATACCTTTAAAACCAATATCAAAATCGCTGGTCATATGCGAAAAAGTATCTATAAGAGCTAAATTTTGTAAAGTAATTAAGTTATAAAAATGATTGCCACCTGTATATCCGTTCGCGTACTAAGCTCATATATATATATATATATATATATATATATATATATATATTGATTTTCTATGTGGCAAAAAGCTTTTATTACAAGCTTTCTACTTAATTTGGAATCGCCACAAACTGGAATAGAAATATTCAGTTACATTATCTGCTATAAAAAAATTGATGGCGGTCTGTCAAGAATTTCCATTTTTCCTAATTAAGGAATTATTACCGACTGTTGAGGGTGAATTTGGAGGAAATTACATATTTGTGGTGATGCTAAAATTGCATGCTGTGTAGCTGAAAGCCAACCTTCTAGTATTGACAAAGTAATAGTGGATATAATTGATAAGCGCCAGACATTTTGTCTAGGGATGTATTGGAAGCATAGTTGCACCCAAATGGAGTTTAAAATTTGGAATATCAAACAACTTGTATGTACAGACATGTATATATCATGACAGTTATATATAGTCCGAGTGTCTAAGGTGATCGCCTTTACAGATCACTCACACATCTTACCTCTGTCCGCGTGAGTTCGAGTCTCGGCTCGACCAAAGTGGCTGTGTGAGAAAGCTTGCCAGCAACTTCCCGTGGGTCGGTGGTTCTTCTCGGGGTCTTCCCGGTTTCTTCATCCACCAAAATTATACTGGCTGCCATGTATAGCGAAGCATGTGCTGAAAATGGCGTTAATTAACTCACAAAACCAAACTGTTTAATTCCTATCATAACCCAGATTCTCCACTTTTTCTTAAAATCAATTAGGTGTAGCAAAGTTTGATATCTCAGTTGTTGGTTTATAGGAGTACATAACTACATTAGAAATCTGGAGGTTTTTTATACATTAACTAAAACAAATATATATGTTGTCATCTTGCTATTCTGCACCTGGAACTGACATGCTTCCATACTCATTAAATTGGTCATGTAGTACCGACAGTACATATATTGTGTCAAAGGCAAATAGACTCTAAGCAGAAAATTTTAATCTGAAAAATATATTTTCCTCTTCTAATTCATAATCAATTCTCATTCCCGTACATTGATTTACACACGTAAATGCAAAAAGTATATTGTAATGAAAGAGAGTTTCATGTAAACCCGTTTTAATTATCTCCATCTATTTTTGAAATGAGATTCCTACAATAAAAACAGCAATGCACACGCAGCATGCACTCATCTATCCTACTGACCACGGCACAAAGCAATGTGGATATTAATACCATGTCAGAATTGACTATTTAGAGAACTAGACTTCTTAACCTTGTAAACAGATGGAACAATTTGCTTAGCCCTCTGCTGGCTAATGGAAGTAGAATAAGCGCAATGAAATCCCCGCATGTCGTAAAAGTCTACTAATGGAGGCAACCGTGTCCACGGATGTGTCCCGTGATGTTGTTTCAGCTAAGAAAGCATTTTACTTTTTACAAGAGTGCGGTTTAATTAAATAATTGGACTTTGTATTTTCTTGGTTTTACCAAGTTTTGGCTCTATCTTTATTTTGTTTGTCATTTCTGGGATACCCAAACTTACTCATCACTATATAGCCAGAATTATGACGATGTGCTATTAACCCACTAAATACATACATATAATTTGCAAACATAAATATTGGTCACATAGATAAAAACTGTTGAAATACGTTGTTTTTTTTTAATCCAACATTTCTGGGCCAGTTACGTATGCCAGAAACAATGGCAATGAGAATTGTGATGGTTTGCTCAAACAAGTGGACTATTATACAAATTTGAAAACAGCTCGGTTTATAAAGGAATCAAATGTACTATTCAACCATGTGTGTTAAGACATGCGTATACCAAGCCATTTATATCAACACATGTTGAAAAAGACCTGCTTTATTACGACCTAGCTATGCAAACACTTTTGTACAAAGACATGTTTACAGGAAGAAAATCGTATACAAACAGACACTATTATACAAAGACATGTTTACACCAAGACAATTATAAACAAAAACTTTTGTACAAAGACATGTTTACAGGAAGAAAATCATATACAAACAGACACTATTATACAAAGACATGTTTACAGGAAGAAAATCATATACAAACAGACACTGTTATACAAAGACATGTTTACACCAAGACAATTATAAACAAACACTTTTGTACAAAGAGATGTTTGCACCCAGACAGTCATATACGAACACTTTTGTACAAAGGCGTGTTTATACCAAGACAGTCATATACGAACACTTTTTGTACAAGGCGTGTTTATACCAAGACAATCATATACAAACACTTTTGTAAAAAGTAATGCATATATCATGGCAATGAAATACAGAATGCACCGCACAAAGGCTTTCCCTTATTAAAACAGCATAAATGGACCTACCTATGTATAAACCTATTATATGGATTCATATTTAAAATTACTTAATAAAAATGGCCATTTGAAGCATTATATATATTCTTGGGAAAATGTTTCGTTTTTCTGTGGTTTTAAGAGTGAAGTCATTGCTATTTTCTATATGCTCCTTCCGGTTCTTTATCTTATCATCGTCGTCATTGCATTCTTTTTGATACCAGTATATCTCTTTTCAGAGAGTTATGAAAAGCAAAAGCTTCATCCGAAGCGCTACTTATTTAGCATAACAAAAAGGTCTTATATTTTCAGAGGTTATTATCCTACAGATGTCAAAGAAGATGTACAGAATAAATAATGTTAAAAGTGTTGTTAATATATAGATTTAGAAACCCTTGATCAAATTGTCAATATCAGTCAGTTTCCAATCAAAGATGTCTGTCTTCCAGAATCTGGCGTTGATATTTAATAAACATTTGTCGTGCCAACGTAAGTTTGAAAGCGTAATATTCTTGATTTAGCACATCCGGATATTCTCAAAGCCAACGTTATTCAGAAAAGGTGCAGGACTAGGTCGTAACCTTTGCAAGATTGGCATGTTTAAGGCCTTGATTCCGATTATAGAACTGTTTATATCACAACAAGTCTCTGAATAATGTTGCTTAAATGTTATTATGATTCATTTATTTATTTATTATTTTTGAATAGTTAACGCGTTTTTAAATCAACAAGCATCGCTTTGTTTGTTCAATGTTAGTGCGCAGAAGGCCGAGTGGTTCAACTCCTAAATAAACCAGTATAGTATGGTCCCGATGGATTCTGAATGGTACCCAGTACTAAATCTTAGAAACTAACAGCATGCCACATCTCATATGCCAATAGGAATATTATGTTCCTCCCATACCATTCAAATTTCTTTCATTCTTGCCAATGTTCGATGTTTCTGCTTTGCTTTTTCAAACAAATGTGGCTCTCAACGGTGAAGACAATAATAAAGTTTCGGTTGTTTCCGGACGCCGGAAGAGTCTATGCAAGAAGGAGGGATGACGGGATGTTCCGGACGCACGTGCGGTATGTAAACAACATCGTCTGCTTGTTACATTGTCAACATACAGCTTTTCAAAAATTTAATAACGTACAACTTAATTTCTTTGATAATGATACGGTTTTTGTCTCTTCTGAAACAGCATGCTGGCTTTACATTAGGATAATCTGCTTCGATGTTCTATCATTATTCGTCAATTTTTCGTTACAAGAAAATGAACTAAGGGGAATTACTCATAAAGGCTTTAAAGGGACACAACTCATCAGACTCTCCCTGAATTTGCCGAAAAGCCGGAAGCTGCGCACTCCCATATCGTAAAGATATACTAGTCCAGACATGGCGCTTCAACATTACGGACGCAGTTCAGTTTCTTAAGACTTAGCAATGTTTCCTTGGCTTAATTATTTTCAGGATGTTCTTTGTTTGTAATTTCATGGTGTTTGTTTCTGTAATCGTGTCCATATATATGTCTTTATGTGTTAACTAATATTGTAAAGTGCTTATTGCTTCTAAATATTAAACGCTGATCTAGGTCATTATTATTATTATTATTATTATTATTATTATTATTATTATTATTATTATATCTGTATTAGCACCACACCTGTACAAAAAAGCTCACTGTGACCTACATTTTATAGTTTACGGGCTTATGTTAAATTTTTGCATGTAACTCATGACCATGTAGGTTCTTGCATGCATTGTACATAGGATCCTATATAGAATCATGAAACTAGGTGAGGGCATGTATTTTGATGAGCACTACTCTCTCATTGTAGAAGTAGGTCATTATGTCCCATATTGTACGCTTAACTAATATGTGTTACATTTTTTATTTCTTGTTTATTTCTCAGGCAATGCTCATGCTAGAATCATGAAATTGATGATGATATACATCTCTACATCTCTGTTACTACCACACCCTTACAGCAGAAGAAGCTCATCGTGACATACATTTCATCTATTAATGGTTTTGCTTCAGTTATTGCATTTAGTTCATGTCCACATGCATTTTTTGGCATGTTATATTCGTACTGTCCTTCCTAGAATTATGAAATGTAGCGATGGGATGCATCTTGATAAGTACTATACCCTTTTTGCAAAAAGGTGTATATGTGACCCATATTGCATGCTTCAATGACTTTGTTAACATTTTGTTTTTAAAGTTCATTTAGTATGTGCTGTTTATGTTTGAATCATGAAACTTGATGATTGGATGTATGTCCGTTAGTACTTCACCCTTACAACCAAAGAAGATTATTGCGAACTACATTTTATAATTTACAAACATAAGTTTAGTACTTGTGCTTAGCGGCACGTCAGCATATTACTGGCTATATAGTACGGATTCAGTTAAGATCTAAAATTGTAAAGATAACAAGTTGCAAAGAGCACCTTTTGTTAGAAAACTGTTAGGTTTTAAGATCACTTTAGTCTGAATTTATTTTCTGCATAATAATTAATATTTACAACGGCTGCCAGAGACTATTATAATCTTTATATATATATATATATATATATATATATATATATATATATATATATATATATATATATATATATATATATATATATAAGATTAATTAATTATTAAGCATATATATATATATATATATATATATATATATATATATATATATATATATATATATATATTCATTCTGGTTATTATTTGGCTATTACTGTCTATTTCCAGGGTGACGTCATATCATGGTGGCAAGTATACACTCAATCTGAGCCAAGAGAACAATTTTCAGGAAAATTGGGGTATTGCTGAACTTTCTTAAAAGTTCCGTTGTATAGTTGATAAATATGTATTCAGGAAAAGAGAAATAAAAAGCTAATTGCCAAGGACAGATAGAAGGAGAGGTAGTACTTTTGAGTCTCTGGTTGCACGAGCACATCGTGACATAGACGAAGATGGGGCATATGGCAAGTGACAGAGGATATAATTAGGTGCAACTATTCCGGTTTTGCATGCTTCTCACTGTTACTGAGATGCCCATTGGCCCATTTAAAGCTATGAATTTTGCTAACAAAAAAGAAGCCATTTTCAAATGTTTGCAGACATAGTGTCTCGAGTAAATGGCTTGATCATTTTAAAAAGTCAAACGATGATACTTCAAAAACTGTTCAATCCACCATCAATAGAGTGAAACTGCTGGATTACCGCTTCATTGATCAAGAGGCAAGGAACCGATGATTATATTTAATTTTACGCGCTGTTCCAGAAACGTATGGAGAAGATTGTTTGAAAGGGAGGAGAGACTTTTGAGATAACCTGCTTACTGAAGTTTATGCTGAGAACCCATAGGCTGGGTCGTCACCGTTATGGGCGTGGTAAGAAAATTCTGCATAGGCCTGTTATATTAGCTTTTAGGGACTATCATGATATTGAGACTATTAAAAGCCGGTTTGTTGAAAGGTTCAAATTTGGTGTCAATAGGGACTACCCTAAAAAAAGTATTCAGGCCAGGACGGTATTATATCTCAAAATAAAAGCAATTAAGAATGAAACCCTAAAGCCAAGTGTTCTATTCACTATCCTGCTACGATTATATTATTGTCAATGGGCGTGTCGTTGTGGAAATGTTTTGCGACTGGCGCAACGTCATCAGGCAGAGCAGGCATCTCTTGCATGAATCCTACGAGCGCACGAGCAGTGATGACGTGTCAGCTGAACCGTTTCAAGATATTTCAGTGGTTTTTTTTTCGACAGGTCAGACAGAAAGTGGAACAAAAATGGAAGCTATGCAATAAACCGAGCCGAAGACAATTGAGGACGACTTTCCATTTGCGATCGTGTTAAAAGGAAGAGTGTCACACAAGTTTAGCTTGGAAAGTATATTTAAAAAACACGGTCAGGGAAAGCGACTCACTGCCAACACCTCCAACCAACAACAATGAAGACCATTCAATTGGTCCTGATGATGACCAACGTATAAATACTGACGTTAAGAACAAAACTTAAGATCTTTTAGAGGAGGGTATATACCAATATTTTTATTTCTGATAGCAAAAATAGAACTGAATATAATATTGATGAGAACCATGTTGACAAAATTAAGATTGGATGGAAGAAAAATGTTTATTGCAGATCAGCTTATCGGCATTTTGCAAACATATAAATTAATTATTAAGCAATAATTAATACCAAAGTGAAATAATGGCAGATACATATTAAACAAAATTCAATATAAATTAATATCTTCAAATCACTCAGTATAATTGAAAATAGTATGAATCATAATCAAAACTTTAGACGTATGCGTCAAAGTATGAATTATTATGATTTTTAATCTATGTTAATTACTACAAAAGAACTAACTAATAAACAAGCTGGAGAAGACCAAAAATAAGGAATAAATACAAACAATCGGATTAAAAAGAAAAGGACAAAGTGAGTACATTATCAGCAAATGAAGAATTTAAAGCAACAAATGTAAAAATTAATAATTATCATCTCATATAGTAGTTGATTGAGGCTGGTTGAGAAAGTGTACTTTTATTATATGTTGAATAAATTCATTGAAAGATCATAGTGCAGACTTCAATAATTCACTGTGAAATTTTAAACATCTAAAAAACATAATTGCTTAAATACTTGAAAGTAGATCTATAAATGTTGGCCATATTTGGATGCCTCCAATAATACTTAGATACATATTTTGCGTTTATATTCCATGTAACGCTGACATTCTAATTCAAATGATATTCGTCCGCAATCGCATTACAAAAACAACGTCCTATTTTCGTATTATACCGCTTACGTGTTTAGCCCATCTACCTGTTACAACATGGAGTATATGAGGTGATGAATGGAATTTAGTTAGTGATATTCTAAACTATTAATAGTAATAAAGGTAAGATATTCTTTATAGGAAAAGTTATTTGCAAGATGAATAAATAGCCTTGCTCTGTTGGAAGATTCACGCCTAGAATTCTTCGAATTTTTTTGTTTGTTTTGTTGGGTTTTTTTGTTTGCTTTACAATAACTCCTGCATATAAAATTATTATAAATAATCTTTGTATATTTCCTACTGCTAGAATTTACAATTTTTAACCAGTTTTTGATAATTCTAAAAAATCTAAGAATTATGAAAGGAACTCTTCCAATCTCACCATATACAATGTCATTCTGTATTGACTGTTTAACATCGAAAATAGTTTAACAAAGACGCAAATGAACTCTTTCTACGTTATTACCTTGTATAAATCCCAACACTTCTGTACCATATGATAGAACCTGAGAAATAATATCAAATAAGTTGCATAAAATGTTTCACGGTATATTAGAAATTTTATACAGGTACTTATTCAATGTAAATAAAGATTTCATTGCTTGTCCTGCTAAGTTTGTTCAGCTTCTGCAAATGAACCACCCATCATGAAAACAATTCCTAAATATACAAATTTACTAACAATTTCAATTTCAGTTTCATCATAATAAAATATTTCGTTATTCACGACTCTACCACCTTTCCGAAAAATCATAACCTCAGTCTTAGATGTATTTATTATTAATTTCCATTTCAAACAATATTCTTTCAATGCATCTAATCCCCTGTGTAAACCATCACTACTTATTAAAAGAATTACAATTTCATTAGAATGTAATATTTAGAACATTTTTATCATACCAATGGCAATACCATTAATACGCTTTTGAATCAAAGTTTTCTTCGCATCATTAATAAGCATTGAAAATAAAACGGTGGTAAACATTCCCCTTGCCGTACACCTGTTTTACAATATAATTCATGAGAAAGATCATTTTTGTATTCAATTTTGTACCCACAGTAGTGTGCATGGATTTCATTATATTGAATATTCTACCTCTACTACCAATTTTAGCAAGCTTAAACCATACCAATTCTCTTACAATATAATTGAATGCCTTTTAAATTTCGTAACTACTTATATATCTCTTAAGTTCATCAAATAAAAGTTACCTATCTTCAAGTATAAAATCATTATAAGTCTGGATTTATTCATCGGGTAAAATAAATAAAGGATCCTCAGGCTGATTTAATGACTTAAAAAGTTTGCAAATTCATCTGCAGAAATTTTGGAGTGTTTCTAAGAAGTACACGACTTCAGCATTTTCTAATAATCTTTGACGTTTTTATTTCGGCCTTTAACAACTTATGTCTGCTTCTCAAGGTATTGTTTTCCACATTTTCTGACAGTTTTCTGAACCTTAATCTAGATTTGCACATAGTAAGTCTGTTTTCTTCCGTTGGGACACGTGTCTATAACAATTACTCCATCTGAAATTCCCTTCTAGTTTCAGCAACCTGATGACTATACCAAGGTGGTATACTCGACATACTACAAACAGATACTTTCTCTACAATTATTTTGTTTAAGACGGGATATGCTGCTATGTCAATGACATCTATTAATTCTGTGACCACATCATTTATAACCTGTTCACTGAAGGTTTGTGAATTGAGATCAAGATAAATTACACAGAATTTTGTGAGAGATAAATAATAAATGTGAAATATTGGATATTCTTGAAATTAAACTATTAATATATTAAACTATTATTATTTTATTATCTCTCTACAGAGATACGATTTCATTGCACAAAACCGTAAACAGAATTTTAGAAGAGCCGCAAGTGATATATGGGTATTTGTGGAGAAAACACTATTTGAACATGTGAGTATCATTGAAACTGAGTCAGGTTATACAAGTTAATAAGAAAATTGTTGACGGAAAAAGTGAGGCAATATTTAAGTTTGTTTACTATTCCCAAGGAGAATTTTAAATTCATCACAGCTGACGAAGTCGATTTTTTTTGATGTAGAGGTTACGTGTATCAGTTATTAATACGTGTATTTATTTGGTGATATGAATGGTCCTATGTGGTAAAATTGAGCACATTTTCACAGATAATGTTCATTTTCTACTTAAACGTTATGAACTTAAGAATGATATGGTGAAATTTTGCGAGAAAATTGATTTGTTGCAATATTTTGGTTTTAGTTACAACCGAGTATCTCAAGATAATATAATAATAATAATAATAATAATAATAATAATAATAATAATAATAATGGACACCGACTTTCTGATTGTGTAACAGGATTAATATTTTCATACCTAATGGTGGATGTGCTCTAGACACAGAGACGGGTGCATTTACATACTGTCAAACGTTTGTTATAGATTACACAAGTTTTGAGTATTCGAAATCCATTGATAATTTTGAGATAACTAAATTTGGTTAATTTATTTTCTGATCGACACTCTTTACTTACCTCTGAGTTTCATTCTAGGAAACTTCACAAAACTGCTAAAGCAAAACAACTCTCTAAAGACGCCCCTAAATGGCAAGAATACAAAGCTGATCTTTTCGTGACGAATATTGATACGATTTTTAAAATTAAAATAAGGGGTCATCTTGATACTTCAACAATAAACATTGATATTTTACTGTTGAAAAATCTTAATGCAGTTGTGAACGAAATTTTCAGCATAGTTACTAACACAGCCGGAAAATGTTTTGATCAAAAGCATATAGTAACTAACACTAAACAAAATGATCAGCCGTGGTTTGAAAGTCAAAAAGAGAGAATACAGCACCACATTGCTGAAAAGAGCTCATAGTGTCTCACCTAAAGTCAAACAGACAGACACTGAACAGAGCCAATACAAATTATGAAAAGACATTGAATAAATATATCTCTATTCGTAGAGAATTCTTGGAGACTAAATATAAAATTTAGCAAATCAAAAATAATCATTTGTGGGCAAGAAGTACATCAAAGTATACATTTTATTGGGGGGGGGGGTAATATATATTACTGATCATGTTAAGTACTTAGGTGTTCATTTGCGCAAGTCAAGGAGTTGCTATAAAGACCGACGCTACCTAAGTAGCAAGTAAAATATTTTTTTTTTTTATAAGAAAATGATGAACTTAGTTTTTCCTTTAGATCTCTCTCTCTCTCTCTCTCTCTCTCTCTCTCTCTCTCTCTCTCTCTCTCTCTCTCTCTTTGGTCATACTACTGTACGGATGTGAGTTCTAGGAATTTGAGGGAAAAAATTGACATATTGATAAATTGCATATTTAATTTTTACGTAATATTACAACGCTTAGAAAGAGCAATCCTACATATATTATATATCCAGAACGAGGACAATTTCCTGTTTATATTTACATCAAATGAAAACTAGAGGGTTTTGGAGTTGCCATAAAGAATGGAACACTGACCAAATTGAGTTATTAACCATTAAAATATCTCTTTAAATACATTAAAACTGGTTTTTATGAACAAAGGATATAAAGAGTTTGATCGAATTGATATATAGGTACCCTAATTTCATTATTATATAGACAAAACTGGATGGGCTTATTATCTCAGTCCTTGAAAAGGAAATAATTTTAGACTATTTAAAGAACCAATTGGTTTGAAGAATATCTAGTAATTTTTCCGCAGAGGGACTATTGTACGTGGCTCAACTTCAGGATAAGTAACCAAAAAAACACATAATCTACCAGTTGAAATTGGTAGATCTAGCAATCTGGGAATCGCAGATAGAAAATGAACTCTGTCTTAATTCTGGCATTGGGCATGAATTTTAATATCTTCTAATGTACGACTTTTTTGCAGGAAAGACAATCTTACTGTAAGAAATATTTGTATAAGAGGCCAAATATTTTAATATTCAAAATGTGTATTCAAATCACTAATCTAAATATGCCTCCAAACATATTATCTCGGTTAGAATATAAATAACTGTGTTATTTAATGTCAATTCCCCTCCCCCTTACGATACATCTACCTCTTTATCTATACTATTACTTTTTTCCTTTTTAGACGCAAAGATAAAAGGACATTTTTTTTTTTCGTCAAGAAGTGTTTAAAATGAACCCATGAACCCGATATACAGATTTGAAATTTAGCACACACACACACACACACACACACACACACATATATATATATATATATATATATATATATATATATATATATATATATATATATATATACTTCTTGTATGCCACCTGCGTGTGACCATAGATCGTAAGATTTAAATAAAAGTATTGCTCTATTCTGTTCTGTTTCAAATGGACGGCAATAGCCAAATAAAAACTGATTTTCAGGACAGGGGAAACTTGGTCTAGTCACACTCGATCTTGTTGTTGATCTCAGGAAAAATATCAGAACATAATATCTAACTATTGAAACATATTCATCGCGTGATATTTTTTTATTGTTTGTTTATTTTTACATTGTTTGAAGGTTTTTCTCTAAATTTAGAATAATTTATGTACATTAACAGATGTAAATAGGCCATTTGGATCTTGATTGTCAATCATTTTTTTTTTTATACTTATACATTAGACGTATACCTTAAGCCTAACTTTTCATTGACGAGGTAATACAATAGCAGGTGTTACCTTGATTATCGGCAATTGTGAAATAACTTAGCTCTAGACTTAAAGTGCAAAACATGTTGGTGAAATTGTGGGAATGACTTTTTGTATATACAATTCTGATTCCCATACAAGAAAGCAATACATTGTGTTATTATACGCGAAAACATTCCTGACACAACTTCATTTTCATAATGAAATTTAATATACGCGTTCCTTTCTATGAATCACATATGACTCAATAGAGAATGATCAGAGGTATGTGGTATAAGTATTGTCTTATACAATAAATATTCAGCATTTCTTAGAAAATATGTTCTTGGTGACCTCTTTAAAACCAAATAAATAAGCATGCTTTTTCTGCTCAATCTGCATGGGGATTGGGCATAAAACGACTCAATCTGCATGGTGATTGTTTATTTTCGACTCAATGTGCATTGTGATTGTCCATAAAACGCGTATTGTTATATTCGGCCATCACACCTTCATTTGTTAGACAAATTACCGATTCAAACTACACAAAGCTGATGTCGGATGTTCAGTTTTAGAGTTTAGATAATTTTGTCCAAACTATTTCTAGCCGTACACTGAGAGCTGTCAAAAAAATATGGGATGAAGAGGCACGATTATAAGTATGAAAAGCGGATTACAGTAGCAAAGTGAAACTTCCCGCTAGAAATCAACATCTAAAAATAACATTTCTTTAATTTCGTACAATCTTGTGATTAGTACTTGCAAGTAGTTTTATCAAGTGGGCCATATTTGTGTGCCTCGAATAATATTTAGGTATGTACTTCTGTCTATTCCATGTAACACTAACATTCTAATACAAAATGAAATCGCATTACAAAAACGACATGTTCTATTTTCATATGATACCGCTTGTGTATGGAGCCCATTTAATTGTTTCAACATGGATTCTATGAGATGATGCACCCAATTTAGTTAGTGTTATTCTAAAATGTTAAATGGTAATGAAAGTAAGATATTCTTTATATGGAAAGTTATTTGCAAGATAAATATATAGCCTTGCTCTACTAGAAGGTTCAAGCCCAGAAGTCCAATTTCGAACAAACTTGTCTTTCCAGCGTTGCTTTACTACCCGTAGGAATACATCAACATTATCTACACCTTCTTGCAACCAAGCGTTTCTAAAAAGTTCTTTAATTATTACTGCCATGAAATGTTTTTTTCGGTTCACTATAAATTCTGCATATAAAATGTAATGCACAATATTTGTTTAGTTCCTACTGCTAGAATTTAAACTTCTTAACCAATATTTAATAATCCTAAAGACTCGAAGCATTCTAAGAGGAACTCTCCATAATTCACCATGTACAATGCCATTCTCTGTTGACTATTTAACACCTAAACTATTTTAGGAAGAAAAAGCAAATGAACGTTTTCAACAAGATTGACAAATTTAAATCCCCACCCTTCTGCCCCATATGAGAGAACTGGAGCAATACGAATATCAAATAAATTGCATAAAATGTTGGATGTTCAATTTTAGAGCTAAGATAATTTCTTGCCTACGGGATGGGGTTTTTCCATGCCTTTGATCTTTTGTAACATTCCTATCAAGTTAGAAAGAAAACATCGCTAGCTAAGGGTCGCAAAATCAATTTCGTCCAACATCAAACCTTGGCATATCAAACTAGCCGAAACAGTTTTTACCGCTTCGCTATCAGATTGGATGCAGCTGAAAGAAACTGAACCATTGCTACCTAGAAAGATAGTTTGGAACAATCGCAGTGAATAGCAAACAGACACACATGTCGCATGTTAGTTTCTCCAGTTTAAATCTTTCAAACACAAAGTTTTCTTTCGAGGCAAGCCATGTGGATGGACATCAGGACTCAGATCACAATTATTACTTCTGGGTCATTGCGCACGAATGTAGGCCCATACTATTTTAGTGTAGTATCCTGTCTGTTTTTGTGGTGATCATTGGCTTGGATTTAGGCATGTTTGGTATTGATTTAAAAGAAATTGTTTATTCTTTAGAATATGAGCATCATGGTGTGATTGTGTATTTTGGCGACAGTGCACAGTGAGTAATTAAGCACTGATGCGGGCCCAGACCCATGGCACGTTGTTTTGTTTACAGTTCAGCCTCTCAAAATAATGCCGGTTAAACTATGTCAAGAACTTCACTGTGAGTTCATCTTTGAAGATACTTTAGATTAATATATGATTTATTAGGATTTGGACACATGGGAAGGTTCAGCACTGAAAAACAAATGTAGGGGCAAAATAGGGAAATAATTGTGTTCTGTCAATCTGTGAGCCGTAAAACTTTAAAATGGAATGGCACGTTTATTATTATAGCTAGCGACAAGAAATTTGACAATCTATGTATGTTGGCTTTATATAAAAAAAACTGGACAATATAATTTTAAATTTTCCATACAATTGAAATTGAAAATGTTTAAAAATTAAAAGTTTGAACATTATGCAATAAAAAGCGCATTATTTTCTCTGTATATTTGATGCTCATCAGTATCATCATGTATAAAAGTTCAAATGATGGATATTTTTCAAATATAAATCAGAATTGGGTCTTTGTCCTCAAGACATAAAGACATCTTTCTAGTTAATATTGTGCCTACAGGTCATGTACACTATTTATCATGGGTCCAAGAAGTTAATGTATATGCTTATGATGGTGTGATGTATAAGTGCGACATATCTACTTATATGGCTGACAATAATTGTTTATAAACATAGTTCCATGGTACTTAATGATAGGATGGAGATGAAGACTTTGTAGTAAAGCCCACTCAGTCTGTCTACTAAGCCATTTTAAACTTTAGAGGATGAGAAATGTGAAAAGAAATATAGGTGAAAGGGATAAAATGTTCTTTCCCCAGGTCTTATTAACTTAGATGTAGTAAAACAGCACAATGAAATAATAACTTAATAATTATTAAAAATATACCAGAAATGTTAAATATTTAAATCCACTTTCTACAATTGATCTTAATAAACATATGGTTACATGTCCCACATGAACCAATGCTTATCGTTGTTTAGAACTTTTAGAATCAGAATTTCACATTTAGTTGATGATACAAGATCTGATTGTACCTATAGTTGATCTGTCAGGCACATAATAGGTTGTGTGCACTTTAAATATCCCAAAATGTTATTTCCATCATGAACTAGCTTACTTATAGTAATACTTCATAGTTTAGTACTTCGCCACTCAACATTACTGTATATGTGATGTACTAATTGTTGCCCAATGATCACACCTCACCCTCTCTACATTGCCTTAAACTTTATGATACCGTATGTATCTTCTTAGTTATTTAGCATGTAAATGGCTGAACATACTCTGATAAACATACTTCTGGAAACCTCGTATTTTTTTTTTTTTTTTTTTTTTGGGGGGGGGGGATGCACAGTCGCTTTAATACAAGTCCGTTGCTTCACGTTTCTGAGTGTCACTATGTAAAGTTATAGTATTTTCCAGTGCTTGCACACTTATTGGCATTTTTAAATCTCCCTTTTTTCCACATTTTCACTTCATTTACCTACATCATATCTCTTTTAAGGTCTGGAGTGATATTTGAAACAAGGCGGCAGAGTTGGATTAGATTGAATGCTGCCCCGCCAGACAGGTTGTGATACTAAGGCCTCATTTGGACATGTCCAATGTACCCGGCAAAATTCACCAGGTTTGGTTCAAACTAACACACTGGTATACAGTACCTCCGAGACATGGCTTAGGTCTTTACAAGAGAGATTAACACCACTGTTCAATTAGGCAGAGCCTCCTTGGAGCTGAGCTGTGTTTTCCTATTACAGGGTCACCTTCCATGGTTCTTGACATTGAAACGTTTTGCATTTTTGCTATAAAAGATGGTACTGGTCCCCTCACTATGGGAATTTTCAGTGAACTATTATCTATACTAGCAACTGGCTGAGTATCTGACACAATAAATCTGGAACATAGCACTTGTCATTGTTTCTTTAGTGTGTACACCTATATACACTTGAACATACATATTGAAATTTGCCTCAAAACTCACTGAACTATCGTTTTTTTACTACTCCCAGACAAAAGTTATTGCACAGACTCAAGCTACCACTTGACTTAAATATCATTCATTGGTCAACTTTGCTGTCTAAAATTTGGCATGTTTTAAATTTGTTTGAAAATTTTATTTATGTTTAACAAACGTTTTACAATTTAAATTTGTATTTCAAATTCTATTAAAATTAAATTTAGTTTTTTTCTGCTTGTTTTAAACATATTTTCACATTGAAATGTATCTTGTATTAGGAACATATTTTACTGCATTGAAACATTCCTATAGGTAAGGAAGATACGGCAAATTTAGCTTTAGGGTTTCAAAAGCATTTGGTCCAAAAATTGCACCTTGCTGAACACCAACACTACACACTTTCTGTAAGCTGCCACACTCCATTTTTGCCATCAAAATCAATAAGATTTTGTGAGTAAAGTTTAAATATATGTGGCATGCAAAATATAAGTGTGACTAAAATTGGTCATAAATACGCTGACCTTGTAGGACTTGTATCGCAATTATTACTTCTAAGTTAGTACCCACGAATGTCGTCCCAAGCTATTTTTAGAGTATTTATCCCTCTCTTTTTTTGGTGGTGATCATTGGCTTAGATTTAAACATTCTTGGTATTGATTTTTTAAAAATTGTTTATTATTTAGAATATGAGCATTATGGTGTGATTGTCATTGTGTATTTTGGCGACAGAGGACAGAGAGTAATTAAGCATTGATGCGGGCCCCGAAGTGAAATCTGTGACTCATGGCACGCTGTTTGTGTACAGTTCAGCCTCTCAAAACAATGCCAGTTAACCTATGACAAGAACTTCAATGTGAGTTCATCTTTGAATATCCTTTAGATTTACATATGTTTTATTAGGATTTGGATACAGTGGAAGGTTCAGTATTGAAAAACAAATGTAGAGATTATATAGGGAAAATAATTGTGTACTGAGTCCATCAATTAAGTCATCATATTGAATATCTAAAAGGTCATGTAACGATCTCTCTCTTTGGTCAATCGATCTTCCTTACTTCAGGCTGTCATTCTTTCATTTGCAAAAGGGCAATTGTTCAGAACGATGGTTTGAACAAGTGCTCTTTTGTGAATGAAAGAGATACTTTACTTCACTTTACTTTACTTACACTACTTAACTATAATCTGTTGTGACACTGACAAACAACAGATTGAATTTAAGTAGAAAAAAATAAGTATGCCTAAGAACTTTTTTTCCTTGGTACATAAGCAGTTGACAGCATCAGCATTGCATCAAATGATCAGCCTGAGAAAAAAGCCAGCCGACGGAAGCCACTTTTAAATAGGGGTAGAAAGACAGAGGAATGCGCCAGTCAAGGAATCTACCTATAGGCGGAAGCCATCGGCTTAAAATAACAAAGCCTGTCTACATAATCATCCAACCTGAGTTTATCCGTGTTTCATTAAGGAAATCAGCTGCATAAGACACAACAAAAGACTACACCGTACTACGGCTAATTTCGTAAGACCTTCTCAGCATGAACATCATCACGGAACACATTCCATGGCAAAAAGGTAGCCTTCATTAGTTGGCTCTTACGACATGCAGAAGGGCACATCATGCCTATTCTACATCCCTGATCCTGCGCGGGGTGGGGGTGGGGGTAGAGTAGTGAAAAGCTTCCGAACGGTATAAGGACATGTCAACCTTCATGCAGTTCCAGCAACGGATTCAGGACTCTAAACAAGTACCCGTTACCGAGGACGTCTTGCGCTATTTGATTGATAATACTTGCATAAAAGCATAGCATTTGCAGCGCACTTTTATTTCAGAGTTGCCTGTGGTTTTCCATTTCCGCCAACATGGTCTCGAACTCGGTCGCGCTAATGATTTTATCTTTGATAGCAATCGAGTATAATTTACTAATCGTACTGAGACTACTTTGTGCCGCCGCTAGAATTCCGAATTGATACGTATTCGCAAATGCAGCCGTAACGAAATTATTTTACTGGAACCGCTTGCGACACCAGTTGCTATCGATATGGCTCCAACAATACTTCCTATTGGTGCCCCTATAATGCTTGTCGTGGCTGTGATTCCTGCAACACCAAGACCAACAGTTGCTACAGCGGCAAGCCCACAAATAGCGTCAACGACCACACACACGCAACGCAGTTCTCTTCGTTTTGCAGCAGTTCCGCTTCGATTATTATTTTACATCGGTAACATTGAAGATCCCTTATAATTCTTCTATTAATAATACAATTGCATAGTACAATTGCTCGAAAGGCAGACCCTGTGCAGCCTCATCACGTCTAGGTGCAACGCGCACACGCACTTCTAGCCAATTACCCTTTATTACTGGTACAACTGCCATACAATTATAGAAAATGTCTTCCTGTGATATACCTGAATCTCCAGCAATTCTGTGTTCTGGGGGTACGACACCGCGTTCATGTAGAACCATATTGATTATGCCCTTGGTTGGTGTCTGAAACGATTGTGCTCGTCTTCGCCCAAGAACTGTTAAACGGTCAAGTGCTTCCTTGCTGAATAACAGTCGAGCTCTTTCTCTCCTCGGTTGAGTCAATGTTGGTTTAATATCTTCTTTGGAGAATGTAACCGGGGTGGATTCAGCGGTGAATACCGCTTCATCGTTATAGAAACAGTCTTTGGCTGACTTTACGCCTGACGGTGACGGTGCCAGGCGTTTTCGCGCGCTAATGCGTTGGTTCCAAGCTGAACTCGAGTTGGTAGCGGCACATCAGGCAGGTGTTCCCAACGGTCGATTTCTATTTTACCTTCGCGTCGATTATATTTGAGCGTATAGGACGGTTTGGTTACACCATTCTGAAGCGGATATTCGTTGACAAGTGGAACAAAATTGCTATCAATGTTAGCATCCGCTATTAGCTGGTCCAACACCCTGTCGGTAAATTCCTCAACCTCATCACCACGGTCAGAATCCATCACTTTTATGTATGATAAATTTAATCTTAAAGGCAAGCACCAAAGATGGTTAAGTACCCATCTGGATAAACGTTGAATGCTTCAAACTGAATTTCATCTCTGGCAACTAATGATGTTGATACTACATATGTGAAAAATTTGTAAACAGTACCCGGTTTATCGATACGTGAGATTGGTGACAAAAAACCAAGATATCACTGATTATTTATCAAAATTACCATTCGACCCCGCCAACCTTTAGTTCTGGTTATGATAAACAGGTATGACCCGGACTGGCGCACCTTTAAGATATGACGTTTAGGTCTATCAAAACCATTTTCAAGAGGAGGGAAAACCAGGAGACCATTTGCTAAAGTTGTGGCGTTAGTTTGTTCCTCTTCTGCTTTGATTAATATTCCTTGAATTTTGGCTCCATGAAGTTACCACGCGTGGTGAGGGCACATCTGCGATCTGTTCATCCACGTATTGTTTTGTTATAGCATCATCATCATCAACATAGTCTTTGATAAAAGCAATCGACGTACCAGAGTCTTTGATTCCCCCGATTTCACGGATCACGGCTAGGTTTAGCGCAACAACGCCTCGCAGCCTCAGCACAACATCTTTGATGTCCACGTTGGACGTTTTAAGTTATTTGATCTTGGAAAATCAATAGCTCGCCTGGATGAACACCACCAACGACCCGGTTGGTAAACTCAGTCAAATCCGCTTTGGTGGCAAACCTGCTCAAATTCACATCGGTACCGCATCGTCAGGCGGTTGAGCGTCCGTAATGGTAATAGTCATTTGTATACTATCAAGTGTAGTTTAATGTGAAATCAAAAAGTGCTTGCGGGGTCGGCCTTGAGGAAGCTTTGCTTCCCGCAACTGCATGCAACGCTTCAACAAGATGACCGCATACTGATCCATCCAGCCGAGTTTACAACGGCAGCCTTTTATAAAACAGTGGTAGACGACTTTTGTGGTCCAGATCCGCCACCTCAGGTTAAATAATCAACAACTTCGAGTGTTGGCGCAAGCCCGTACGAGTCAAAATATAAAGGATGTTTGGTTATTATCGTATATGCAGCCCAATTAGTACCAGGTCTTGTTGTCAAATCCAGGTTAACAATTCTGGTTTCTCTTGTACGGGGAATCATCGATTTCAAGTTCATTCCGCATAAAGACACCTCGAAAATGCTTGATTGATTTTATCACTGCGAGTAAATCAAAATTAGTCAACGGCGAGGCCTTCTGCGAGTTGTACCGGGTAGTCGAAGACCCCTGCCGCAGGGTATTTTGCGAGTTGGCTCGGGTAATCGAAGACCTTTTCCTTTTTTATTCGTTTACGGACCAACAATAGATGTTTCCACCGTCTCCGCCTCCAACTGCCTTTTTCAGCGCCATCCCGGATTCGTTCGGACAGCCCATAAAACAGCTGCTTTTGCAACCGCCGGAGTCGCAGCTGCTAACAATGTTGGAATCGCTCCAAGGAATAGAAATATTCCACAGGTCTTTTGCTTTTGTGCCACCTCTGACTTCGATAACGTTAATGTCACCGAGGTGTTCTTTCGTTTGGCCGCATTAAGCTGATTAAGTTGTGTTTGGGTTAATCACACAGGGACAATTCCAATTAACCTTGCCGGAGAAAGTTTCAATGTGACTCGACAATATTCTTCTTCTTTTTCTTTCTCGGTATAAATATCCTCTTTGAAAGGCTTCCACCCAGTCCCATAGACTTGTTTGGCAAGTATTTTTTATTTTTTTTTGGATAAGGAGAAAATTATCCAAGTATGGTTTAGTTTTTTCTTCACCCAAGCTTTTATAGAGTCCAAAGATCTTTTGAACATTGATCCACATTTGATTTCTACCGTCCCATTCTTTGTTGATGTAATTTGGGCGCGTATACACAGAGAGATCAGACTCCAACATAAAATCTTTTAATTGTTTTGGATCAGGTACCTATAGCGGTAAGCTATAGGGGATTTTCAAAGATTATCTGCCGTGCCGATTCATTAAATCTTTGAACTGGTTTTTCCAACTTTGATATATACCCAGATGGTAGTTGTTGTGGAAGATTCACAAGTGCCTCCCCAATATCCTCTTGCATGTCCTCTAACCTTTGTTGAATTCGTGCTAATTGTGCTGACGCACGCCTGATCGGACCATGTCGTTGTTGTGTTCCCATCATCGCGGCAGTGGTTTACGCGACTTGCTTTGTTTGTTCCACAGTTTCCGCAGCCTTGGTCACAATTGCTTCTGTTGGTTTAATCAACGGTGCAAATGTTTGTTCAAAGCCCTCTGTGAGATCTTCTCGTGCAGTTTGTCGCGACTGTAACATATCTTTGACACGTTTGCGGCCGACTATAACGTCACGAATCAGTTCCTGGTGTTCGTGAGCAGCTTGACTGCGTCGCTTCCCATACTCTGTTATGGTATCACTTGCAGAAAGCGGAGCTTTAGTCGGCGGGACTTTCTCGGTTTTCGACATTTTATATATTTAGTATGGTTGTTAGATTGTTTTATCCAAACCAGCTCGATATTTTCCGGGTCCAATAATCAAGTCAATAGTGAGAAAACTATACGGGTCAGAGGTGGCATTCGCAAACATATTTCGAAATTCCACCCACGAGTAGTCTGCGGGGCACCAGGTCCATGAATGTTTGCGCGACCATGCACGTCAATGCCACGAAATATCGTCAACGTGTTACAGTTGTCTCGGATTACTTCAGGCACGTGTGCGTATCGTTAAGTCAAATAAATCACATCTGTGCTTTTCTGTCGACCTCGAGAAAATATTCGAGCGGGATTGACTCAGTTTTCCAGTATCACGTCATCGTACACGACAAGATTATTCTCACTCGGATCAAGGTCATCAATCGTAGGTGCTTCGTCGATTGTGGCAAACAAATCAACTGTGGGCATGGTGGCTTTACCGTCCAATGACGACGCAAGCTCGCTCGAAAAAATCTTTGAGTACGTCATAACACGGTTGATCATCCGCCCACAGTGCAATCACGTACAACCGATCCCACGTCAACCATCGTAAAATCATATTCAACAACAATTGAGTTTTTCCTGAACCGGCCAGACCCATGATTAGCGCGCGAACCGAATTTGGAAACATATTACAGTGTTTGGACGGTTTCGGTGCTGTTTGCGCGGAAAAGTTAATGACGGCCAAATCTTTGGAGTTTCTCTACGCGTCGATGCTTTTCCTTTTTCGTAATGCCAAGTTAAATGTCAACACAAGTGTTGTATAATACAATCATGTCTTCATATTGTGTCCGATGCCGCATGGAAAGTCGTACTACGAATCCAACTCGAGTTCAGACACGTAATGGTAGAGCTGCGATAGCTGGAACTTGTGTTCAATTTAACGCAAACAAGTTTACATTTGTTGAAAAAAGTCCGTCTATGTATTTGCAATCGCTGATCGATTTGATTTTCCAAGGCAACCAACACGTTATAATTTGGCGCCTGTGGATGGGCACTCGGCAAAGCCTCCCGGTGGAGCATTTGTGGGAGAGGAATTACAAGACGTTCCTGCGAATACGGAACTGCTTCCAAGATCTATTTTGAAATCTAAGCGGATTCACAATCGCATGATGTCCAAACGCGTAAGTGGTAATTCCATCTGGAAATATCCATCGTTTGGTGCCCAGCGGTGACAAAATCACCTTGGTGCCCATGTGATGTTCTTTACTCCTGATCATGTTGTCGGTATGTACGAATTCGAGTCGCTCGCGAAGACATTCATTATACATCTCGTGTGTGAGATCTTTTGCAATAACCCTGGAACTCCATTCGCCCTCTTTTTGTTTCGATCCTACCACAACCGAGTACATTTTGGGGCGCAGTCCCACGTATTTATTCGATAGGATCACCCGCGCACTCGTCTTTGAATTTTCCTAGGATTTTTAGTTGGTGTTACTAAATAACGGGTGCGCTTTCGGCTAATCACTGTTGTCATATTCGTTTACAAGTATGTCTGATGCTATATACGCGTACACATCATTGGTGGTTATATGCATCAGCAGCGAGTAGGTGTCGGTGTAAAGCATCTTGACACGATCCTGATAAAACGGTTTAATTTTGTCATAGTAAAACTCATACATGAGCAGCTTTGACAAATCAAGCCCAGACGCGCCAAAGTAGATAGGGTTTGTGAGCTTCAGTTTCGAATTTTTTATTATATACAGCAACAAGCCCACCATTGAAAATCTTTCAGGGTCTGAATGCCGCGTCCGCGATGAGCCTTCGAAGCTTGTCCTTTTCGGTATCACGGACAAGGTCAACGCCGATTCACTTCCGCAGATTTTCTATCGTCTTGCCGAATACAGAATTGTTCATTAGTTTGAAGAAATCTTTCTCAAACCCGTTAGTGGCCTTGGTACGCATATTCATATTCATTCGGATATAAGGAGCCATCCAAGAGTGTTGGCAAAATCCAAGCAGCCGATGAATTTTACTTACACGCATTCCCAACTGCAGGCTTCGTACGTGAACTACGTAGTTGGTTTTCCGCCGAAGACTTGGAACAAGTTTGGTACATTTAGTACCGGATTCATCTACTATCTCGCACTAATACGAATACAGCCATTCGCTGGGCACTGACAATGCTTCCGGCATCAGCGAGTATACGTTATGAGTGTGGTGAAGGTCATCCGGGCGCTCCAAGTCAAATTCAGAGAAGTATCCGTGGTCGCTGTTGCTGTCGTGATCGTGTACATATGTTTGTATGTCCACATCCGCGGGATCTATCCACTAAAACCCACTAACCGGCTGCGCCTGCATCATCGCCCATCAACAAAGATTATTGTAGTCAAGATACATGATGTAACTGTTTGGGAATGCTGGGTCATATCCGTCCACGTATGGGTTATTCGCGCGAGCGCGACGATGACTCACCATTGAAATCCTGCCACGGATTCCGCGCTCGATAAACATATGCCGGTCAATATCGGTCAGCAGTTCCAGCTCGATCTTGGTTTTCACCAGCAACGCATCCAGAGACATTCCCGGTGATGAAAAGTGGTGCGCAGGATCAAGCTTGTACACACTCATTGCGGTATTGCGAAACGCCTCAAAAACATCCGTGAGCAGCAATACATCAGTGCGCAAATACAAATCGTGATAGTCACCGAAACTTCAACAAATAAACCCGGACCACACATTTATTGCATGCTGTTAGGAAATTATGTATCACCTTTAAATTATAATATAGTTTTCATTTAGTTTATGACATTTATAATTCTTTAATTCAGTAGCCTACGCTATTGTATACATTGTTTACAGAATGGCAAATGAGTCATCGCTTCTCTCTCAGAAAATCAATAATTAAGTCGGTCAACTTAACACAACACTGGTGAGTCACATGAGAAGTGCGTGCTGATTCATGACCTGAATCCCATGTTTTATAGAAGTCAACACTTTGTTGACTTGGAATAGGATATTATAATTGTAGCGCGAAAGTACTTTTAGGCTGACATGCCCCACCCACCTAGTTTCTGATTGGTTCAGTAAAAGTTGTTTACTGAATTGTTTTAGAACGTAGTTTCAGAATTAAGGGTTATTCTCTTTTACGCAGTACGAGGCTATATAATAAGATTTTAATCACTGATTGTTCATTCTTCATTGTTACTTCAGAGATTAAAGAGAGAGAAGGATTATTTTTTGTTTGAGATTCAGTTTAGTTGAAAGTCTATTTCTAAATAGTACTTTTTGGATTACGTACTAAAGATCTGAACATTATTCAACTCCGTTGGAATTTACCTGAAATTAACATTTGGATTTAGAACTGAAAATCGTTGGTACATCAGGACATTCCAGACCCATTAATTCGGAACAATCTTTCATTCGGAACTTTCGTTCATTACGAAGATCATTTGTTCGGAACATTCATTCATTCGGAATACTTAGGATTAACTTCCCTAATAATGAATTTGAACAATTTAGGACTAATTAAGGAAATTCTAAACTGTAAGTTTTTTTTTTAATTCTTTCACTTTGTTTGTTTAAAATATTTTATATTTTAGGAAATTAAATTTGTATTTGAGAAATTGTGAAAGCTTGTTTGAGTCGATCTTTCTTTTGTTACATTCAAACCCTTAGTCGAAACACATCCATTGTGTCGATGACACCTAATTTATCACGCGTCAGTGTTGAATAAAAACACTCCGACGAGGGTTCTTGGTTTTATTAATTTTTTCCAAAAGAATCTATATACTTGTATGGATATACTCCTTTACAAAGCAAACCTTTCTTCGTTTTGGTCTGGTCCATACGGGTAACTTCCTTCGAAATTTAATGCTTCATCGAACGCACCTCCGTATTGACGAGTAATTGTAAAACGATCATTACCATTCGCTACAAGGTTGCTTACTAGTTTGTCCAATGATGAAGACAAAAGCTGTAACGAATCCATAAACTGCAGTTGTCCGAGTCTAAACGTCATGTATTTTTCCATGTTGTTGGGGATTACACTTATTGGTGCATTCGATGCCGTGGCTACATTATTAAATGGCCATCAGGTTATGAAGCACTACAGGAATTCTTGCTGCGTGCGGCTTCTCGGTACGCACCAGTGATATGACAGTGATTACGAACTCGAGAAACTTCGCCGACGGCGCCATCAGTATCAAAGTGATCATCACAAATCCAGCAATGAGTGGCCATGGAAAACTCATTAATATCATCGCGGGTCATGATCATGTCAGCGGGCGAATAGAGCTGTTGTCGGATCCATTTCGTGGTCTTCTCGAGCGATTCAATAAACACCTCAACAGAACCCTTGCCACGACACTGTAATGGTGGCTCCACTGCTCCGTCGCATCTGACAACAAGTTAGCAAAACCTGAATGGGATTTGTGCCGCAACTTGTGTTGTATTCGACGGAACATCCACCTTCGATTAGGTAAGCAATGCTTCCCACGGGAATATTCAAACATTCAAAGTCCGCGCAAATCACATACGGAACTTTCATCTTTCGCTGCACCGCGGTGAATTTCAAAATGTTTTTGCCGGGTTCTGGCATAATTGTACGCTGCGGCTTCTCGCTAATTCCACCACAGTAAAAAGCATGCTAATCAAGCCCCTGTATGGTGCTAAATAAATGCAAGCAACGTTAACATGGAAACTTTTTACCCGTGTGCTTGCTATGTCGGTTAAGGAATCGGGAAAGATTCTTTATCAATACGTATTGAGATAACGACTCTGAACCTTTCGTGCCGCTTATCAACGGCAGATTAATCTTGGTCCGTCCATGCAAATCTTTGTTTTGCGTATGTGGGGATAGTTCAAGCGGATAAAAGCTTTTGTCCTAAGCGAACACGTTAACGGCGATACCCGGGTTAAGTTCTTCAGACTTGCTCAGTATCGCCTTGGTAAACTGCACCGGAAATTTAATGTTGTCAAAATAAAATTCACCCAAGAATTGCTAGTATATCTGCAGCTGATCTGTGAGATCGCTCGCGGGGTGCATTTCTGACGTGATTGCTCATTCAAAACATCGATTGTCGTCGTTTTCAACATTTATCACCGACCGCTGTGGAATATAGTATGGCGTTGGTATATAACTTGATCTGCGGAATGGTTCGTACAGGGAAATATGTAGTTGAACTTCTTTTCAGTACCTTTATCAATTACTTCATTAATATCCTCTGCGTTTTTGCGGTTTATGATTATAAGTGTACCACCATGAAACCACACGGTTTGGGTTTTAAATCCATCCTTGTCTGATCACTTGCGATTAAGTGGCACAGTCAAATGCGCATGGACAACAATATCCGCTTTAAATCCGGAGGTGTCAGATCGTTGTAACATCGATATGATTTCCGGGCGCATATTCGATAAAAATGTTATCATGTCTTTGTCTGCCGCGTCCGTGTTTGGAATAATCGCACTGTAATCCACATAATTGTCCGTACCCTAGTGAAACTTAAACTCAGGCGCTTCTTGTTCGTGAATATCCGCAGCAGCCTCAGCGTCGATAACAGCCGGCAGTCTTCTTCGTGAACATGCTCGACTTCCCCAGCGTCGATAACAGCTGCGACACGTCGACGGTTTTGTTCATCCGCAACTATATTTGCAATTTCCGCAAGCTTGACACGTGGGGGAATTTCGATATTGAATCGTGCTGCTGTTAGAAGAAGCTGTTCTGCGCGGTTCGATTACAATACCTAAATACAAGTGTGTTGGATTTTCTTGCAACTGTCAGTATTGGTATGTTATGCTCGCGCGCTAATTGTCCCAGTTGTCGTACCGTTGCTGTTGTGGTCACTGTTTGGTGCGGTTACGCAACTGGTTATGGTTCCGTTACGAGTTCTAATAGCGTAAGTATGTCAGCTTTCCGCATACGACTTGTTATTCGTATCCCATGCGTCCGTACGAGTTCTTTTAGTTGAATCACAGTCGGCATATTATAATATAAGGGAAAATATTTGTTTAATTGTTAATTCCATCAATACATTTTTTTAAGATTTTTTACTTTACCGGGCTTGGAAACGGCAACTGCCTCAATCCTGGATATTATTTCATTTACTTCTGTATCGTTTTCATCAACGTCGTCGGGGTTGTTAACGTTGGGTATTTCCGCAATAGGTTCCGCTGCTATTGCGCAGGCGGATCTTTGACGGCGTGCGCGATACTAATCGCAATAGATCCACATGGTCTGTAAAGCTGATAATGAGACTTTACTCCGATACCACATCGAAGACATGGTCGAGCACCGATGCCAACGCGTAACGCGAGCAAATGTGATTTACAGTATTCGTAATGGCATGTTCTGCCGCTTGCCGCAGAGTTCATGTTTTCCAAGGCATACACCTTTGCATTTATTTCTTCCTAATGAAACTGAACTTCTAATATATTTACAAACTGCATTCTCCACTAGAGATAATAATCTGTGTCTGCGTCTATGTAAATACACTTCTCCATGCTTTTGATTCATGGTGTATTCCAACATCCTCCTCATCTTCGATAAGTGGTTGCAAAGATGCTCGCAATGGATAGTATTTGATTGTACGACCATTTGCTGTAAAAGATTTTTCACCGGTCATCATAAGATCCAAATTCTCAGCAGTGGGATGTAAACGCACTCTTTCACGAGGCTGTATCGACTGAGGATCAAAGTCAAATAGATTTTTATGTTTTACTATAATTTTCTTCAATTTGGCTTTTTGCCCGATCACTGCATACTCATCAGTACCCTTAAATATTATACCAAGTCGTAAATGATTGCCGCTTGTACAATGACATCCCCTAGCATAAAATGTTGTGTGGGTCTGTTTTTTGTTTTGTTGTTGTTGTTTTGTTTTTTTTGTATTTATATATATATATATATATATATATATATATATATATATATATATATATATATATACTCTATAGTTTTTGTGTTTTTGCATGTTTGCATGAAACCTTTCCACAAATCTCGTCACATTGCGACGTTAGCTTGGAATTGTACCATTGCAATATTCGCTTAAACTCTTCCTCCTCTGCTTTCTTTTCAGCTGGAGTTTTCTGCATCTCTCTAGCAATTTTTCTGTCACCAGCCTCTTCAAGCATTTGCGCCCGCCATTTCCTTTTTTTTTAAACATGCTTCCGCCAATTTTGTATTTCTGATAAATCTATTGTGGTTTATAATTTCTTGCAACTCATCATCATAAAGAGTATCTAAAAAATCTTCATAATTCATTTTTGTGAACATTTTCCTATATTATAATACCAAAAGCACTTCTCTAATTAATTTCTTCTTGGTGATCTTCAAGACTACTATAATAATCGCTCGATGTTTCGTTGTCGTCGTCATCGTCATTATTAAAATCATTATAGCATTCGCCCGTTTTGATATCTGTACTCGGCGATGCAGCCAACGTTAGCGACTTTATTTTTTCTTGCACAATATCAAATGATGTTTTCGCAGCTTGCTTGTAATATTTTTCTCCAAGTAGTCATCGTTGTTTTTCCAGGATAAGTCCTAAGTTGATTAATTTATCAAGATGCTACAGATACATGTTTGAAAAATCATATAACATCTATTGAGCCTCCTTGATAAATCTGTATGATGCATTTAAGCGAAACAACGACTTAATCTTTTCTGCGATGTGTCGCACACTCCACTTATTCGGTAGATTAATTCCAGACTCGGATATTTTGATAAATTCTTTTAGAATACTATATGCATCGATCTGTGGTTTTCTTGCCATTGTTATATATATACCGGGGTAAATGTCTAATACAATTTTTTGCATAAACTCTACCACAGTCAGTGTAAAATATAGCTGTGGCAAAATATTTTTATATAATATATCGCGATCAATAATCCTGAAGTGGCACAGTTGATATAAAAATTAATCAGCTATATTCGAATATTAAGCTGCTAATAATATCAGTCTAACTCGGCTGTGTAGAAAATATATTCGGCTGCAGAGAAAAAAATACAAGCAGATTATTTTATACAGTCGGTGGTGATCAATAATTGTGTCTTCACAGTAGTATTTTTAGTCTCACAGAAATTGAATCTCCACCGAGTATAGCTACAATCAATAATATAGGCCTGACTGAAAACTTCACTTGGGTGTGTGATTATATTTTATAAACCCAACCACACATGCACTAGTGTGTAACCACTAAGATAAAAATACTAAAGTCATGGGGTATAGAAGGGCTGACCTGTCCCCAGCTCTCTGGTCTAACATATACAAAGTACCTCAACTTAACGCAGTGCGGTTCCCCTCAAAGCATCGCCGACAGAAAATAGTACTTTGTTTTGTTCTTGTTCTTGATTTGTTTTTATTGCGCGCCACTAAGCCTAGAATTATGCTAAGTTCTTTCATAATGTTCATGCATTGGAAAATATTTATACTAGTATAGCACTTTATTGTGGCACGGGTACCTTACAAGCTGTTAAATTATTGAACTTTTGACGATGGACCATTTAAAAAAGGTTATAATTTCATAAGGACTGCACAACAATATTTTTCTCTTTGCCATTGTATGTGTCTAGGAAAAATCTAATAACTAAGGTACAGTAAGAATTTTTAAAGATTTTTCAATTTTTTAAATCTTTTATACGATAACACAGTATGGATTTTTTATTTGGTGTGAGACTTATAATTGGACAGGTTAGTGCTATCGCAAGTGGTCTCCGTCACACGTCTATTGAACTGCATGTCTATTGCCCAGGATTACAGTTATTGCCAAATTCTTCCGATTCAGATTCTGCTAATCTACTCACATTGAGAATCATGATACATAAAACATTTGAAATCTCCAGTTGCAACACACATACATTGAAAATTACATGGACTGGCAAATATGCATGTAGTATAAGCCTTTTTGGTGTGTAAAAAACTACACATGTCACAATTTGATTCTGCATCGGTCTCCGATTGACACTTTCCTAGCAAACTTAAACTGTTGTTACAACAACAACAACAACAACAACAACAACAAAAACGCATGCCCCACCCCCTGACACCGATATTAGACAATAATTTAGTGCTGCAACGGTATATCAGTGTGTCATTTCGACCAGTCATGTGTATTTTCTTATATGGATTTCGGGTGCATATGCCTAGAAATGGATGATATATCTTTCAAAATTAATATACTCCGCGTCAAGGACCTGGGCAAAGAACCTAGAGAATTCTGGAAAACAGAGACATAAATGTACTCATCGTAGTTGGAGTATTTGGAGAAACGACCCCACAAATACCCTGCAAGCTCAGAGACAGCCTGAAATAAGTACCGGCGGAACTCCTCCGGACTTCATGAATACTAGGCAAAATACTTGAGATCTAAAGCCACAAGAAACGACTCGACCTATAAACAAAAAATCATAAAGACTTTTTTTTTTTCAAATAAAAAATAAAAAAATTTAAAAAAATATAATAATAATAATAATAATAATCAATCCATAAAAAGTTCCACAACCAATTTATTCATATTGAATAATTCCAAACTGGAACTGTCAACAAGTAGTTTTCTTTTTAGACAAAATGAGAGAAAATAAAGTAGGTATGAACAGTATCAATCAAAATGTAGCTGCTTCGGTTGGATGATGTGTTTATTGTGTTCATTACTGATACAATGTTGGATTTTATTGGGTCAGTATGACATATCATCCTCGGCACTATACAATCTCATATAATAGTGACCTAAAATCTCCACAGCACAACATCGGCGTTAATTTGTGTTCTGTAGTTAAGAAGAAGGAAAAAACTAGCCAAGCAAAACAAAACCGTATTTTCCTTTGGCACCCTTTGCGCAGTACTTATTATTTACCATGTTATGATACAATACTTAACATTTACCACGTTATGATACAATACTTAATATTTACCATGTTATGATACAAGAAAAAATTAAACTCCGCTAGATGTAACAATGCGAGAATGAAAGCTAACGACTCTCTTCAGTGTAGTTTCAGTTCTCCCTTTTCACTCGCCCTTGTGATAAACTATTTCCTAACTAAACAAGAAAGGAGAAGAAAAAGATCTCTCCTCGAAGTCACTTGTTCGATTATACAAGAAAACTATGCATCGTCTTCTTTTTTAACATCTGTCCCTAGTATATGCATGTCCTTATACTCAATAGATTGAATTCACAACTGACAATATCTCAAAGGAAATTGAAATTATCGTGATCTGATTTTTCAACTCAAAATTAAAATATAGTAATCCTCGAGTTACATGTATTGTTCGTTTAATCTCGCTTCTGCATTGTCCTGAAATTAAACTGTAGTTCTACTGAAGATAGACTCGACTATATTGTGTCGAGCGTTCTTTTATAATGAAATAGAGGTAAGCATGCAAGACACTATGATTTGATGAGTGAATTTTTCTATACTTCAACGATTTTGTTCCAAAAATCTATTTTGAATATTTGAACTTTGAAACATAAGAAATCATAATTTAAAACGAAACGAAAAAACAAACGTTTCAGTAAGAACAAACGCTGAGTGCGTGACAACAAATGCCTTCTTTGGTGACATTTTTAAACATTATTCTTCACTTGAATTAAAATACAAAGGCAGAATTTACGACTCAGTTTACACGTTAGAACTTGAGAAACCATAATTGATTTACACTTGCTCTTCAGTAGCGAGTTCATAACTATTGTGCAAATACTCGTTATTTAGTCCCTGGAGGTCAAAATTTCTGTTTTCAGCAGTAATTGTCAGTACCAAACACATGTTATAAAACTAATGAAGACACAAATAATACAACTATTCACCGAGAAGTTCCTTCTGAATTGAGGTCTAGCGAGGGGTTGGGGTAGCATTAAAAAAGGAATTTTGTGGTATACAAATAGTACATATATGACACAGTTGTATTGCATATTTAATATTTGCGTTGAATGACCATAAAAAAATATAAAATATTCCTGATCTTTGTTAAAAATTTTAGAAGGTGAGTAATGTTGAGCATTTTACACAGTTTTCAAAGATTTATTATATATATATATATATATATATATATATATATATATATATATATATATATATATATATATATATATATATATATATATATATATATATATTCCGAAAGTACATACATACATTCAAGAAAATGTTGAAAAATTGGATTCAGATGACGACGTTTAACAATATTATTCTAAGGCAATTAACTTCAGGATTCACATAACGCGATCGCCGTGTGTATGCATATATGTATGTACAGAGAGAGAGAGAGAGAGAGAGAGAGAGAGAGAGAGAGAGAGAGAGAGAGAGAGAGAGAGAGAGAGAAAGAGAGAGAGATTCTTATATTCCTCCATTTTCTGAAGATTAAGATAATTTAAAGAAATACAATGTAATATATAAAGGCAAGAAAAAAGATAATTCAAAAACTTATTAAGCCCTGTGACTTAATTATGAATCCAACTTTAGCAAATTATAAATAAATGCATACAAACATTAGCAATTACATATTCTTTTAAATATTGAACGCTGTGTGTATGTATGTAAAGAGACAGACAGATATATAGAGATTCACATAACGTATCAACGTATCAATCAATGCATGAATATATATATATATATATATATATATATATATATATATATATATATATATATATATAGAGAGAGAGAGAGAGAGAGAGAGAGAGAGAGAGAGAGAGAATGTTTTCAAATATCTGGAAGATATAACATATTATTCCGATGCCTTCATCTAAGACTGTACAGTGTAAAATTCTATGATTTGGAGTGTCACGCAAGTATTAAACATGAGATAACTGTTTATTCCACGTTACCAGTTATGGTACTGGTGATATCAATCTTTATTCCACGTTACCAGTTATGGTACTGGTGATATCAATCTTTATTCCACTTTACCAGTTATGGTACTGGTCATATCAATCTTTATTCCACGTTACCAATTTTTCTAAAGAATCGGACATTTTAACTACAAGCGACTGAATATAGATGTGTAAAAATGTATGATTATTTGCAAATAAAGAGCAAAATTAAGTCAAAACTAGCTGATATTGAGTTGCAGTTTGTCAGGTTCTCTAAAATGAGTTGTCGGTTTTACTCTTCCATTTTAATTCTTTTTCTGTAAATGCAAAATGTCTACATGTCATTGGAGAATACGATTGCTGCCACGCTCTCCAATGTTATATTTATAATAACTTTTGTTCAAAAGTTTTTCTTCCTTTTAAATTATAATTTTGTAGCTTTTAAATTTCGGTAATTCATTTCGATATTTATCACAGAATCGTCAAGGTACGAAAAGAATTCACCCACCAAAAAATCTATAACAGTTTACATATACATGGTTACTTATGTATGATCCCCGTGCAAAATATACATTCTCTTACGTATGTGCTCTGAGGCAGTTCACTAGAAGCGAGATCAAAAGAGCACGTAAAATAATAATTTAAATTTCTCACTGATAAATTGTGAAATCATTCCAGATACTAGGGAAAAGGTTTGACGGAAAAAAAGTTTTTTCTTTTTCTTTTTCTTCAGTTTGTTTCTGAACTTTTGTTTCAGTGTTGTGATAGTTTCTATGTCTTTTGTACGTATTTCATATGATTAGCGCCCCCTCTTTCACTTTGATGTGTATGAATAATAACTGTCAGGGAGGAAACTCTTGACAAGTTGTAACAATTTCTAGTCCGATCTCATTGCTCCACTATTTAAAGGAATAAAAAAAAAAAAAAAAGCAAACGAAGAAGCCAATGTGTAGAGGTCTCAAATTTTTCAAAGCAGAAAAAATAAGATTTAATCTATGTTGTAGTGTTTTCTCACTAATGGCAATGTTATATGGTTGTAAATAAGGAACTATCATCGTTATATCATTGTTTGTTTATGGCTGATCCCTTGAGAGAATGTATGTTTCCTATATATTATATTGACTCCAATTATGCACGACCTCGCATTTAAAGTAAGCACAGCATTCTTGGATATGGACATGCTTTCCGTTTCATAGACGTTAAATCAAGTTCTCCTGTCTAATATTTCATCTCATCCGGATTAAACAGAATTATTCCCAATTGTACGTAAATATAGTATGGAAAAGAGTATGTCTGGTTTGTTCAATTTAGTTGTAGTGACGCAGATATATGAAACGGTATTTTAGCTGAAATTGAGTGTTGTTAGTCGAGTTGACATCGCGTATATAATTGAAAAGTCTGTGGTTAAGAACAACAGACAATGTAATGATATATTTGTCAAGGAATGAATGACGTGCTAAATAACGTCTTGCTTCGTCTCTATACTACTGCGTAGACAAAAAAATTGCAGAACTATTTCTAAACGGACTATTTAGTACAGTGTGCGTTCATAAGATAGTTACCTATACATAATTGACCAATCACCAGAACAGAGACAACCACGCCAACTCATTAGCATAGCAAATAATATACAATCAGATCATTTTATATTGACACTTATCCAGTGTGAATTAGTGTTAATTTGTTTTTAGTGTGCTCTGACAATTTCATACAAATAGTTGAAATATGCTGAAGTTATGACGATTTAAATTTATATATGATATAAAGTAACAGTCAACTTGGTGACGAACATTTGGCCTGAATGTTGACAAGCTTCCAGGACTCCTGTAAATCGCGTGATACCTCACACCTTTGCAAGCAATTCGTATGAATAGGCGGTCCATAGGTAACACACACACACACACACACACACACACACACACACACACACACACACACATATATATATATATATATATATATATATATATATATATATATATATATATATAGAGAGAGAGAGAGAGAGAGAGAGAGAGAGAGAGAGAGAGAGAGAGAGAGAGAGAGAGAGAGAGAGAGAGAGAGAGAGAGAATATCCTTATTATAATCAGCCAGTTGACCATTGAGCGAAACAGACAATAATTACATTGCATTGGTAGGGATACATATGTACATATACTACTATTAAAAGAAATTCAATATTTTATCCACTACATTTGAAGAAAAAACATTCTTCCATCACAAAAGAAGGAAATAAGAAACGCTACTTTTGACTGAAAAGCAAATATCAGACAGATCGCAGAGAGGGAGAAAGTGATAAGTTACAATTTATACAACTTGTAATTTAGCATCGAATAAGTATATATTCATGCATTATACACGTTATTTACAGTTATTTCTAATTTCTGATCAAAAAAGTTTTTTTGGATAGAAATACTTAGCTTCGTCACTAATTATGCACTAGAATTAGATATTAAATTCAAACATGTCTGGACTTCTCCAGTAATGCTTGGGAATATTCTTTTTCTAAATTAACAATACAAAGGATATTCAAGAAGAAAATTATATTCGTCTTTTAAACTGAAAGATTGTTTACATTTTCTATTTTTACTCAGGGCTTTATTTGGTTTAGCTCACCTACCAGCTTCAATTTGGAACCCATGTAATGATACTCTTTCCTTGGTCAATTCTATTCTGTATTTTCTGATGGTTATGTAGTCTTAATACTTTTGATGGCAGCAGTTTGCAAATGTTATATGGAAACTAGTTCTTTATTAGTATGTAACATCAAATCTATCATTGGAGAGTGGCATCTTACATATAGAGCAAATCGCAGAGATGAGGTGGCATTGTACCCAAGGTCAGTTAGGGTGCTACGAGGCCCTGGAGCAATTTTAAAAAAGCCAACCCACACCCCACCCCTATACCATTTCACTGCGTTGCAGGGCATGGAGGGACCCCTGGAGCAACTTCTCCATTTTGCGAGTGTCTCAACTTCCACCCTGTGGAACAGAATTTAAAAAAAAATAAATTATGTTAACTTTATATATATATATATATATATATATATATATATATATATATATATATATATATATATATATATATATATATATATATATATATATACATACATATTGCAACTATAAAGAGCTCAGGTAGACGTCTTTCAATTTCTTGTTTGACAATATTGATTTTGTACGAAATGCTCTAGTTTTCTTAATTTGTTTTCGTCGCTCTTTCTGATAATGAAAAAAAAAGAAGAAAAAAAGAAAAATACGGATCAGAGCTATATCATTCTGACAGTCCGAACTTGATTGCTTTGGTACCTGTGTCTTGTTATATGTAACCTTTCCTATATCTTTTAGAAGAGACTTCAAACCCTGGTATGTTAAAAATGGTTTTGTGAAGTGCACATGGAAAGTGGGACCGGTGTTGAGGGGTCATAATACTTGTGTATATGGGCTGAGAAAAGCATGAAGACATGCTGCCTGGCCACGTTCTAAACAAAGGGAGTGAAATTAACAAACTTTGTGAAATTGCCTTCTTTGTTAAAAGAAAGGAAATTTTATTTTCTTGGAATATTTAATTGTGACAACCTGAAGAAAAATCACCAGGAACCCATATTTTGGAATAGGACACAAGAGAACGAGCAGGGTAGATAGGGGAAACTACTCTGAAAATCCTATGATCAATCTTTTGATGCTTGCTTCCCTTATAATGTGTATCTCGGGCTTGTCTGATCTCTAGATTATTCAACCACGATGTGCTGGCGAGGTCAAAGACCGAGCTGAGTAGTCTATTGGAAGGCATTATAGAAGACTAACTATTCCATTTTATTAGCTCATTCGTTTCTGTGTTGATCTCGTATGGTTATATAAATAGGTAAAAAAAAGTATGACTAAGTGTAACAACTTTGTAAAACTGCATATATCGAAAACTACAAAATATGTTGTTTTTTCACATAACTTCTGACCTGCACCTGCAATCGATGTCGAATAGTACTTCGATTATATTTACCTTTAGATATTCAATTACAAGTATTTGAGGCGATTATTGTGCAAATATGAACTTATGGTTACAAAACCCCCAATGCAGTCCCAAAATATCTAAACTGCAGACCAAAAACATATAAGTCCCAAAAATTAAAGAATGCAGAACGAATGTTCAAAATAATATAATGGCATAAAATTATAAAGAAGTCATCTACATATGGATGCAGACATGTTTACCAAATTTCATTTGTCTGCCTTAAGTGGGTTTTGCTGAATTGTGCTAACAAGGCTTTTGTCAAAATGTGAGTAAAATGCGAGTAAAATGATTCCTCAACATGCATATCTCCTGACAATGACTATAATGTGTACTCAGTTTGACATCAATCCACCTGAAATTGTGAGAGTAACTGCATTCACAAAAGTATGACCATGCTATGAATTGCATCCAGCTTACATAGTAAGTCGAAAGAGCATCAACTCTTACACAAAAGTGGGAGAACAAAGATTTGTCAAATATGCCCATCTTTAGATGATGACCATAATATATATGAAGTTTCACAGCAATCCATTAAAAAACAAAACAAAACAAACAAAAACAACAGGAAAGACAAGTTGTGCTCACAAGATTCTGTCATACATTACATTCATCTTTTGGACAAAAAGGGTATTGACTTTAATACAAAAATACCCGGGCTTACATACTAAGCCCACAATCAAAACACTGCATTGAAACATGTGACCTTGGTCCCAAAGTCAGAAGATGGAGCGAGCATGTCACAGAATGACTTGTTTTAACTTTTTAATCATGCATACAAAGTATGAACAAAATCCATCAAAGAGTCTAGGAAATATCAGCAAATGAAAAAACTGTAACCAAAACCTTAACGCAAATTTTCTATTACTGTGACCATGACATTTTGTTTAACATAATCTGAAATCAAATTTTCTATGACTTTGATCTTGATTCCAAGATGAAGGTGCGAGAGCATGTGTCTCAGAACGAATTCTCTTATAAAACTTTGATGCCCTGGACCGTCTACAAAACAAGTGGTTGATGTAATTACTGCAAGTAATTTTGTTTACAAAACAAGTGGTTGATGTAATTACTACATGTAATTTTGTTAAATTGGCTCAGCAGTCAACACATGTAGCAACTTCTAGTATCTCACTTATTGATCATATATATGTTATTTACCCTGAATTTGTCACGGACGTTGTTGTACCTTCATACACAAAAAGTAATCATTATCCAGTTAGTACTATAAGGTCAAAATCCTAAGACCACTCAAAAATTAAAAATGACTCTCATATTCATATATAATACCGAAAATGCAAGTGTTTCAATGAACAAGACTTTGTCAATGATTTATATATGCAATCTTTTCAATATATTTTAAGTATAAGTGACCCCAGTAAAGCTCTAGATAATGGTAAGTGACCCCAGTAAAGCTCTAGATAATGGTACATTCTGTTTTTGAAAATGTTCTGTAAACATGTCTTCACTGTAAATAAACCTGTACCGTCTATACTCGCGTATAAATCGATACCAACTACAAAATGCATAGACCCATCTCTGCAGGCACATAATGCGCCGGCAGATCTAGGTCTTTGCAGTTTTTTAAGGACTAATCAGTAGAACAAACAAGATAGACCCTGATCTGCCGACGCATTATGCGACGGCAGATCATGGCCCATGTTGTTTGCATTTGGACCTAGTTATACGCGAGTATAGTCGGTAAATAAAGGAACATTAACCAGCTTGGCTTTGTATGCTTATATAAAATGCAATTAAGTATAGGAACTACTTTCATCAATAGAAATTCAATTAACCATGAGAAATGTAACTGCCCTAGTGACTAAATATAAACGGGACTATTTTACAAATGCCTCTGAAATCAGCAAAAATAATAAAGATTTATGGAAACATCTAATAAGCTTAAAACCGTCTAATACATTTAAAATTGTAAGACTTGTTGTCAATAATAAAGAGTTTTTTTATTTATATGGAATTGCAGATGCTATTATTGAACATTTTTCGTCTGTTGCTGGTAATCCTCCTGATGATAAAAAGTGGATTTTAATTATAAAATGATATCTGATTTTGTTGAACACAAATTGCATGGTGGTTATTCCCTATTTAGTTTCCATTACATAACTGTCAACGAAGTCCTAAATGACCTCATAGAATATATCGAAATCTACTGATCCTGATTATATAAGTTCCAATATACTAAAAATGGCTGCTCCCATCATTGCACCATTTTTTTTACACATGTAATAAACTATAACCTCAGCACTTGTGTTTTTCCTGTTGTTCTGAAAGTAGCCACGGTTACCCCCCCCCCCACCCACCCCCGCCCCGCCACAAAGCAGGTCCATTTTCTGACCCTGACAACTACAGACCAGTATCTGTACTCTCCTCGATTTCAGAACTCGTTGAAAAACAAGTTTACAGGCATTTTACAATTATTTAACAGAATTTAATTGGTTCTCAATCGGATTTTATGCTTCATCACTCATATTTTACTGCCCTGACTAGATTAACTAACAAATGATTGAAATATTTGGATGAAAGTAAACCGATACGTATCCTGTTTGTTGACCTCAGGAAAGCTTTTGATGTTGTTCATCATAAACTACTCCTACATAAACATAGACCGTAAAATAATAGAACTCAGTAAGTTAGGACTGGTTCCAATTTATCAAGACAAAAGACATTTACTCATGGTGTACCAGAGGGATCTATACTTGGAGCTCTTCTGTTTTTGTTATTGAGTCTAGTGGCTCTGATATGTATGCAGCATTCGCAACTTCTAGGTCAGTTCTACGGATCATACCTTGAATATATGCCAATAGCTGCCATAAGATGCTGTTCGGACCGCATCTGTTATTTACGAAACAAGATTGACCGAAAAGTTGCGAATGCATAGATCTATTTTTTCATTCGCAACTTCTCGGTCAATCCAATCGTAGAAATAACAGAAGTGGTCTGAATAGATTGCGGTTTCTCTTTTTCGCGAAGACATTTCTTGTGAACAAATGTATGCTTTTTCTGTAACTTACTGCGCCGACATACATCCACGGCTTATTTTTTGTCTCGCATAAATAGCTGAGGTGGTGCAAATAATGTATGCAGATGACACAACATTGAACACTTCCTTAAGCAAATTTCATTGAAACCAATCTAAATGCTGACTTGAGGAATGTGAATAATTGGTGTCTGACTAATTACATGAGAATCAACTTGAAGAAATCAATAGTAATGTTAATTGGTTGAAAGAATAGGTCAAAAGTCAATGCTGCCAAGCCGAATGTATAACTTAATGGAGTTAATTTAGATTATGCGAGCAACTAAACGCTTTTAGGACTTGACGTAGATGACACCTCATCGTGGTCCATTCATATAAAAAATGTATGTTGTTGTATTTCATCCCGCCTTGTCATGTTAGGTAGAATTAAGGCATACCTTCCTCTAAAAGCAAGAAAATTATTCTGTATTGGTTATAACTTACCTTTGATTGACTATGCTTGTACTATGTGGGGCACTGCATGCAACAACGAAATTGATAACGTTTCCAAAGAGAGCAGAGTGCTTGATTCTAGAGGCCAATGTCTGTGTACCATCCATGTAGTTGTCTAATAAATTAAATTGGTTCACTGTCAAGAACTGAATCATGTGCCACACACTTATGTATATGTTCAAATCTATTCATAACTTGTCTCTTGAAGACCTGAATACAAAATTTACATGGATTACTTACTCAACATCATATAATTTAAGATCACGGGAAACAAACAATCTTTTTTTTTTCTCCCAAGAACAAAATCTGACTTTTTCAAGAAAAGATTCCTGTTTTCAGGAGTATTATTATGGAATTCACTATCGGTTAATTCCAACGTTGAAAGCAACAGTGAAGAATGATCGCAAAAAGTACCTTCTTTAAGCATGTAGATATATTCTCTCTCTCTCTCTCTCTCTCTCTGCGAGAGAGAGAGAGAGAGAGAGAGAGAGAGAGAGAGAGAGAGAGAGAGAGAGAGAGAGAGAGAGAGAGAGAGAGAAACAGAGATCAGATGTTTAATTTGTGAAGTGTGCACGAGTTTTAAAAAAAGTTTGATTGTTTCAATTTGTTTTTTGTGCTCGTCTCTTCTTTTTTGCTTCGATGGTCGCAGGGGAGATTAGTCTTTGTACCACTAATTGTGTTACCCTATTTAAATAAATAATAATAATAATAATAATAATAATAATAATAATAATAATAATAATTATGATTATTATTATTATTATTATTATTATTATTATTATTATTATTATTATTATTATTATTATTATTATTATTATTATTATTATTATTATTGACAATAGGATGATTCCGGAACGGCGGCGTACCTCATAGTGGTAATTAATTGTACAATATAGACCGAAGGTATCCGAAGCATCGACTGGAATTTGTACAAGGTAATTTTCTTCGTCATTTTTCTTCATATTTCTCCAATTTCATATCGATTGTAATGTGTACATGTTTTATATGAAATATTTTCTTCCATTGAGGCGTATAAACCCAAAGATTTCAGTTGCAGAGTGACTCAATGAAACACAACAGAGAGTCCACTGTGTCTTGTTGCTTAACAAGTTACAATTTACCTTGAGTTTATATCGGTGTACACACCGAAATTATGATTTTGTAATTGTTTTAATAATAATAAAAGCAAATAAACTTTGATTTAAGCAATTTTGATATGAATAATTAACTTTTTACCTATTTCTAGCACAATTCATGTAATGCCGTCACTCGGTTGATGAGCATTATTACTCGAATACAAATCATATTTTCGGTGTGTACACCGATATATACACCGAAAACATGTAAATACTTGTGTATTTCTATGTGTGTTTTGGTGTATTTCGGTTTGTGAGCATAATTTGGTGTTTCTAGTAACCGAAAGGTGAACACTGAATAAGAAATTTGGCATTTATATGTACGAGACCATGTGATATCAATCTAACAGTAATTGCGAGTTATTAGGGATGTAATGTTAGTTCGAGAAATTTACCTGAATCACACAATCACGCATTTTAGAATCAACCCTGCATTATTTTAATAGTCTGCCAATATATGAAAAAATTTGAAAGCACTTAGCATCAATCTAGGCCTTAAACAAAAATATACTAGGCACTATTTTCTGTCAGGCTTGTTGCATAAACCAAAAGCGTATGTATGTGACTACAGTTAGCCTTCATTTACTTTACTTGGCATAATGTTCCCATTTAGAGGTAATGCAATCCATGCACTGATATTTCATGACATAGGGATTTCCTTGGCCTTTGAAACCCAGTATTGACAAACAGTGATGACAAAAAATATTTGTTGACATTTTCTTTCCAAACCAAACACTGAATTAAATATAGCTGCATCTCAATCTTTTTGGAAAGCTTAGTGACCAACCATTTAATTTTTGGAGGTGGCCAGGGATATTTTTTTCCTAAGAAAATGTTCAGCCCCCAATAACTTTGAAAAAGATAATAATTCTATCGATCATATTAGCTGAAGAAAAAAAAATCTTGAGATAAAACAGAATATCCTAGTTGGAAAGAAAATCCCAGCCCCCCCCCCCCCATCTCTGAAATTGAATGGTTTGCCATGAGTTTACCTTCAGGTCATTGGTATGCTTTGGGCCTATAAAGATCTTATAGCCTCTGGCTAGTTGACTTTTGTACTTGTTGAGTACAGGCTACTAGGGTCCATGTATATTATACTTGTAGTATATGGGCTAGTAGGGTACATGTATATAAAACAGCAGTCATGTTCCCATTAGGCAGCAGCTAAAATTAAATTAAACTGTTCAACTTCTCTTTTAGTCATGTTTGTTTAGAGTATGAGTATACTTAAAACTGTTTATATCTTGGCTGTTAACAATATCTGCAGGGAACTTGTTCCAGGAATCAATCACTCTATTATAAAATCAATTCAAAATGAAATTATTTCAGCTATAGTTTATCTGAATCATGAAAGTTGTGTGCCCTAGTTGTTTTCTGTGACATGATACACATTTTTTTGGTCAAATTCTGTTGGTGCTCTGAACATTTTTAAAGGTATGTATAAGGTCTGTTCTTTTTCTTCTTTATTTCAGTGTTATTAGTCCAAGTTCATTTGACTCTGATTTGTAATATTTGTTTTGGAGACTCTATACCAATCTGGCAGCTTTTCACTGCACACTTTAAGTTACAAGAATATCCATTTGAAATTAAGGTGGCCAGATACACTTTGGATACTCCAGGTGTGGCAGATCTAATGCCAAGGGCTTGAAATTAGGATTTATTTTCACAAACCCACAGGATCATCAAAATAAATTTGTTACTGATCTTGCTTAAATTTCACTGATCCTGCTAAAATCAAACAGAAGCCAGTTCAGTTTCTAATTCAGCATTTATTATTCATTAGCATCATCTCAAAACAATAACAACTGTATTTCACCACCAAGACTCACGTAAAAGTTGAAAGTTCAGTTCAAGCTTCTTCAAGACACTCTCGTTCAGATATGCCAAAATTTGCTCTGAGGAACCAACTTCTTGTTTCAATTTTGCATATCCCACTGTTATTATATGTAGGGAGTTTGCAAGGTGTGCTTCCAGGGATGATTTATGAAAGTTTTTTACACTCATCAACAAATGAAGTACCCTGCACACTTTCGTATTCTCCAAATACTCAGTGCAGAAAGTGCACAACATCACAGCCTCTCCTGGGTCGTACTTCAGCTATCTGTGTTCCCAGCATTTCAGGTACTTTCTTAGACTCTTCATTTGATCATATCTGTGATCGCGCTATCTCGTCATCATCTACCGTTTCTGTAATGGCTGCTGCGTACCTTAGAAATACTTCCACATGTTTATAATTGTCACCTCACAATGCATTCAGTGTTTATCAACAATGATATAAACATTGAAAGACATCCTTAAGAATAATTCTGGATTATTTGTTGAGTCAGCGAATGTGACCTTTTCCGATTAGTCAATACTAACCTGAGACACTGTACCTTTTGTTATCATCAGTAATGAAATCAGTGCTTGTGGGCAGGCTAGTTCCACATGTGTGAAGACTGTTTTGACAAAATTCACACTAATTTACTTGATGAATGGATGAATGGTTTAACACCTGTCCATTTGCGCCACGAGCTTTTATTGTACCTCGTCAAGTACAGGATGTTGGTAGGTACTCAGTAAACATTTACATGGTATTTTCACTAGAAGACTTCTTATGATGTATAGTTAATCCTAAATGAAAATGGTGCTGATCTGGTGTCTAATAGGGCTCCTACTGTGGCCAGCTTGAAAATCTTGTTATTACTACTTCTCCAGAATGAATGCTCATATCAGCATGGGGTTTTCACTAAAAGACTTCTTATAATGTTTTGTTGATCCTAACTTAGAATGGTGCTAATCTGACATCCAATATGTGTTCATCTTGAAAATCTTGTTTTCACTACTTCTCTTAAATGGAAAGTCATTTTGACATGGGGTTTTAATCAGAAGATTTCTTATGGTGTCTAGTTGGTCCTTAATGAAAATGACTAAGCCTCAATATGGCCAGTATGGTGGCTATCTTGAAAATATTGTTATCTTTACTCCTCACAAATGTATGGCTATATCAACATGGGTTTTCACCAGTAAACGTCTTATAATTAAAATGTTGCCAGTTGAACATCCAATATGGCTGCCATGATTACTGCCTTAAAAATCTTGTTGTCACTACTACCCTTGAATGGATGATCATTATGACATGGGGTTTCACCAAAAGACTTCTAATGATGTCTACTTTGTCCTAAATGAAAATGGTGCCAAGCTGACATCATATATGTCAACCACAGCAGCTAATTACAAAATCTTGTTATAGCTGAAGAATATCAGAGATGGTTTCAACACTCAGCAGTTAAAAGGAAGAAATGATCTTATCTGGAATTCCTGGAAATTCTTTTAGCCCAGTTGAGTGTCAGTCCCTTCAAGGGACTCTTGTGAAATTTGCCCCTGAACTTAAGCTCTTTATCAAATGATATGCCTAGTTCTTTTTCCTCTGTAACCTCAGTAATTGTTTTTCTCCTCTTTGCTTTTCACCATTGAATACTTGTATGATTGATTCAAATGTCCAATCTGCATTTTTTGCACTCTGCATTGAATTGTAGTTACCAGTTTTTAGCTCTACTGGTCATGGACCAGAAGAGCCTATGGGATGGTCTGTTGTCCATCATCCGTCTTAAATAAAAATGGTGCAGATCTGATGTCCAATATAGCAGCCATCTTGAAAATCTTGTTATTGCTACTCCTCCTGAATGGATGGTCATATGAACATGGGGTTTTCACTAAAAGACCTCTTATGATGTCTACTTGGTCCTAAGTGAAAATAGTGCAGATTTGACATCAAATATGGCCACCATGACAACCATCTTGAAAATCTTGTTATCGCTACTACTTCTGAATGGATGGTTATATCAACATCGGGTTTTCACTGAATGACTTCTTATGATGTCTAGTTAGTCCTAGATGAAAATAATGCTGAACTGTGATCTAATATGGCTGCCATGGCAGTCATCTTGAAAATCTTGTTATCACTACCCCTCCTGATTGGATGGTCATATCAACATGGGATTTTCACTAAAAGACTTCTTATGATGTCTGCTATGTTCTTTATGAAAATGGCGCTGATCTGATGTCCAATATGGCCACCATAGCAGTCATCTTGAAAATCTTGTTGTCAATACTCCTCCTGAACAGAAAGATATAATGATGTGGGGTTTACACTAGTAGACTTCTTATGATGTCTAGTTGGCCCTAAATGAAAATGGGGATGATCTGACATCCAATATGGCCACCATGGCAGCCATCTTGAAATTCACGTTATTGCTACTTCACCGGAATGGATGGTCATATCAGCATGCGGTTTTGACAAGAAGACTTATTATGATGTTTGGTTGGTCCTAAATGGAAATGGCGCTGCTCTGACATCGAATATGGCTGCAATCTTGAAAATCTTGTTATCGCTACTCCTGAATAGATGGGCATATCAACATCGGGTTTTCACTAAAAGACTCCTTATCATGTCTACTTGGTCCTAAATGAAAATGGTGCAGATCTGTCATCTGTTGTCCGATGTCTGTCCATCCATTAGCACAAGTTTGTTATCTCTACTCCTAAACTACTTTCAGGATTGCCTTTAAACTATATATATATATATATATATATATATATATATATATATATATATATATATATATATATATATATATATATATATATATATATATATATATATATACATTTATACATACATACATACATACATACATACATATGCACAAATATATTAAGATCCCTGATCATAACCATCAAGTCACTTAGAACATAATTTCCGTAGCACTGTGAACTGTGACTTGCACTGTGTTTGAAAGTAGTCTCATCATAATTAGTTTCATTGCCTTCTACACTTTGATGAAGTATATCTGGGTCTACATGGGCTTGGAGGATGGATTGTTAAAGGTGTTATATATTTAGGCACTATGTGGCTTGTGCCTGCCTGTGCAGGTGATGGTGTAATGAAGCAGGGTCCTGCTTAGCTAGCACTACATGTAGTTAGATTTGTATTATCTTGATTAGTGCCATTGTCTTCTACAATTTGATGAAGTGTATCTGGGTCTACCAGGGTTAGGGCAGAGGGGGATGTTTAGTAAGTAGGCCCTGTGTAGCTTGTGTCTACTTGAGCAAGTGAGTTTGTAATTAATTTTGACTTTGCTTGGTAGGCACTAATAGGAGTGGAGTTTATGGGCCAAGCTGAGGATGGCTGTGGTGACACAGTGCTGGTGTTACATCTATTGTTTATGTCCTAACACAGTTCAAGAAATCCATTATAAGTCCAAGCCAAACATCCACTGCCCTGAAATAAAATGGTATTTGTTGATATGAATACAGTACATTTTAATTTATTTTCATGTGAAGTAGTGATTTTGGACACATACCCATGTTGCTATGAGTATTTGCAGAGTTGGAAATTAGTCCAAGGCTCATTAATCTGCTTCAGTGATGACATGGATAGGGATACTGTCTTGATTTTCTTTGATGTGGATAAAATCTGGGATTACCTTTCTGTATGAATTTGCTTCCACATCATCAATATTCTCTTGCGTGAATCCAGAGAACTAAAATAGACTGGATCCATTGACAATTTTTTACAGTATTGACATTGTTAGATTTACAACGATTTTATTTGTATGCAGGACTCTGGTAAGTATTTTTAAAAAATAATAAAATTGTTAACAGCATCAGTCACAATGAGGATTTAACAACAGCATTTAAAGCTGACTGTTTGGTCTTTCTTAACGCCATGGCACACAGGGTGCGAGATATAATTGCAATATAGATACAAAACCTAGGTGGCTTAAAGTTTATCCTCACATTATTGGCTCAGCTGGAGAAAGCTGCATCACAGGAAAAAGAAGGCGTCACAAAGGTTATTGGCTTTTTCAGTAGCTTGGCATCAGTAGCAATGCGCGCTGATGAATTTTGAAAGGCTTACCGCCTAAGCAAATGCCCAAATCTGGTTGGCACTTTGTAAGATGCGTAGAACTTGCCATTAGTACCGCCCATGTCGAGGACGCAGCTACATTCCAACACACACACACACACACACACACACACACACACACACACACACACACACAACAAAACAAAAAACAACAAAAAACCAACACACACCCCTCAACAGATGCTTTGAATGGGCCATTTTTTCTGCTTTACATCCAGCAGCTTACCCTTCCAATAGGGAGGCGCTCTTCATATATTATGTACTTCTGAGAGAGTGACAGATGTAAGGTGAAGTTGTTTCAATATGCAACATGCACAATGAAGAGAATGTTGGCTTTTTTGGCTATTTCCATGTACTGTGGCTGAAATTTCTGTACATATTGTACTTGTCGAAATTTTATATGATCTAAGCACACAGCTGACAAAATTTGCCGCTCCTATGTCACCCCGAATCAGTCCAAATTGCACTATTTTTCTGAGTTGTTAAAATATGGAAAACGCCTTTTGCCAGACTAAGCAATACCAGCTTCTGGCTTCTGAAAGTACAATGAATGAATTACAAAATATATAAAAACTGAAAAAAATTATCGGCTCTTTTTTCTTACAATTTACCATTGAAGTACAGGAAGTGAAAATGACTAAACGGAGCTAGTAGGTTTTCGATAGGTGGCAATCTGAAGACCAAGCTGTATACTCTATAACCCAAATTGCACCCATGAATCATACGCCAAAATAAAGAGAATTAAAAGTTTTTTAATAATACCTAAGATATAAATGTCTTTTTTAAATAGCCAGGATAACCAGCGAGGAAAACCTGGGAAATTCTTTTTCTTTAAAAATCTAACCATATGCAAAATACGAAATTGTAAAGCGCCACCTAGGCCAGGAACTTATTGCAAGCACCTTAATGAGTTGGATTTTGATGAAATCTATTTTCCGGTAAATGTGTGTGACATAGAAAAGTTTGAGAGAAAAAACTCTGAAATTGCAGTTAACGTCTTTGGTTGGCAAGAGTGCCAATACCCACTACAAATAAGCGAACGCGCAGAAAACATCATTGACCTACTATTGATTACACGGGGAAAAAAAGGCGAAACTAGGCACAATTTTTGGATTAAGGAAAAATTAGCCGGATGTTATATAAGCACAGCACGTTTGAAGGGAAAAGCACGTCATGTCTTTAGCCGAGTTGATCTTGATCATGCTAGGGACTGCTTTGGTATAGCCGAAAAGCCACAGCGTGTGAAAGCGCCATACTAATCTTTCAAAACCACCACTGCCAGATTTTCGTTCCGTACATTATTTACGCGGATTTCGAGGCGCTAAAAGTCCCCTGCGTTTCGAAGGGCCCAGCGCAAGCGCAAGTAACACAGAAAAAAAATCTATGATCAAATTCCATATAGTGTTTGTTGTGTAGTTGTCAGCTGTGATTGCGCGTGTAATAAGCTGGTGTTATACCGTAATGAGGTTGCTGTAACCAGTTTTATTCATAGTACAATTTGGAAGAGATTCGTAAGGTCTTCCAGAACCGAGCAAAAAATATAATGGTCAGTGGTGACTGGATGAAGTTTCAGAAAGCAAAGTACTGCCACATTTGTGGTGGAGAACTGGGCGCAAAGTGCATGCAACCTAAAGCTGCGCATCTACCCACATAAGACAAACGTACCAGTTATGCTCCACAACCTCCGCGGTTATGTTGGCCACCTAATCATTGAGGCGGTCGTAAATGCATCGACTGAGAACATCAGAACCACTCCAAACAATGTGGAAAAGCACATTATGTTAGCACAGGGACAACTACAGTTTATTGACAGTCTGCAATGTGTGCATCATATGGATTCGGCTGGATATCGTACAAAGACGCCAACAACCTATAAGGTTGGGCAATGACGCAGAGACTGCTAACTGGTGGATTTAGGTGGACTGAACCAACTAAAGGTCTTGAATCCATCGCGCCAAATGCACCAAAGGGATACATTGTCGAAGTTGATCTTGAATACCATGAAAAGTCTCATAATGCGCACAGTGATTACAGTGATTACTCGCTTGCACCAGAGGATATGTGTTCAGGAGGATTGGCTGAGCGAGTACCAACGTGATCTAGTTAGCAAATGTTTTTTTTTGGGGGGGGGGTTTGGGGGGGGGAGGCGGGCACGTTCACTAGCGTGTGCGCTGGCACAAACTCGTTCCAAGCCTGCGAAAAAAAGAAAGATACTTGGTTCACTACCGCAACCGGCAGCTTTCCACAAAACAAGGAATGCGCGTCACCAAAATTCATCGAACTTTGGAGTTTGAAATTTTAAAAAAATCGCAGACCACCCATTAGAAAATAAAGTGGTCAGTCACTTAGATACGGAATATGTGATATTTAAAATATTATATATGTGATTTTTTTGCATACTGATGAGCTCCGCCAGTTTCTATGACAGGTTGACTGGACATGGTTATGTTGGCTCGTCAGCATACGCAAAGAATGATACATTCAAAGATACAATAGTACATTTCTCACCTTTATTAAATACTGAGTAATTGAATTAATACAGAGAAAACTCATGATGTGCTTGGTAAAAGACACATACCGAATCCTGCAAGTACGAACTATCCGGGGTGTCGCGGTAACTCAGTTGGTAGAACGTCGGACTTGTAATCCACAAGTCGCGGGTTCGATACCTGCCCAGGCCAGTCTGTGTCGGCTGCTTTGGTGTGTCCTTGGAAAAGGCATTTATCTCTCGTTTCCGCGGCTCGATACAGTCAATAACGTGTTAAAAGTGCTGGTAAAACCAACAAAAACAACACAACAAATGAAATATCTGGTAAATCGTATATTAACTTGACAATTTTTTTTTTTTTAGGAGGGGCATTCGCAGTTCGTTATCAGTGTTTTCATTTGGCATCTTTGCATGAATTCCTTTTCCTTGTATTGTTTCGCGGAGTCGCGGTGGCTTAGTGGTTAGCGTGCCAGACTCACGACCGAAAGGGTGCGGGTTCGAATCCAACCAACGGACCAACCTGGTCAGCTACCGTGGTGTGTCCTTGGGCAAGGCACTTTAGTCCAATTGCCTCGGCACTAAATAACCCACAGTATTGTTTCACGTCTATTTTCTGTACTAAGAACTGTTTGTATAACCCGTACGGCATTTAATCGTGTGCCTTGTTCCATCCACAATCATCTGGTCTTGTCATTGACTCCTAAGAGTTAAAGTAAAATAAAATAAAATAAAAAAACACTGTAAATTACTTTCTTCTTAAAAACTTTAGTTTCGACTGGATATTTTCAAACAGAATTAATATAAACATTGCTGCCGAATTTAATTTACTTCAAAATAACATTACAATAAATCAAATTTCTGAAACTAATGAAGGTTTTTTAAAATAATTGTACTTGCTTCAGAAAAGTAAGAAAGTAGTCAATCAGGGACGGATCCGGGGGTGGGGGCGGAGACGGCGAGCCAGTTCACCCCCCCCCCCCAGAAAAAAAAAAAATGAGTGCGAAACAACCGGAACGTTTCCAATGGTAAATTTTCTTTACAGTTAGATGGTTAAACTTATGCTCAGAAACCTTAAAATGCAGGAGCTTTCGGAGGCTTAGCCCTCTCTACCCATACATAGAGTTCCGTCCCCCCCCCCCAAAAAAACAAACTCGCCTACATCTTTACCCCCCCCCCCCGCCCCCCCTCCCCCCATCTCGATCCTCGATATTTATGTATCTGCCCCTGTGAATGAGTGATAAAACGATTACACAGCTTATAGAACTTCGGTACATCCAGTGCATTATGCGTCTCAGAAAATGTGTTCGATGAATGAACGAATGAATTAATGAATGAAAGATTGGATGAATGACGAATGATTACACAAAGAACATAACGGACCTGCTGAAACGAATTAGTCGCACGTGTCCTTTTCCGACTGGTAGATGAAATTTTCAGTTATTCCATTTTCATTGTTTATTGGTTGACTGAAAGTTTTCAGACGAGAATAGGGTCTGCCAAACATTGGGCCCTCGCATACGTAACTATTGTACACTCAAACAGAGTGCGTAGCAATAATTTTCCTCTGATTTGATCCGCTTGAAAACTTCTTAGAAGCATTAATACAACATGATTAAAAACATGATTAAATAATACGTTCATCTTCGGAATCGGGTAGCACACTGCATATACTGCACGCTTAGCTACTGCGTGTACGTAACAACGAATTTCGTGGGAGAGAAAAAAAATCTCAAAGTTATTGGATAAGTCGGTTAAATTAATGACACTCAACAGTATATAAAAAATATCAGCGAGTTATTGTACGAGTGCGGTTTTCTCGTCTGATGTTTCCCGTGTTTTAAATTCTGGTATCCCACGGCTAGGCCGTGGTGTTCCACAGATGGACGTTACCAGGTGGAATATTAATTGGTGACTTCAGTGGTGAAGGCGATCTGTATAGTAGAGTGCTCTTCTCACTTGCGCCAAAAAGACAAAAAATTAATCTACGCGATGGGAAAAACCCACTAAGATTACGCTGTGTGTGTGTGTGTGTGTGTGAGAGAGAGAGAGAGAGAGAGAGAGAGAGAGAGAGAGAGAGAGAGAGAGAGAGAGAGAGAGAGAGCATAACTAAGTCAGATGAATAAGAACAAGTCAATAAATTACTTTAATCATCGATTTTTTTTTATATGAAGAAAGAAAATATCAAATCGCATAAGATCATTCAGATTAGAGAATATGAATCAAATCGAGTAACAGAGAACAAACAAACCTTGTTAACAATCACTCCAAAGAACATAATCCAGAAATTACACTTTGACAGTATGCAACACTAACCCATTTTAACGTTAAACACGAATTTGAAAAAGTTCCAGAAAATAATTCAATGCTTTTCATAGGTAGATTTATAATGGATTGTTCAAATTTTACATTTTCAAGGCAGTTTTCTAGTGGATTGTTCAAGTTTTACATTTTCAAGGCAGTTTTCTAGTGGATTGTTCAAGTTTTACATTTTCAAGGCAGTTTTCTAGTGGATTGTTCAAGTTTGACATTTTCAAGGCAGTATTCTAGTGGATTGTTCAAGTTCAAGACATTTTCAAGGCAGTTTTCTAGTGGATTGTTCAAGTTTTACATTTTCAAGGCAGTTTTCTAGTGGCACAGATTTATCCAATTGGTTGGATTTTCTATTCGGCCTTAATGGATTGAGCTTTTCCTCGATCATGGGTGGGTTGAGAATGTTGGAAATATCATGCACTTTGATTTATCAGACCAGCAATGGATTTATGGCCAGTTCGTTTTATAATTTCAATCTCGAGAACATCGTGCTAATACACAGATGTGGTGCATGTTTTCTTACCGCTATGGTTGGTATAGCGTCCTACAAGCTCCGTTTTGGGGCACATATCCCTCATGAAAGAATGTAGTTTGTTAATACCGACTACCTGAGAGCTGTAACGGCCGGCTAAAAATATCCATCGTTTCCGAGAGCCTTGATATACCTTTCGTACGATTCCACATCTTCCGTCGTAGTGGCAAATATTCTTTGCTTCCAGTCTGCGCTGCTCAAGTCCTCCTTGATATGTTTTTTACTGTTTTGTCTTTTCCATAATATTCAATATAACTGCCATTTTCATCTGAACCGATTACAAACTGTTTCCAATGCAAATCACGATGCTCATCTGCAGCGCGCAATCCAAATAACTTGTAGTTGTAGAAAACTACAGTGTCCCGCATTTGTCTCTCATCCGATTCACTAACTGGCTTTGCCTCTCGTTGCGGCAGTGCTTTTCCTTCTCTTGTAAGCTTCTTCATTTGAGCGTCTTGAACTTTCTGAAATTCGGCGAAGTTGCAATATTTTGGTCAAAAAAATTCTTGTCGTTGATCCCACTGTCGCGCATTTTCCGAAGTAGTTCACAAGCATTATGGAAGAGTGAACTAGGTGGATTCGTACCACCATTTTGTTTTCGGACTTCGACCACGAACTTCGACAAATGTGTATTGATATCGTCTGCTGACATTACGGGATGGGGCGGACTCGCATACCCCTGAGTTATACGGATTTTCCTCCATGCTTCGAAACAGTGGCATACAAGAAATCCCCCCCCCCCCGCAAAACTTAATTATGGGTCCACTTCCAACAAAAAATGTTGTTTGATGGGAATTTTTGTCCCCCTCCCCCCACCCCCATTGGCAGTTCCATGGGTTGCTTGGTCCGTTGCTACGTCACTGCTTCGAAAGCATTGTAGGCCCACACAACGATCCTTCTCGATGTTTTTCAATTTTTAATTTTCGATGACATTTTTTTGTATATCTTCATTGATGGGGTCGCCAAATCTGTCGGCAGAAGCCTCGTTCACAGGGAGCTTTATTTCAAACTGTCCAAAATCAAAAAAAAAAATCAACCTTGGAATGTACATCTCCATAGTATCTTCGTTATGATTATTTCTTAAATTAGCCCCTTCAACACGATCCATAACTTGAGACAAGATAATATTGTAGTCATTCTCGGGCTTTCCTTCAAAAAAGTCCAAAACTTGAGACAAAATAAGGTCTTCTTCTTTTGAGAAAACGTATGCGCTGGCTATTGTATAACAAAACAATGTTGACGAGTTCGGTGACCAACGATTATGATCACTTGATTAAGTAAAATTGATTGGATGCTTTCAGGTAATCATTTGGATGATGCAACAATTTCCCGACGGAAAAAAGGTGCAAGAGGCGCAACAGGGAGAAACGTGTGAACAGTGGAGAAACGAAAGTTAATTATATAAAAATTGGAAAGAAAGCCGCGGTCATACAGTAAATCACTCTGGTATTCCACTCGGGCATATACTTTAATACATATTACACACTCGGGGTTCCGCCCTCTCGTGGGTAATACGTCGCTGATGTTTCCAATATATTGTCTCGTGCCATTACGAGAACACTGGATATCCTTGTCATCACACTCATCACATAAATTACATATACAAGAATTGAGTCCATCTTAGCTATGATACTGTAGCCTAGACAGTTGATTAGGTCGACGAAGGAAGGTAGGAGTACTAATATATGTACTAGGCCCATCAGTGGCGTAGCATCCGCCCAAGCAACCCCGGCAACTGCGAGCGGGGTGGGGTATGTTGGTGGCCACTCACAGTTGGGGCCCAAAATTCCCATAATTTTTTTTTTAATTAGCAGTAGGCCCCAGAATTAAGTTTTAGGCGGGTCGTTCAATATGTTTTTTTTTTAAAAACTTTGTGAAAGAATTTATACAAATGAAATTTCGAGATAAAATATGGTTAGTTTCTAACTTTTTCAGTTTTCCTCAGATATTACAAAAATGTGTTATTTATTAATGTAACTTGTAAAAAAAAAAATGCCTTTTTGTATGATGTACATATTGCCCCTTCATCTGTGAAGAGGTTTCCAATCCCAGTTATGTACAGTATTTCCTATGATTAACTGGGTAAGGCACTAGGCTGTTACTTGTTATTTCTATTCAGCTGGAAAGCTCAGAGCTTTACACTCACAAGGGAGTGCACATGTGCACAGTGTTGTTCGTTTCAGCCCCTGTGCTCTATTTTTAGGAGATTCCTTCACTTGCCTACAGCTGAATCAGAGGTCAAACCCAGTGGGGAGAGGTCAAGCTCACCATATTAGGGGGTGTAACAAAATCTAATAGTGATTTCACTATGGTGGCTACTGACTAGTTGTATTTTGTACAGAGTGTAAGTGGATCTCATTTCTGTGTTTGGAAAGGAATTCAACTGTGTAAAAGGTATGAACAAGAACATTTTATCAGCTATGAGAGGTATGGATGAATGATTTTGTCTGCATGAAAAAAAAAATAGACGTCATGTTACTCAGCTGAGTAAATGTATTTTGAGTTTGAATTACTAATGACTCGAGTTAATGAGATGTATATTAATTGTTTAATGCTGTAACTGGAGTTTTCTTCAAAATTAATAATTTGAAATGACCAGAAGAGTAGCAATGTAGGTTTTTGCAATGACTGAAGAAAATTACATGTTCATGTAGAGGTGTTACCTACATAGAAATGTTATCAGTTTTTGTAAGCACATAAAAAAACTCTCAGGACAGCTGTATTATAATAAATGTGTGTGTGTGTGTGTGTGTGTGTGTGTGTGTGTGTGTGTGTGTGTGTGTGTGTGTGTGTGATAGGAATGGGGGAAATTCATTTCATGCTCACCCACCAATCATTTTAGGACCCTTTCTGCATTGAAATGGCCCGGTGAAAAGCTTGCCTCACAAGGGGGTGGGGGGGTGGGGGCACATAATTCAAAAATATAACACTTGAATGCAGAGCAAGGAGGCGAGGGTGGGCGGTGTGGGGACACATAAGTGGTCTTACAAGAGCCAAACCACTGTACTACATATCTAATTTTGGGGATGGATTTTCTTATCCCATATTTCCAAGTTTTATTTCATTTTGCTTAATCAGGTCTCATTCCTGAAAGTTTATATTATTTCTACTAATGTCAGGGAATTTTGGGGTCAAAATTTTGTCACAAGTCATGAACTACTTTTTGTTTGTTTTAAACTTTCATTCATCTCATGCTTCTATATGTCACGAGTTATTTAACCAATATCATCAATTATAAAATGTAGACAGAATACATGCACTTAAGAAGTGCAGTTATACATTGTATAATTAGGCTTTTTACTGGTGCCAGGATGATGTCACAGTGCTAATGGGAAGGCTGGCAAAAGATATTGAAGAAGTCAAGAGTAGTGAGAAATATATGAAAAAAATTAAAAACTGCATAAAGTTTTGCATATTTATTATCGTTATATCAATTAAATTAGATTGTTTATGCATCATTTTTATCCACAGGAGAATTTTAACAATTGGTTTTGGCAAAGATAAGCAAATAGGTCCCTATTCAGCACTAAGTCTCTCATATTGATGCCATGCAGGCAATGATCCCCAGTGATCAATCACTTGACCATATTTCGTGGTGATGCATGAAAGTGCTAATTGTCCAAATTTGTGTAAAAATGGGGCGGGGGTGGGGGGTGGGTGGGGATAGACACGGTATATCTAGACCACTTTGAAAACTCCTAAAACCCAAACAACTAGCAAGATGTAGGTCAAAAAGACCTGTACATTTTATTAATATAATTTTTTTACATTTCAGTTCAATGACCATAAAAAATTGAATTTTGAGTGAACCTATATTGGGTACTAAAATAATTTCTTAAAGAGTATCTGTTTTTGCTAAACCATCAGACATGTAATTGCATCACTAAAATTGCATGAACTTCCACAGAACTGCATATACCTTACATACATTAATTTACATACACCCATCCTTATATAAAGCAAATTATATATATGTACATGTAAGGCCTCAGCCTTTGTCACGTTGAACTTGCGCATACTTCAGAGGGTGGCACTCTCATAATGTCAGCTTTCTGTCACTTCGGTGTTGTGCCAGGGGGAAATAAATGATTTTAGGACTAGATTGTGACATACAGTACTTAAGTCTAGCTTTAGGAGGTATATATTTGTATACAAAAGGATCAAATAGCAACAATTATTCTCATTTAGTATATTTTGTTAGCACACGAGTTGAATAGCTTTACCTGAAATTATATTGTATACAGTTACCGTATATACTCGTGTATAATGCGATACCAACTGCAAACTGCATAGACCCTGATCTGCTGTCACATAATGCACTGGCAGATCTGGGTCTATGCTGTTTGTAAGGACTAATCAGTAGAAAAAAACAACACAGACCCTGATCTGCTGGCGCATTATGCGACGGCCGATTAGGGTCTATGTTGTTTGCATTTGGACCCCCGTAATATACGCGAGTATATATGGTACCATGTTTGTATTAACATTATGTTATTGTGGAAAATTTGGACTCTAATTATTCCAACATTTTCAAAGAAAAGAAGAGATTATGTGATACTGCTCATTTGGACATGCATATATGTACAGATATGTCTTTATTACCATATATACTCACATATAAGCGATCTCCAAACGCAAACAACATAGACCCTAATCTTCCACATAATGCGCCGGCAGATCAGGGTCTATGATGTTTGTTCTACTGATTAGTCCTTACAAACTGCATAGACCCAGATCTGCCAGCACATTATGTGACTGCAGATCTGGGTCTATGCAGTTTGCAGTTGGTATTGGCTTATACGTGAGTATATACGGTAGTAGTGTCATGCATTTCCTGCAACTCCTATACTAGTAAGATAGGGAATTCAAACCTTGGAATATGATTGGAGATGATATGTAGATGTGCACAAGGGTTTTACAATATTTTGATCAGTCCACTAGTGGTGGGGTGGGGTGACAGTTCACATGAAATTTAAATCATTCCTGGTCTTTTAATCTTCAGTGTTCGAGATTTAGTATCAGTGATAATTAACTGATGTATTAACTCGTGTTAGAGTTTTTAATGAGACCCCATATGCTTCAGTGGTATATGGGTGTGGTCCCTGGCAACGATATAGATCCCCATTCTTCAGCTTTATCTAAACTTACTGGGCTTGAAAAGACAAATTCACTTGTGCACCTAACATAGCCCAAGTGTCCATAGACAAATACACTTGTGTAGTGGTGGATCCAGAAATATTGTTTATGGGGTGGGTGGGTGTGTTCAAAAGCTCCAGCATTTTAAGTGTTTCTGGGGCATAATTTAACCATCTAACTCTAAAGAAAACTTACTCTAGGAAACATTACAGTTTCACACTTATTTTTAAGGGGGGGGGGGGGGGTTGCATGGCTCTGCCCTCACCCCTAGTCCATCCCTGCTTGTGCACCTAACATTAGCTTTTATGCCCATTTGCCCATTTGTATTCTTTTATGCCCATTTTCCCATTTGTATTCTTAGGGACGCTTAAATGTTGATTGGGGTCAAAACAGGGAAGCCCAGGGACATGCTGTATGTGTTTTTCAAAAAGAGAATTCAAGTTGGCTATGATTGTATCAATATAACAGTTGTACTGCTATGGGATGTCTGGTCTTTAGGGACCAACCATTTAATTTTGTGGTGGTGGTGGTGGACTGAGATTTTTTTGAGAAAAAAAATTCTGGCTCTCATATGGCTTGAACAGATATTCTTACCTCGATGTATAGCAAAAGGAAAACCTATTATAACCGTTATATTACTGGAAAAAAATTATTTATCTTGAGGTAAAAGAAAAAAAAAAAAAAATATCCTGGCTTGAAAGAAAATCCCAGCTTCCCAACTCCCGTCTGAAAATTAAATGCTCAGTCCCTTAAAGAGGTAACTGTTGTACTGCTGTGGGATGTCTGGTTATTAGAGAAGTAACTGTTGTACTGCTGTGGGATGTCTGGTTATTAGAGAAGTAACTGTTGTACTGCTGTGGGATGTCTGGTTATTAGAGAAGTAACTGTTGTACTGCTGTTGGATGTCTGGTTATTAGAGAAGTAACTGTTGTACTGCTGTTGGATGTCTGGTTATTAGAGAAGTAACTGTTGTACTGCTGTTGGATGTCTGGTTATTAGAGAAGTAACTGTTGTACTGCTGTGGGATGTCTGGTTATTAGAGAAGTAACTGTTGTACTGATGTGGGATGTCTGGTTATTAGAGAAGTAACTGTTGTACTGCTGTTGGATGTCTGGTCTTTGGAGGTAACTACTCTTTTATAGACTGGGTGATGTAATTATCATGGTGAATACTTGCACTCACAAACAGGAAAATGAATGCCTTTGCTTTGAAGGGGTGATAGGGTCCTGGGATAAAGAAATGTTTGCTCTTTGTTAGGCAGTCACACATCTACTGATGTTTGTAGGAAGAGATAGCCTTCTCAGTATTAAAAAATGTCATGTTTCTAATCAGTAAAATACTGATTATGTGGGTGCTGATTATCCTGATTTTATTATACATATATTGCAATTGATGTTTTACTGTACTTTGAACACAGTGAGTTATACATGTAACAAGTTTCTGAGCCCCATTTTTAATGGAGTGTTCAGTCAATACATACAGGATATTTTCTTTTCCATGATATACTTCATGTGGTACAAAAATGTGATATTTAAAGATTGGCAAAGCCATGAGTTAAAATATATATTTTTTTGTACCACAAAATGAAATATATCTGGTATTAATGTAGGAAAAGAACATTTTCTTTTTATTATATACCAAATTTGCTTCTGAATTGAAGCTTTGAATATAAACTCACTCTTTGGCATCGCACCCCCACCCCCTTTTATTAAGTTCACCTCAATTTCAATCACATTTATTGGCTGATTATACAAATATCAGCGATTTGAGAGAACTGTTGATTTAGGATGAACTAATCTGTTGCAATAAATAACATTTTTGATATTTTGTAAACTATTTTACCTTATCTGACCACAAAAGCAAGTCTAATTGCGTGATGCTACACACTGGGTTTTTCACATTGTTGTCAAGCTAGTAAAAGGGACATAACTTCATAAAGAAGCAAGTGGTGAAGAGTCAGATGTCTTTGGCAAATAATAATGTCTATGCCTGAGAGGTAATGCAGTTTCCATTTACTACTCAAGCTCACATGCTTGTTTTTCTTGCTGTAAATATCACTTCTGTTGGCACATGCAATCAAGTGTTGCATGGAAATCTTGTATTTTCACATGTGAAAATATAAGGATATATTTTTCACATGTGAAAATACAGGAATTAATTTTAAAAAATATGAAAAATGTTTCACCAACAATTCTTCTGTATTTCACACTTAAAGATACAATAAATTCTTATATGCTAAAAATGTGGTGAGAGTTAAAAACAAAACTTTCGAAGACCATACGCTGTTGAGACCAAACTTTCTGTCCTGTTTAAAGAGGTGTTCCTAGTACTAGTATATAAAGTACTAAAACAGCCTAATTAACCACATTTGTTAGACATCTTTATGTTGATGAGAACTCGGAAGAGTTCCATTTCCAGCTTTCTTTGTTTCTGTTTAGAGAAGTTATGGCCCCAGATTGCCTGTCTCCCTTATTTTTCTTTCTGCAGCTTAAGTTCCCTAGGATTGTTGGATTTCAACTCAATTTGGCAGAGTTTGATTTTCAGTATTCCATGACATCATTTATGAGTGTTATGCTCCAGGAATGCCTGTCCTCCTGACTTTGGTTTCTGCAGCATACTGTACCAAGGTTTATTGGATTTCAGCCTGATTTAGGATGCAGCTTTATATTTTATGAGACCTTGAAAGAGTTTGATTTCCAGCATTTCACGGCAGCATGTACAGGAGTTATTCCCCATGATTACCCATCCTTTTCATTTTGATTTTGGTTGTATAACTGTACCGAGGTTTGTTGGATTTCAGTAAAATTTAGTATGCAGCTTTTTGGTGATGAGAATTTTTACAGGAGTTATGCCCATGATTGTCTGTCCTCCTGAATCTGGTTTGTGCATCATTACTTTACCAAGAATTGTTGGATTTCAAAATGGAGCTTTATACTGCTGAGATCTTGAGGGAATTTCATTTCCAGTATTCAGTATTATAATTAAAAAGAGTTATGGCCCCGTATGGTCAATCCTTTAGTTCTGCAATGTAACTTTACTAAAGAATGCTGGGTTTCATCCAAATTTATCATGCACATTTATGTTAATGAGCCCTTTGAATGAATTGCATTTTCATCATTCCATGTCGTCATTTAGAGGAGTTATGCCCCCTGATTGTCTATTTTCCTAACTTGTGTTGCAAAACTGATGAAGTGGTCAGGTTTCTTTGCAATGCAGCCATTGCTAATAGCTCTGTAATTACCATTATTTTCATCTATAATTGTAACCCCTCCTTTCCCTCAATAATTTTTAAATAAAAAAGAATGTGTACAAATATAACATATGATATAAGTATGCACATTAAGCATTACAAATGAATAGGGTGACAGTCACAAGATATGATATGTGGCAGCAGTTCCAGAGGATTTATGAAAATAGTAGAGATCTAGTTGTAGATATAGCCAGAATTCTGTTATGTAACACTCAGTTAATACTGCTGGTTCAAAATGCAGGTCTGCTCAAATCCATGAATGTTAAATTTTATGACTTTTAGAAGCATCTAGGTTGCTTTGATTCTGTTTTTGCTCTGTATCCATTACAGTTAATTTTCATGTGGAAAATAGGTTATGAATAATTTACAGCAGTGTTTCCTGTTCTGGTTACACCTGGTACATGTACCTGTAGGTCTATTACTAGGAGGTAAATTGATTTGCAAGAATGAGTTATGTTTTTTATTACTCTCTTGGACTGCATGTACTTCATGCAGTGAGATCATTGCCTTCCCTTTGCATTTATAACTATACATATATATATCACATGTAGGTTAATCTAAAAGAAATGTGCTTTCAAGAAAAATATACAAGATTTTGGTTTCTGCTTGAAATGTACACATGTACCTTGTGAAGAACAAAAGTCCAGGAAGTATAGGGTAACTGTGCTTTTACAGAATTTTTGATGTAAGGTACTTTCAGTTTCTCTGAGTGAAATCCCAGCAGCTTTATTTGTAGATTTATTAAAACATCTATCGGAATCATACCTGTATTGATTTCCAGTTTAACTGTTAGATGTATTCACCCACAACAAATTTTAAAGATTATGTCTTATTGGGTTATCCAGAAGTGTTCCTAGTGATGGAGCTATGATACCTTTTCATAAAGAAGTGCCCCAAATATACACTGTTACTCAAACTTCATCAGGAATTTTTAAAAAAATGGCAGTAGTCAATCCTTTGTTACACTTGAATATAGAAAGCTGCATTAACACTAGAAGTATCAAGTTTGGTTTGGTTTGGTATTTTAAAGCACAGCAACACAAGTAGGTTATTTAGTGCTGAGGCATTGGGAGTAAATTGCCTTGCCCAAGGATACACAGTGGTAGCTGACCTAGGCTGATATGATAGTAGGATTCGAGCCCACACTCTTTTAGTAGAAGTATCAGGAGACCAGATGACAAATGATAAATTAAAGTACAAATCATATTTTACATTGAAGACCTATAATGGCACATTGATCTTTAAATATTGTACTGTCCAGTATATATTTATACAGTTTAACCATGTTCATCCACACTCTAACAGGAGCCACAGTGACAGTGGGTTAAGGGGAGGTGGTCACCCATCCAAGGTTGGTTGTTCTGTTTTCTCCACCTTGAAAAAAACACATTTTTTCAACGTCTGAGGTGTTGAGAGTGACTTTGTACAACTTGTTTTGCATAACAAATAAGGTTTAAACCTTTTTTAAATAAAAGGCTACGAGTTTTATTGCAATGGGTACTTTTCCTCCTTTTTCTGCTTCCTCTCCTTAAACATCATCTTCGCTTTCTTTTTTTCTTCTTCTTCAATACTTCTAACCACAGTTTGCAGTTCTTAGAGCAGAGTAAATATGCAGTCTGTTCTCTGCTTGCCAAGTTTGTGTACCAGTCTAGTGATACTGGTAATTGGCTAGTGGATGATATATATCAGTCTTCTGTGCAGGAATTACAGGAAATAATTCAGATATGAGGACTGACTTGGACTTGATGAGTTACTTCAGTTTATTAGAGTGTAACAAAATTGTCAGAATATCTGGCATTATTTTACCAGTACAGCTTTAGCTGCTTGCATATTTCTGTCTGGTTATTGATGAATATTGGAATATTTTAGGCTTGGTATCAGGTAATTTTTATCTATACTGTATGTCCTCGTGTATAATCCGAGTCCAAATGCAAACAACATAGACCCTGATCTTCCACTGCATAATGCACTTGCAGATCAGGGTCTGTGTTGTTTGTTCTACTGATTAGTCCTTACAAACTGCATAGACCCAGATCTGCCGGCGTATTATGCGATGGCAGATCTGGGTCTATGCAGTTTGCAGTTGGTATCGGCTTATACGTGAGTATATATGGTAGTTTGTATTCATAAGAGTGAAAGACTTAAAGTGAAGCATCCTAATTGTACAATGTATTGTGTAAGTAGAATAATTAATGGAGAAAATGTTTGTACATTTCGTCGAGGAGTTGTACGCTAAAGCTTGTAGAGCTGAAAGTTGGTATTGTAAATGACATAGCATCTTCCCAAATATACAATTTCTAGGTGGAATTCCAGTTGCCACATTTAGATATGTTGCCAGCGTAGTCAAAACTTGGTATTATGATGTCCCACAGGATATGTTTATATGCTGGTGGTTGCCTGAGCAAGTTTGACTGTACATGTAATACTCAACAGAACTCCTTGCTATTGTAAAATAGTTCTTTATATCTTTTGCATAGTGAAATGAATTCAAATGGTACATGTTATTTGTTTAACTGGAGGGCTTGATGATAAAGTATTGATTTGTCATTACCCAAAACATATACACCTATAGGCAAGGGTTTATTCAAAAAGATTGTGGGATTCACATTGATTTCTTGAAATTGCTACAAAAGAATCAAGTGATTGCAGGAAAATCACACATAATATCTGCAAGTCCTGCTTTGGTTTATTTTGATAAATCCCCCTTTATCTAGAAAATTTCTCTATTTGTATTTCACATGGAGGTGGAATTTTCCTCTAAATGATATAAATTGTAAAATCATGATAATAAACATATATGTGAAAATAAGCACACGGGTCCTCTGATATTTTTGCCACAGTATTTTAAAAAAAAATCATACCTGTGTGTACATGGAAATTAATGTGCCAGACATATAATTAGTTTATCTGATGATTTTTCTGTCTTAATTACTTAATTAGTGTGACTACTTATCTACAGTATTTACAGTACCTTGTATTGTTTTACTGTTTCTGTGTTTATTTTTTGCTCTCTTTGATGAATAAATTTTAGCTAACCTGGTTGTAACACCAAGTGAGTTTATGGTGCAACCCTTTGTCCATTGTGTGTTGTCTTTTGTGCTTTATGTGTCCATCAATAATTATTATTTTCAACTGCAAAAAACCAGATTGACAAATTTCAACCATATTTAGCTAAGAGGATTCTGCCATGAAGGGTTTTCAAGTTCTTGCAAATAATGCCAATCTGCCATCAAATAGGGTCACTGTAACTTAAAATAGAACAACCTTTACATTACTTCTAAAAAACTGCTTAACATAATTTGACAACATTTAACAGAAAGAATCCTGGTATGAAGGGATTTCAGGCCAAATTTGTACAATTGATACTGAAAGAAACCCATGAAATTACTTCTTCCAAAAAACTGCTCAACAGAATTTGACCAAATTTGACAGATGTATCCTGGCTTCAACTTTGCACAAATGATGCTTATTTGCCATAAAATATGACATTCATTGCTAAAATAGAAAAACCTATAAATGATATCTTCTCAAAAACTGCTTTAGATTATTTAATCAGATTTGACAGAAAACATTCTGGCATGAAGGACTTTCAAGTTTATATCCAATTTATGTCAATCCACCATCAGATATGACCACCATTACTAAAAAGAGAAAAATAATTAAATTACTTTTTCTGAAATACACCTCAGCAGACTAATTTGCATAATTTGAGCAAATTTGACAGAAAACATCCTGGCATAGGGGGCTTTCCATTTTTGTTGTTGTTACATATAATGCTGATCCAGCATCAAATATGAAAACAAAAATAATTTAAACAGCTTTTTCACAAAAAACACTTAAACAGAATTTGACTAAATATGATGGAAAGCGTCTTGGCATGAAGAACTTTCAACTTTGTTAGATGATGCCAATCTACTTGTATCATCAAATATGGCCACCATTACTAAAATAGAAAAGCGCTTAAAAGACTTATAAAGAATTATGTAACAGAATTTGACCAAATTTGAAAGAAAGCATCTTGGCATGAAGGGCTTGCAGATTTATACCAATGATGCTGATCTACCATCCAATATAGCCACTGTTACTAAAATTATAGAAACCTTAAATGATTTCATCTCAAAAACTGCTCAGCAGAATTTGACCAAGTTTGACAGAAGGAACTCAAGCATAAAGGGGTTTCAGTTTTATAGAAATAATGTCAATTCACCATCAAAAATGGTAGTTGTCACTAAAGATAGAAAAACCTTTAAACAACTTCATTTCAAAATCTGATCAACAAAATTTGACAGAAAGTGTCTTTGAACAAAGGCCTTTAAATTGTATGCAAATTATGCCAATCTGCCAACAAATATGATGCCATTACAAAAAAATAAATACAAAACTGCTCCACAGAATTTAAGCAACTTCCACATAAAGCATCCTGGCATATATGCCTTTCAATATTGGGCAAATGATGCTGATTTGCCATCAAATATGGATGAAGATACAAAGACTAGACAAACCTTGAAATAATGTGCTGTCATAACATATGCAATCAACGGTATTGGAAGAGCATTCTACTGACCCAGACTTCTTGGCCAATTGCTCTAGAATTTAACTATTAGGCAAATGTCAGCCAGGTGAGCAATCACAGGTTCACTTGGGCCTCTTCTTTTGTAATATGCTGTAAAATGTGGTTGATATGCTTAAATAAGAAATTTTGACAAATACCATATTGTGATGAATTTTATTGTCAATAAGCACATATATAAAATTATGTCATAAGGTACCAGAATATATATATATATATATATATATATATATATATATATATATATATATATATAGATATATATATATATATATATATATATATATATATATATATATATATATATATATATACACACACACACACACACATACTTAATTTTGTTTTATTTTCCAGTACTTGGGATATGACAGTGGACAGGATGAGTTTGTGGTTCATTATAGCCACCCTGGTGGTGGCTATCCAGGTATGTGGCACCATAGGAATCAATGTGGAGGATGTGAGATGCTGCCAGTGTGGAACAATGGAACTTTCGGTTGGAGAGGATATTCCAAAGGCTATAATGCCATGCCCATTTCAAATTGTTCTTCCAAAGGATGCTATCACTTATACTCCTGGGTTAGATGTTAATGGTGAGTATAAGAGATTACATTTTTGTTACTTTTTTACTAAATTCTATATATGAAGCTTTGAATTTCAACCAAGTTTCTGTTATGGTTTTTGAAAAAAAATTTGAACATAGTTTTTTTTATCTATATCAACACATTAGGCCAAGAAAACATAATAGGCATGTTTCCAGTTTCATGCTAAAAATAAATTGAGTTGGTCTGTTGGGGAAAGAGTTTTTTCCCTCTCATTTTTCAGCAGGGATATCGGCCATAATGGAAAGGATTGGCAGTGAAGTGGAGGGTAGAGTGGTCCTGTGTGTTTTTTTCTGGAGCCCTCCTATCCTCCATTCCACCACCAATCCCTCCCATTATAGCACAGATACCTGTCATTGTTTTCCCTCCATTTACTGGAAGTGAGCAATGGTTGCATGACCTAATTTTTATTCCTATGAAAAAGACCATGTCAGTATTACTCAACAATACGATGTTATACAATGGTTAGATATACACCCTCTTTATAATTACATAAATAATTTCCATTTGTCTTATATAACTTGCTGTCAATTTGAAGCTGAACACAAATTGTGCGTGAGCTGCAAAGGTAACCATATTTGAATCATGCTTTCTAGTCAAATAGGTGCTTAAAAATATTTTGAAAAAGAACCAGCATCCTAATGAGTGTGATGTCTAATACTGTTATCTATGAATGAAATTAAATCCGGACTGGTTACAATATTCAGAAAATCTGCAATTTTTTTTATGGTCAGAATATTTTTAGGGTCAGCAGGCAAAAATAGGGTCAGTCAGGAAACGATACTTTTTTTTTTAGCTCTACTGGTCATAGACCAGAAGAGTTTATGGAATGGCCTGTTGTCCGTCATCTGACATTTAATGTCTGTCCATCCATTAGCACAAGTTTCTTATCACTACTCCTCCTAATCTACTTGGAGGATTTCCATGAAACTTTGCACATTCATTCATCCCATGGTCTAGTTGTTTCTAAATGAAAATGGTTCTGCTCAGACATCCAGCATGGCCACTAAAGTAGCTATCTTGAAAATCTTGTTAATGCTACTCCTCCTGAATGAATGGTCATATCAGCATGGAATTTTCACTCGTGTGATGTCTAGTTGGTCTAAATGAAAATGGTGCTGATATGACAGCCAGTATGGCCACGCATGGCAGCCATCTTTAAAATCTTGTTATCGCTACTTCTCCAGAATGGAGGAGCTGCAGAGGCTGGAATTGCAGCCGAAAGGGTGTGAGTTTGAATTTTACGATCAGATCACTCCAGGTCAGCTAGCATGGTGTGTACTTAGGCAAGTTACTTTCATCCAATTGCCTCAGTACTAAATACCCTACTTGTGTTGCTGTGCCGTAAAACACTAAACCACACCACAACGAAAGTCATATCGACATGGGGTTTTCACCTGAAGACTTCTTATGATGTCTGGTTGGTCCCAATTGAACATTGATGCTGCATGGAGATCCGATTTGGCTGACGCAATGGCCATCTTGAAAATGTTCTTATTGCTACACTTCCAATCCAAAATGGATGGTCATATCAACATGGGGTTTTCATTAAAATACTTCTTATGATGTCTGGTTGGTTGTAAAATGCAAATGGTGCCAATCTGACATCCCTTATGGCTACCACGGCAGTCATCTTGAAAGTCTTGTTATAACTACTCCTCCTGAATGGAAAGTATATCAACATGGGGTTGTCATCAGAAGACTTCTTATGAAGTCTAGTTGGTCCTCAGTAAAAATGGTTTTGATCTGACATCCAGTGTAGTGACCACAGCAGCCATCTTGAAAATCTTGTTATCTCTACTCCTGAACGGAAAGTCATATCTACGTTGGGTTTTCATTGGAAGACTTCTTATGATGTTTAGTTGGTTTCAAATGAAAATGGTTCTGACTTCCAATCTTTCTTTTGAATATCTTATAACTACTCCACCTGGATGGATGGTCATATCATTGGGTTTTCACCAAGAGACTATATGTACTTGTGATATCTAGTTGGACCTGAATGAAAATGGTGCTGATCTGACATCCAATAAGGCTGGCCAAGGCTGCTATCTTGAAATTTTTTTATTGCTGCTTCTCCTAGATGGATTGTGATATTCACATAGGGTTTTCACCAAAAGACTTCTAATGATGCCTAGTTAGTCTTAAATAAAAATTGTTCTGATGTTACACCCAGTATGGCTGCCAAGGCAGCTGATTTTGAAAATCTTTTTATTGGTCACAGATATCAAAGATTCTTTCAACACTCAACAGTTAAAAGAACTCTTCAAATGGTCTTATCTTGAATTCCTGGAAATTCTTTTCATCCAGTTGAGCATCAGTCCCTTTGAGGGACTCTTGTTCTTGTAGGCCTTATCTACAGTATCACTTATTTCATTTTTTTTTATATCTCAAAACCTCTTCTTTGGATTAAGTAAGATATTTTTTAAAAAAACAACACATAATGTAAATATTCTATTAGGGTTGGTGTATATGAATCATAACAAACTATTTGTAATTGAAAGAATTTTATTTCTTTAAACTTTGTGTCCAAAGTATGCAAACAATTTTGTTCTGGTTAACTAATGGTCAGCCTGTGCTCCAAATACAAAGACATGGAATTTCAAGAATTTTCACCAAAAAAAATTTTTGAAGGCTTCAGTTTCATAACATTTGTTAAAATGTATAAAAGTGGGTTACTTGTAAAAATTATATGACAACAGAATTATTACAGTGAAACTTAATTACAGCTAACCCTTCTGTAACCAATCAACTGTCATTTATGACCAGAATCATTGTGCATGGGTGGATTTTCTTGTACAAATGCACTGTTGTGAGGGACCACCTGACATCCACGACCAGAATAATTGTGCGCAGGTGGGATTTCTTATACCAATGCACTATTGTGAGCAACTACTTGCTAAACATGATCAGTGACTACCATTTTTAGGCAAAATATGTGTTTCAACACTGCTATGAAAGACTGTTTCATAAAACTAGATATAAATATTTCTGACCTTTATTTAATCCATTGCAACTGTTGAGGATCTGCAGGCATAGTGCACATTGTTTGGAACCTAGATAAAAAAATGAAGGCAAAAGTTGAATCTGGCAATTGGTTTTCTTAAATGAGATGTAGATATGCTACAGACCATATACCAGACTAAAGTACATGTCACTGACTGCGTTGTAGTGATGACATAATGCAAGCCCCCATTACAATTAACCATTCCTTCTCTAAAGGAAGTGGTCATGGATGTACCACAAGGGTTCATTACAAATGAAATTAAGAATGTATGTAAATTGATATAGGGATTGGGGGGTCCAAAGACTGTTAACAATCAATACAGTTCATTTTGATTCTTTATCTTTTGTGAAAATTTTAACAGTGTTAATAATGTCATAATGAGAGATCTTCTCACTCATCTTTCACTGTAGCATGTTGAATACATCAGTTGTCTATGGAGTTAATAATTAATGGGGTCAATGATATCTTTGTCCCTTAATTAGTATTAGCATATTCAGACGAGTTAATTCAGTAGTAAAGGTTCATATTGTTTCTTGCTTTATTAATGTTACATATATTAAAACCCACACACCAAGCCAAAAGTGCCAAAGTCAAAGATCTCACCATCTGTTATTTAGAAAAAAAGCCAAAGGCTTAATTCACCTATGACATAAATTGATTAACTTGATGGCAAAAGATGTAACCAACACGCTGTGGATATTTTTCCTTCTTAAACCCAGTTTGATGACTAGTACTTGGCGTAAGGAAGAAGCCTATTGTTTTGGAGTCAAAAGGTCAAAGGCCAAGGTCACTGTGAGTGAATGAAGAAAAACGGTTTTAGCACACAGTAACATTAGTTTTAGATCATAGACCTGGACCAAAGTTTGTGGAGGATTTGCACATAGTTTGCATTCTTTAAATTCATTTCAAAATTGATTTATGCATTTCTATTCAATTTAATTCCATAAAATGTTTAAATGCACTGCTTATTTTGAGCTCATGAGGTATAACTTTAAATAATCAGTCTGTTTAATTTTAAGCATTTAGTCCAAAGTTGTCTGCATACCATATATACTCGCGTATAACCTGATACCAATTGCAAACTGCATAAACCCAGATCTGCCGTTGCATATTGCACCGGCAGATCTGGGTCTATGCAATTTGTAAGGGCTAATCAGTAGAACAAACAACATAGACCCAGATATGCAGGCGCATTATGCGACGGCAGATCAGGGTCTATGTTGTTTGCATTTGGACCTGCCTTATACGCAAATATATACAGTATTTATCCTACCATAAGAATAGTCAATGTTTTACCTTGGATCATTCAATCTGTGCATGTTTGAAATGATAATACTCAGTCACAGTGAATATGTGCAGTCTAATTAAGCCATATAATCAAGTGCACCATGTGTTAGTCGTGGTTATAATCTGTTTGATGCATTGTCAAAGGCATTGTAAATGTATTGTTAGTTACAACTCAGGTGTAGTATCGTAAGTTTGCAATACACTGTTCAGAAAATACCCCATACAATTTGAAAAAAAAATGCAGTTAGTTCAATGTTAGGAAGTAAAAGATTCAGCTTATTAACATTTTATCTTATCTAGAGCTCTGGTCCTCATTTTGTTTGCATTCTTGCACCTTGGTTATATCTTTGCCAGTCATGCAACAATTTAAAACCAGTCATCAACAGGAGTTAGTTTTTGTATCTAAATTGAAAACAAATCACAAATACATTTATTCAAGTTTTAAAGTTGGATAATTTCTTTCTTTTTAATAATCTTAAACAGTAATTGTTTAAAGCAGTGTTGAAATATAATTCATAATTTACAAATGATGACAATGAATTATCATTTGTTTCTTTTTAATAATCTTAAACAGTAATTGTTTAAAGCAGTGTTGAAATATAATTCATAATTTACAAATGATGACAATGAATTATCAGTACTAGCCTTAAAAGAAGTCACTGAGTGCAATTTCAATATTTACGTGCTAGCCCAGCCAGGGGGTGACAATTCCAATATTTACGTGCTAGCCCAGCCAGGGGGTGACAATTCCAATATTTACCTACTGGTACTAGCCCAGTAGGGGGTTACAGGTCCAATATGTACCTAAAAGCCCAACAATGATAGATGCATGGAAAGCTGTTACGAAATTTAATTTTTGTTGTTTATTTCGGTATTAGAATTTGGCTTGCTACATTTAAATCTACCCCAACAATGATTTTTAGTTGTCTGGGCTAGTGACACATAAGAATTATTCAGCCCTGAGAGAGTTAAAATGGTATATTTGCAGTATCACTAACTGACTGCGATATTTTTAAACTGTACATTTATAGACTTTTGACCATATTAATAATAAAATAGTTTATTCACATTAATGTAATCATATTATTGTGTCATTACATCTCATTTCTTTTTACAAACTTTAGTAAATGCTGCATATTTATAATATAAAGTGTTTGTGAATAAATGATACTAAATATACTGTTTATACCTGCTTATAAGTCAGGTCCAACTGCAAACAACATAGACACTGATCTGCCAGTGCATAATGTGCCAGCAGATCTGGGTCTATATTGTTTGTTCTACTGATTACTCCTAACAAACTGCATAGACCCAGATCTGTCTGCACATTATGCAACAGCATATCTAGGTCTGTGCAGTTTTGCAGTTGAACTCAATTTATAAGCGAGTATATACGGTAGTTTATTTCTCATTATGATCCTGTTCATGGTAGCCACAAAGTGTACAGCATTATAGGTAAGGTCACCTTGTACTTGTGGATGTTACAAACACTATAGGGTATATTGTACACAAAATCACATACAAAGATAGTGTACTAAATGATGTTAAATCACTTTATAATTTATTTTCATTGATCAAGTACTAGAATTAAGAAAATAAAGTTAGTAGCTGTGATAAGTCAGTGTAATAGGATTAATGACCATGCCTGCATTATATGAGGGGCTGATGACCATTCCTGCATTATATGAGGGGCTGATGACCATGCCTGCATTATGTGAGGGGCTGATGACCATTCCTGCATTATGTGAGGGGCTGATGACCATGCCTGCATTATGTGAGGGGCTGATGACCATTCCTGCATTATGTGAGGGGCTGATGACCATGCCTGCATTATGTGAGGGGCTGATGACCATTCCTGCATTATGTGAGGGGCTGATGACCATGCCTGCATTATGTGAGGGGCTGATGACCATGCCTGCATTATATGAGGGGCTGATGACCATGCCTGCATTATATGAGGGGCTGATGACCATTCCTGCATTATGTGAGGGGCTGATGACCATGCCTGCATTATATGAGGGGCTGATGACCATGCCTGCATTATATGAGGGGCTGATGACCATGCCTGCATTATATGAGGGGCTGATGACCATGCCTGCATTATATGAGGGGCTGTATTATACTGAGGGGATTAATAGTGAGGGAGAGCTGTATCTTGCAGCATAGTCTGTACTATACAAATATTTGAGTAAATTCAGTTTCTTCACAGAATTCATGAAAACTTCACATTCATAAATATTTAGAAATTTGAAGTATATTTTATTCATTTCAGTAAATTTGATCTCAACTTCATTAAGATCATTCCGAACTTTCATGATTCAAGCAAGGAGGACAAACAGCAGTGCATCAGCCATCGAGCCCATTGGTCACTTTATTCCCCTTGAGAACAAGGAACAATATGAACAGAGATGTACCAGTCCCACTGGGCTAGGGGTAATCAAAATCCTTATTTTGCCATATGGATTTTTTTGTATTATTCCTAGTGTTGTTTCAGTTAATTGATTTGCTCATGCATTGGTCATATTCAGTGAAATAACCAATGAATCAATTATTTTGCTTTTGATTGATTTTGGCGAAATTCAGTTTTGTACCATACCTGCTGTTTCAAACGTCAGATTACTTAAACAATAGCCCTGGTTTTGGCAAGAAATTATGTGGACAGATTAATTGATTACTTATTGCTCATCAATTGGTTAGTAGAAGCTGATGATTGATCATGAAATGTTATCTGGTTCCCAACACTAATTTTTCTAAAAAGTGCTTTTTAAAGAAAGACAAATACAAAAGACAATATGCAGTGAGAAATCACTAGAAAATTTGGATAGGATAGCTGGTTTCCCAAAGGACCTTATTTCTTAGCATAAGTGCATACCAAAGAAATATCTGCTGATCATATGCATGTTAAGTTAAAGGTTTGGTTTTATTTGGTTTGGCGTTTTCCGGGACAGCCAAACATCTTAAGGTTATATGGTGCCGAGGCAAATAGGGTAAAGTGCCTTGCCAAAGATACAACCATGGTATATGATCTAGGCTGATTAAGTGTAACCATGTATGTATATACAGTGTAACCATGTATGTATATACAGTGTAACCATGTATGTATATACAGTGTAACCATGTATGTATATACAGTGTAACCATGTATGTATATACAGTGTAACCATGTATGTATATACAGTGTAACCATGTATGTATATACAGTGTAACCATGTATGTATATACAGTGTAACCATGTGTGTATATACAGTGTAACCATGTGTGTATATACAGTGTAACCATGTGTGTATATACAGTGTAACCATGTGTGTATATACAGTGTAACCATGTGTGTATATACAGTGTAACCATGTGTGTATATACAGTGTAACCATGTGTGTATATACAGTGTAACCATGTGTGTATATACAGTGTAACCATGTATGTATATACAGTGTAACCATGTATGTATATACAGTGTAACCATGTATGTATATACAGTGTAACCATGTATGTATATACAGTTTAACATTTTTTTTAAGTCTGAGTTGATTTTCATTTAACCAAATAATGGAAGATGCAAGTTATCAACAAATAGACATTTTACTTTTCTTTATGATTGCAGTCTCACACATAAACTTGAGTAGGATATCTTGATATTTAATTCTGGGTCATAGAGGGCAGATACCAATTTTTTGCCCATCGGGGACAGATAATACATATCTGCTCTCTATTACCCTATGGGGGTGGGGGGACGGACTTCACTTTGTGTAGTTAAACAGTGCTGTTGAATTCTTTCCTTATGTGACCTTGTGATGAATTTTGTGTTGGTTATGAAATATTGCAATATGAGTTCACTGTCAGGTAGTACACACTACCACATGACTGTACCGCCATGTACTGAATTAATAAAAATAGTATGGAACAAGTGCATAATCTATAGAGTGGTGACCAAGCTTCACTTATGTCCTTAGCGAGGAGTGAATTATGTTACTTTCATGTTACTTTACACAGATTAGCTATAGCAATCAAAACAAAACATGTGACAATGTTCCAGAAGTACATGCATAATAATTGGGTTATTTAATCAGACCAACACATGATCCAGAAATTGCAGTGGATTGTTGCGGAAGCCTAGCGGTGTGGGGTCACAGCAAATTGACATCACTGACGGGATAGTGGCTGCTTATGATAGGATAGTGTGCTATCCCATGTCCATGTTGTTATAGCGGGCACTCCTGTGTTTGTTACAGGGATGGGCAGTAAATTAAATTCATTATTGGAGATCTCTCCAAGTAATACATCAGGTGTAAGCTAATGTGCATGTCCAGGCAATACATCTGGTTACATTATAGATTTTTTTCATCATGTAAAAATATGTAGCAAAATCATGACATGTTTCACTTAAATTGTTCAATATATTCAACAAAGACATGTCTTGCAAACTGAATCCTGTCTTAATAAGAGGTAAAAGACATACAGCAGATTAAACAGTTGCAATTTGAATGAGATACAGTATTTGCATTGTCAGTGGCTTATATATACATGTAAATATCTGTCAGCTGTTAACCTAACATGCTGTTTGGGGGATGATGTTGAGTTTTGAATCGGTTTGATTAAATGGTATTTTGATTATTGTATTCCACGTACACATTTACAAATTTTGGTAAATGTTGCAGCCTTTCTTTGTAGACTAACTTAAGTGGTCTCTTGTGTGCCCTTTGTAGGCAGGTTTTACTGTCATTAGTATTTCTTCCTTTGACACTGTTATCAACATCAAAACATGACATCATTTGTTATCACAAATGGTTTCCAAAATATCTTAACACAAGTGAACACTGAAACCTTTGCACAGAATATCAACTAGTTGCCTTGGAATTCTGTTAAAGGGACTTTTTATATCATACTGCAAACAAAAGTTTATTTTGTTCACCTTGCTAGATTTTTCTTTTAGTACCAGTGTCACAAAATGACATCAGTTTCCTGTAAGGAGCAACATTTCTCGATGACAACTATGTTTGGACTGACCCTTGGTGATGTTTGCTTCCTTTTACAGAGGGTCTTGGCCTTTAATAATTCATATCACTTCTGCATGTAGATATTTTCTTGACAGCTTATGCTCACCCTTTATCTAATTTTACATAAAAGGTGATACAATTTGGAAAATTACTATGCTTTATATTCAGTATTTCTTGATACACATAAATCTCCATTACTACTCATTTGATATTACAAGAGTCGTTTAAAAATTATGACTAGAGATTCAATTAGTTTGATTTAAATTGTATTTTTCAGACGGCTCTTGTGTACATTGGGACAAAGCCATTGACCCAAGTTAGACTGGCATGGCAGCCCCCACAAACACCTGAGGGACATATTGAGTTTAGGTATGTCTCGGACATCACTTTCTCGTATCAGCATATCCTTGCATGCTGAGTTACTACATACAATGCAACTTTGCTTTAGTAACTGCTTAAGGAAGGAAACATTTTGGTATAATGGTGGTAAAATAGTCAATTGATTGATTGGTTCATTAATTGGTATTTAACAGCATATCAACATATGAAAGATTATATTGTGCCAAAGCAGTTGGAGTAAAGTGTTGTGCCCGGAGACACACCATGGCAACTGACCTGGCTTGGTCTAGGCAGGATTCAAACCCACACCCTTCTGGTCACAAGTCCAACACAACACAGCACTGAGCCATCATGGCTCCATAAAATATAGTGGCAGGTGAGGGTTGGGAAACCCTTATGGTCATAAGTCAGATACAAAAACCGCTGTGTCATCAATGCTCCATAAAATATAGTGGAAGGTGAGAGTTGAAAAACCCTTCTACATAGCTGCCAACTATTCTGTTTTTGGTCGATTTACACTGATTTCCGATTCTGAATCCTCCAATTCTGATTTCTATGGTCAAAATCCGATTTCCTGGGTTTCCTCAATCTTTACACAGATTTCCCACTTTTGTACCACAATTTTCTGCTTTTTAAGGTTTCGGAAAAGATTTAACGGAAAGCACTATTGCACCAGGATGACGCACATGTGCTTAAGTCAGACATTGAAAATGGCGTTGAAGTTGAATCATCGGCAGATGTTTTCAGTGAAATACAGTGAAGAATTTTCCTTAATAGCTTCTTCTTGAAATGGTCATTATTATAAATTTTGCAAGATTTGCCGACAAGACTTTAAAATTAATCATGGTGGAAGAGGCGACATTGTCAGGCATGAATCTATGGATAAACACAAGAGAAATTTTGAAGCAGAGAATGCCAACTTGAAAGCCAGGAAAGCTATGATGACTTCGGTGTTTATTAAATCAGAAAATATGCAAACAACGAAAGCAGAGGTTAGTCTCTCTCTCTCTTTCTCTTTCTCTCTCTCTCTCTCTCTCTCTCTCTCTCTCTCTCTCTCTCTCTCTCTCTCTCTCTCACCAGCCCTTTGCTAGTTTTGTTACTAGTTGTAGCTAATTTTCGTTAAAAATAGATCTATGATCTTTGCATCCAGATCTTGACTGAAATTCAAGATCTAGATAATACTAGCAATTATTTTTTTTGTATTTTTGACAGTTCAGCCGACATTGCACTTCATGCTTGTTGTATGTAAAACTAAACCACATCATTATTTTTTTTCAGGTGCTGTTTACAGGTCTTCTCCTTGAACACAGTATTCGGTTTTTGGCATCAGATCACTTTGGAAGCCTCTTGAAAGCTATGTTTCCACAATCGAAAGAGGTTATGTCATATTCTTCAGGAATAACAAAGACGACCATTTTAGTCCAGGAAGTTACATCACATTACACTGAAAATATGATTGATGTGATGAGAACTGAATCTTTCTGCATTGCGATTGATGGAGGAAATGATAGAGCCATGGAGTTCACACTGTACCCCATTTTAGTGACTTATTTTGACCAGATCACATCTCAGATCCAGAACTGCCTTTTGTCAGTTCCTGGTTTGGATAAGGAAAGCACTTGCCATAATATTGCTGCTTTGCTTGTAGAAGAATTTCAGAATTTTGGGATACCCTGGAAGAACTGTATAGGCATTACAACTGACAATGAAAATGTTATGATCAGCACAGCAGATGGAGTTATGGGATATCTGAAAGAGCAGCAGCCTGAGGTTATCAACATTGGGTGTCCTTGTCATCATGTGAATCTTGCAGCAGAGAAGGGTGCCAAAACTTTGTCTATCAGTATTGAAGATCTTTTGACCGACATCTGGTACTACCTCGAAAAGTCTGAGAAGAGGAAAAGAAAACTTCAGGAATTTCAGATGTTGTGCGATGGTGAAACATCCCAAATTCTCAAGTATGTCTGCACCCTCAGGCTGTCTTTTGGACTGTGCTTACAGAGACTGCTTGATAACTGGACTGCAGTTTTGCATTTCTTTGAGGAAGAGGCTTCCAAAGCTAAAACACAGAACACAGCACCACATTTACAGACATACAAAATCTCCAAGATAAGGTTGTCATCTTCATCAAATGGTGAAAGCTCCACAGTCACTTTATCAAATAAGAGAAAGTTGGAGACCAAACCTTGTGAGCATTCAGCTGCAAAGAAGCAGAGAATCGATTCTGAGGTTTCTCAATTAACATCAAGAGAAAAAGAATTTATGAGACACTCAGAAATTCTTCAAATTTGGTTCTCGACTACTTCCTGAAAACAACAATACCTATATTTGAAACGACGAATAAAGTTCTTCAATCAGCAGAGCCCATGGTTTTTAAAAAAAATTTCACATGTGTGAGTGGGTGGGTGGTGAGGGGGGCACTTCTATTTTGGGTTTTCCAAGGTTGGCAGCTATGCTTCTGGTTACATGTTTAACACACAAACCAGTGAGCCATCATGGTTCCTGAAATGATAGTGGAAGGTGAGGGTTGGGAAACCCATTTGGCCACAAGCCCGACACACAAACCAATGAGCCATCATGGTTCCATAAAATATAGTGGAAGGTGAGGGTTGGGAAATACATGCATTTAGTGAATATGAGAGCTCACTATCAAAGGGAGATATTTGTTAAGATGGGTTGGACTGAGCTTTATTTGATCAAATGAAGTGCATACATTATGTTCTGCTTTAGCAATTATTGTTTGCTGGATATGAGGCTTCATCATTTACCCAAATAAATAATACATACTTCATGTGTCTATCAGTAATGGTATCTTATTGTATGTAAAATGGAAAATTACAAGGAAAGTACATAAGAATCTTTGTAATCCAGCCAATAAGGGACTTGAAATTTAGACCAGATTGGGCATGAAACCAGGTCGCAGTTTTTCACTATATTTTTCAAAATTTCTTCTGAAATTTAGATTTACATTTTCTTGTTTGTAATATATTTGACAATATTGGGATTTTTGTCAGAGGTAGAGATTGTGGAAAGGATGTAAAATAACTCAAAAGTTGTAAAATTGTACACCTTGGGATACTTTCATTCTTACAAACATTGCTCAGGGATTTCCTAAATTTGAAGAAATCTTTAACTGTCCCTTAGTTGTAACTCAGTATTTTTTGCATGAGAATTCCAATATTTTGACAATGTATTTTGAAGTCTGTCACTGCTGGATGTTAGCTAAAAATCATAATTGCAACCCCCCCCCCCAAGAATATATTGAAAAATCTCAATTTTGAGAATAAAATTTGAGATGCTTAGTGAAACTGGGGCCAGAGTACTAAGTACCATATCAAACACAGTGTATAAGGAAGGCACTCTGACTATAGTCAGCATGAAGTAAGAATTCTCAGGGGTAGGATAAGTCAGGCACCATAATAATGTAGATCTACATCTGTTAATCCACTTTTTTCAAACATTGCAAGTAAATGTTTTTGTCAACAGCGGACTGGGGCTGAAAACATACAAACAAGAATTCACTCCTGCTACATTACAAAATTGATTTTTAATGAACTATGCAAACAACAGGAATAATAAAATACACATCAGAATAATAACATGTCTTGCACCGACAACATTTGCTTGGCTCTTTCTGGAGTACATGTCTGCATGTGTATTAGAAGTGCAAATGTTAGCACTTGTTGCACATGCAGAAAAGCTGTCCACCCATCTTCCAGAGAATTCCATGTGTTATTGACATAAATAGTTATGTTTGGAAAGAATCTGTGTGTCATCCAATATGTGTAGTCTTTATGAGTTGATAAAGAGAGCTTCAGATAAAATTCTTTGATTTCTGTGTTTCATCTGATATGTGTAGATTTATAGTTGCGGTCATTCTGAGTTGATATAGAAAGCTTCAAATAACATTCCTCGATCTTATTCAGTCAATATATTAAGCAATTATTCAGTGTTAAAATTTTGTACAAGCTCAGAACTCTGAAAAAAGTGAGACAGTGTTCTATGGGTACTTGTTTGAGTTGTTACCATAGTTACTAAACACTTTTATATTCCAGGGCCACGTTTGTGGAGAATGAGAAGAATGTATGGGTGAAGGAGAAATCAGCCAGAGCAATCTATGATCCAACTCGGCCATATCAGACCAGGAAGAATTGGCTTAATGTACATAGTTTAACCTTTTTTCATAATCCTTCATTTGCATGAAGACTTTTTAAGTGTTGAATTGAACATTAAATCACATTAGTAGATATTTTACTCTTTCATCTGTAAGGAAGGTGGGATTGTACTGTTTCAGGTCAAATATCATACAACTTTATTACCGTATATACTTGCTTATAAGTCAGGTCCAATTGCAAACAGCATAGACCCGATCTGCCATCACATAATGCACTGGCAGATCAGGGTTATGTTGTTTGTTCCACTGATTAGTTCTAACAAACAACACAGACCCTGATCTGCCATCACATAATGCACTGGCAGATCAGGGTTATGTTGTTTGTTCCACTGATTAGTTCTAACAAACTGCATGGACTCAGATCTGCCAGAGTTTTATGCAGCTGGATCCGACTTATATGCGAGTATATATGGTACTGGTCATACTACCGTCATGAAGCTTTGCAGCGATACATCTCTTATTATTAATGTATACTCTAGAAATAATCTCATTAGCTTAACATTCTTGCAAATGCTAATATATTATCGACATTGACTATAGATAGTTCTCATATTCACCACTTCCTCATGTGGTAAACTCATGCCCATACTAAGAAACCTCTTACATTTGTTATATCTGTATATTTATAATCTACTGAAAATTTAGAATAGGTATCAAGTAATTGTACGCATAAACCAGATCAGATATAGTTGGAGCTGGAAATGCCCAGAAAATGTATATTTCATGCATGGAAAACATGTATAGTTGTACAGGAAAAAAACAATGTTACACATACACAAAACCACTGTTGAACATTGATGTCATAGTTGGAGTTGATGCTTTTGACACAGTAGGAGCACAACATCATCAAGAGTTGTCTGGCAAGCAATTGGGGAAACACTTTGAGTAAAAAGCTCAAATTTTAGAGGTTAGAGATTGTATTCTGCCCAAGCTACAGCTTTCAAATTTCTAGTAGTATTTAGTATTATCAAAAGAGTCAGAGCTGAAAATTTTATTAAATTAGCTGCAACAGCTTTTGCAATATTTATTTTTGAAATTTTGAGTAAATTCTAAGTCATATTTCTGAAATTTCATGAAATTATCTGCAACAGCTTTTGTGATATTTAGGAATGGAGGTTATAGTTCTGCTTTCCATTGTTGTATGAAGATTTGTTTAAACAATATGAAAATATTGAAAAGTTTACAGAGAAATGAATGTTCTTTGGTTTAATGCATCATTTCACACACAAATATTAATGCATACCATGCACAGAGTATGTTTGATAATAACAACTGTAGAGCGACTTTCAGTAATGTTAACAGACAAGGGGTTGGATAAAACAGTTATTAGAGATCAATGCATTATGAACACACACACTAAGGAGAGCATCTGTATAATATCATAATAGTTGAACCATTGCATGAATCCATCAATATTGTTTTTCCAGGTGCAACAAGAAAATTGTTAAAGTTTGCTGATATTTTTTTAAAAGAAGCTATTAACATTTGCCACCTTCTGAGACCAACAATAGTGAGGGTCCATTTTCATGTTAATGTTGGAAATTACAGACTCTACTTGGTTGCCTTTTTTGTTTTTGCACAGTAACTTTAGTTTTACACCATCTGTCATTACCAAACTTTGTGGATAGCTTGTACTTAAGGTAAGAAAGAAGCCTATTGATTTGGAGGTCAGAAGACCAAAGGTCAAAGTCACTGACTGAAAAAAAATTGTTTCTGCATAGTAACATTAGTCCTACATTTAGTTCTACATCACAGACCCGAACCAAACTTTGTTGATGGAAAAAGTCTATTAATTTTGGGGTCCAAAAGTTAGAGGTCAAGGTCAGTATCAAAGTAGAAAAATGGTTTCTGCACAATAACTTTAGTTCTACATCACAGATCTGGACTAAACTTTGTGTATGGCTTGAACTTGTAAGTAAGGAAAAATGATATTGATTTTGGGGTGAAAAGGTCAAAAGTCAAGGTCATTGTCACTGAAAGAAGAAAAATGGTTTTTGCTTATAACTCTGATTCTGCATATCAGACCTGTACTAAACTTTGAGGATAGCTTGCACTTGGAACAGGACAGAATCCTATTGATTTTGGGGTCAAAAGATCAAAAGTCAAATTCATTGTGGCTGAAAATTGAAAAATGGTTTCTGCCAAAAACTTCAGTTATTGACCGCGTACTTCATCAGAGTTTGTGGATGGCTTACTATTTGGATAAGAAAGAAACCAATTGACTCATTGTGCCTGAAAGAAGAAAAATGGTTTTTGCATAATAACATTTGTTCTAGACTCTGAGAAGAAAATAACAGTTTCTGCACAGTAAGTTTAGTTCAAGACCACATATCTTGAGCTCACTGAGACCCGTTGGTCTCTGATCTTCTGAGTCAACCATGCCCTACTAGTGCCTGCATAGAGGACTAGTAAATATGGTGCAGGCATATAATGTACCATTCACAATACTCTTGTTCTTATTATGGGTCAGATTTCAATTTTCAGCAGTAATTTACCCTGCCTAGTATATTACCAACTTGGATATCCCAACAGCAGGTATGGGGTGTGTCTCTTTTATTAATTATTTTGGATGGAGAAACTCTTCTGAACATACAAATAAGAAATGAAGGATTTGTTAAAATTTATCTTCTTTTAGCAATGGGTCTAAATTTACATTTTCAACAATTATATATTACACTTGTCTTCCTTTGTGATGTTCCCTGAAGAAACTTAGTTTTGTGACATCAACATTTTACTCTTTATTGTAACCATGCACAAGCTTCTCATCTCATGGAAAACGTTTCAAACAAATCTCTTTTTGGTAGATCTAACTATACCTTCAATCCTTAACTTTGAAGTTTTGGGTAATTCTCAGTCTCGGTCTTTGGCAAGTTTTCATTTCAAAGCAAGATGCTGGTTTAGAAATACTGTCACACATGGATATTGACAAATTTGTGCATAGACAAATTCCGACAAACAACAGTCAAGTGCATATGTTCAAAAGATGGTTGATGAAAGCTTCCGGCACATTATGCCGGGGTCTATACAGTTTGTAAGGACTAATCAGTAGAACAAACAACATAGACCCTGATCTGCTGGTGCATTATGCAATGGCAGATTAGGGTCTATGTTGTTCGCATTTGGACTCTGCTTATACGTGAGTATATATGGTATTCTGTGGTCTGATCAAATGAAATAAAAAGAATCTTACGTTTGTGTTCATTTCAAATGAAATTTATGAAATGAATCAAATAATTTCCAAGTATTTTTCAGTATTAGGTAAATAACTTATAAGTACAGTAACCCTATCCCTGGCTAGTTCATTATCACATATGTTCCATACTTTAGTAGCTTAGTGAGACTCTTTATTAAAGTCTATATCTTTATTTCTTTTCGTAACACAAAAATTATAAAGAAACTTGCAGAAGGGATCCATCATGTTAAGTTTTTAGACCTCACTATTGCCCCCCGCCCCCCCCACCTCACTACTGCCATCCCACATCCCCAAACCTCATTACTGCCATACCACACACACACACACACTCTAGTTGACAACTAGTGATATAGCATTCATCTGTTTTCATTTTCGTCTAGCATCCTGGAAGCAGGCATTCTTATTCAGTGGACACAGTTTTTGTTCACGTACCAGTGTCAGCAGAGAAACCCCCCGAATTGTCAAATAGTACTAGTGTATTCATTCATTCATCCATCCATACATTATTGATCCACTTACTTTTACAGATCATACCCCCAATTGACCCCATTCAGGTGTCTGGCTGTGGGTCAAACAAGGGCTGTTACAGAGAACCAGAAAATTGTTTGGAGTTGGAGTGCGAGTACCTATTCACATGGTCTGAGAGGGGCAATGCTATCGACTTTGAGATGAGTGCAATCACAGATGGCTTCAATGATAGATATTTTGCTGTGGGATTTTCAAAGGACATCTACATGGTATGACTTATATAATTTTAAAAAAAGATCAGGATGTGGCATTTGTTTTCTACAGGAAAGAAAAGATCTTTTGAATACAACAAATATTTGTGCATTATGTGATATTTTCATTCAACAACAGTAATTTCTTGATGGAATGTTAATTGAATATTATAATTAGGAGATCTGAAAATATATACCGTATATACTTGTGTATAACTCAAGTCCAACTGCAACCAACATTGACCCTGATCTGCCATTGCATAATGCACCAGCAGATCAGGGTTTGTGTTGTTTGCTCTTCTGATTACTCCTAGCAAACTGCATCGACCCAGATCTGCTGGCACATAATGCGATGGCAGATCTAGGTTTGTGCAGTTTGCAGTTGGACTTATAAGTGTGTATGTATGGTAATATTTACATGAGAAATTACCAAAATTAATGCACAAAAACTGATTCATTTTATAAGTTTTATATAATTCTTTTTACATGTTGATGGAAATACTAGAATAATTTTTAAATCGTGGCAAACATTCCTGAGCCAAATATCATAAATAATCAGTAAATATTACCATATATACTCACGTATAAGCCAATACCATAGATCCAGATCTGTCGTCGCATAATGCAATGGCAGATCAGGGTCTATGTTGTTTGCATTTGGACCCGGATTATATGTGAGTATATATGGTATTTGATTTCTTGGTGGAGGATTAATAGTGTTCTTCATATACATTGGTGTAGGATCAGAAAATTCCACCTGAGGGTCAAACTTTTGCATCGGACAAGAAGCTTTCCTGAGTGTCTGATGCAAAATTCTGATCCTGAGGCTGGAATTTTCCTATCTAACACTGATGCATAATCAAGGGGCCTCGATGTAAATGGCTGACTGGCCGCACACGTCGTTAATCCAACTAATGAACAAACCATCAAGGGTTATTTTTTTCACATTCCTAACTACAAAGCCTAGGTTATAAACAAAAATAGTGCCCAGTCAGTACAGATAAAACATGAAAAGGACAAAATACACATTAAAAATGTTTCAGTATGTGGATAGAGGCTACAATGTTTGGTTTACATAAATAAATTGGTGTAAACTTGGAAGGTTTAAAGGCAGATAGATTAGATTGTTACTGAAATGAAAGCAATAAAATAATAGCAGACAATTGTGACATGATGTATATGATGACATAACACAATCAAGTCAGACATATGTTGCACCAATCAAAACACTATTCTGACAGCATGTGATGTAAGACAACAGTTATATCATGGTATTCTACAGTGGAAAACATGATCATACACTTAAAGGAATGTGAGATTAAAACATTATTAAGAGGCTTGTCCTCAGTAATAACATTCCTTAGGGCCTTTTGAAAAAATTATTGTGGGCCTCAGTAATAATGTTCCTTAGTGTCTTTTGAAAAAATTAAAGTAGGCCTCAGTAATAACATTCCTTGGGGCCTTTTGAAAAACTTAAAGTAGGCCTCAGTAATAACATTCCTTGGGGCCTTTTGAAAAAAATTATAGTGGGCCTCTGATAAAATTCCTTAGGGCCTTTTGACAAAAATTAAAGTGGGCCTCAGTAATAACATTCTTTAGGGCCTTTTGACAAAAATTAAAGTGGGCATGTACAAGTATGCATTGAACACTGAAATCTTGTCATGTAACTGAAATTATGTCTGTGTAATATGCAACAATTTGACATTGTGCATTGTTAATGTACAGTTTTTGGCAAATCTCTTTAATCTTAGCTATCTTTGAAATCTCACATAACACATAGCTAGGTAGAACAATAAGTGGAACTGCTATTTTACAGATGAGCATAATGAATATGTGCTTTAGAAAATAAATAAAAGTGTAGAATCAAATGTGATGGCCACAGTGAACATGATGAATATGTGCTTAGAAAGTAGATAAAAGTGTAGAATCAAACATGATAGCCACAGTGAACACAATGAATAGATGCTTTAGAAAGTAGATTAAAGTGTAGAATCAAACATGATGGCCACAGTGAACAGAATGAATACATGCTTTAGAAAGTTGATAAAAGTGTAGAACCAAACATGATGGCCAACGTGAACATAATGAATATGTGCTTTAGAAAGTTGATAAAAGTGTACAATCGAACATGATAGCCACAGTGAACATAATGAATATGTGCTTTGGAAAGTTGATAAAAGTGTAGAATCAAACATGATAGCCACAGTGAACATAATGAATATGTGCTTTGGAAAGTTGATAAAAGTGTACAATCGAACATGATAGCCACAGTGAACATAATGAATATGTGCTTTGGAAAGTTGATAAAAGTGTAGAATCAAACATGATAGCCACAGTGAACATAATGAATACATACTTTAGAAAGTAGATTAAAGTGTAGAATCAAACATGATGGCCACCGTGAACATAATGAATATGTGCTTTAGAAAGTTGATAAAAGTGTAGAATCAAACATGATAGCCACAGGGAACATAATGAATATGTGCTGTGGAAAGTTGATAACAGTGTAGAATCAAATATGATAGCCACAGTGAACATAATGAATACATGCTTTAGAAAGTAGATAAAAGTGTGGAATCAAATGTGATGATCATGGTGAGTATAATGAATATGTGCTTTCGAAGTTGATAAAAGTGTAGAATCACAGTCACATTGAACAATACAGGCTTTAGAAAGTAGGGAAAGGTGTAGAATCATGGCCACAGTGAAAGGAATGAATACATGCTTTAGAAAGTAGATAAAAGTGTAGAGTCATGGCCACAGTGAACAGAATGAATACATGTTTTAAAAAGTAGATAAAAGTGTAGAATAAAAAATGATGACCACAGATACTTCATATTCATTAACTACCAAGTCCCTCCACTACCACCAATCACAATAATTGTTATTAATGTACTTGTTGATATGATCAAAGTATATATATTACTTGTATGGAACTATTGAGTACCCCTACTAATACCAGCCATAACATTTGTAGTGTTGTACTTGTTGATATGATCAAGGTATATATATTACTTATATGGCAATCTATACTATTTTTAAACATTTTGTTTCAGGGTGGAGATCTAGTTATTGCATGTGTACATAATGCTTCAACAGGTTATACGGAGGTGTATCAAGCCTACAACGAAAATGAGGGAAAAAGAAATAGGTTACTTAATAATGTGAGTATTAGTTGTAATTCTTTTCTTCCTTTTGTTTTCTTAGTTCACATGTCCATAACGTCAAATGAGCTTTTGACATGGCCATAAGACTGACATGCTTCATCTGTCATCCCTTGTGCATTGATCATCAACATTTGCTATTTTACACTTTTTCTAAAAAACCACTTTACAAATTTCAACCAAATTTGTCAGTGAGCATCCTGGCATGAAGGGCGTTAAATTGTATACATATAGTACCGATTTGCAATGAAATATGACCACAATTACTCAAAGTATAAAAACCTTTAAATGACTTATCAAAAACTGTTTAATAGAATTTGACCAAAAGTTACAGAAAGCATACAGCCATAGAGAGCTTTCAGATTTGTACAAATTATGCTGATTCAGTGTCAAATATGACTGCATTTACCATGTCAAATATGACTGCATTTACCAATGGTACAAATTATGCTGATTCAGTGTCAAATATGACTGCATTTACTAATGGTACAAATTATGCTGATTCAGTGTCAAATATGACTGCATTTACTAATGGTACAAATTATGCTGATTCAGTGTCAAATATGACTGCATTTACTAATGGTACAAATTATGCTGATTCAGTGTCAAATATGACTGCATTTACTAATGGTAGAAAAACCTTTAACCCTTAAAGTGCTAGTTGCGACTTAAGTTACGCCTCTGCTAGAGTTCTGGTACTGCTTGTTGCAACTTAAGTAATTTTTCAGGTAAGCAACTGTTTACACATCCTGGTACTTCAGCTTGACATGAATGGTTGTTAAACTAAATTTGATTGATATATTGGGCCCTGGAACAAACATTTTTTCATAGTTTTAACCTTGTATTCATCAAAGAAGTTTTACAAATGCATTTTTATGATAAGTACTACCTAGAAAACTCAAAATGGCTGACTCCAAACATGGTTCATCTTGAGATAATGACTGAATCAGCAAATACTGGCTGATGATAGCAATGATGACAGTGAATTTGAAAGTTTGAAGTATATGAGATTATTAGAGCAGGGAAAGTGTTTCTGAAAATGCCAGTGAGTGATTTTGAGCCCAAAAATGAATATGAGTCCGATGTAAATGCTGGATGGACAAAAACTGGAGGCAAGCTGGTCAACCATCTGTTCAGCAGTATTTCAAAATTAAATGTATAAATGGAGAATATCAACTCTATAGAATATTTAAATCTATAGTTTTATTATTTCTTGCATCTGATCATAGATCAAATGAATCTTTATGCACAACAGAGAATAAATGGGGCAGACTTGATTGACAACAGCCGCATGAGGAAATTGAAGCTGGTCGCACCTGATGAATTGAACTCTTTTTTTTGCTTTGGTTATCACAATGGGTTTGGTGCATACATCTGATATTGATTTGTTACTGGGCAGCTGAGTATGTGATATCAACTCCAGTCTTCACCCCAAAGAAAAATGAGTTCAGATATATTTCTTAATATTCTAAGAAAGTAAGACCTGATCAGGTAATGAACTAACAGGTAACTGTCTTTTTAAACTCTTAAGTAGACATTAGATGACAGACATATACTAGAATAAATAACAAGAAAACTGCAAAGCTTTGTGAACATTTATTAGAGACTTTAGTGGTGTAAACATACTTGCGGTGTTCCTTGACTGAATGCTCATTAACTGTTACCTACCTGTGATTTTCACAGCTTGGATATAAAGGTGTAATAGACATATGTATGGTTGAGTCACGAAAGAATGGACTACCTTTTAGAAATATTTAAACTTTTTCATTAAAAATGATACAAAAATACAGATGAAATACAAAGGTAATTTATATATTTACCTGTATATGCACCTGTAAGTGCAAATATGATAAAGTTATATATGTGACTTGATGCTTATAATAAAGTTCGGACATCAATAATCATTTTTCATATAAAGTTTGCGTATCTATTATGTACAGTTATTAAAATGCAGGCAATTTAAAAGCAGAGTGCAAAATTTCATTTCTTTACTCAAACAATTCAGCACAGAGGGATCTTGTGCTACAAAACTATACAGCATTTTAAGGTTAAAAGACATAGGTATCCTGGTATAAGCGGCTTTTAAGTTGTATAAATGATGCTGATCTGCCATAAAATATTTATGCCATAACTAAAAGTAGAAAAACTGTTCAATAACGTCCTTTCAGAAACTGCTCAACAGAATTTGATCAAATTTTACAGCATCCTAACATGAAGGGCTTTTTTTTTTTTTTATAACAATGATGCCAATTCACCATGAAATATGGCTGCCTTTACTCAAAATAGGAAGACCTTTAAATTACCTCTTCTCAAAAGCCACTTGACAGAATTTGACCAAAATTTGTCAGAAAGAATTCTGGCATGAAGGGCTTTCAAGTTTGTACAAATGATTCTGATCTGCCATTAAATATGATGGCAGTTACTAAAATAAAAAATGTCTAAACATTATCTGAAAAATCCACTTAACAGAATTTGACCAACTTTGACAGAAATCATCCTGCCATATAGGTCTTTCAGTATTTGACAAATGATGCTCATGGACCTTCAGATACATGGATGAAGGTAATAAAATATATAAAACTTGAAACAATTGTGTTCACAGCATATGCAATCAACAGCATTGGAAGAAATTTGTTTTTAAAAAAAGCATCCTACTGACCCAGATTTCTTGGCTAGTTGCTGTTGCATTTAGCTTTTGGGAATATGTCAGTCAGGTAAATGATCTCAGACCCAATTGGGCCTCATGTTTTTAGCTCTACTGGTCATACACCAGAAGAGCTTATGGGATGGCTTGTTGTCTGTCATCCGTCATCTGGCTGCTGTCCAGCCATCCATTGGTACAAGTTTGTTATTGCTACTCCTCCTGAACTATTTGGAAGATTGCCATAAAACTTCACACCCACATTCATCCCAAGGTGCTAGTTGGTCTTAAATGAACATGGTACTGCTTGGACATCCAAAATGGCTACCACAGCAGCCATTTTGAAAATCTTATCGCTATTCCTGAAAGGATGGTCATGAAACATGGGATTTTCTGTAAAATACTTCTTATAATATCTAGTTGGTCCTTAATGAAAATGGTGCTGATCTAACACCCAATATTGCTGCCATGCCAGCCATATTGAAAATCTGGTTATTACTTCTCCACCTGAACAGAAAGTCATATCGACATTGGGTTTTCACAAGAAGACTTTTTATCATGTCTAGTTGGTCCTAAATGATAATTGCAGCAATCTGACCTCCATTATGACCATCTTGAAAATACCATCACTACTTCTCCTAGTTAGATTGTCATATCAACATGGGGTTTTTACCAGAAGACTTTTTATGATGTCTAGGTGGTCCTAAATAATAAAAATGGTGCCAATTTGACATCAAAGATGACCACCATGGCAGCCATCTTGAAACTCTGATCATTACTCTGAAATGGAAAGTCATATCAACATGGGGTATTCACCATAAGACTTCTTATGAATTCCAGTTGGTCATATATGAAAATGGTGCCAATCTGACCTTCATTATGGCCACCATGGTGGCCAGCTTGAAAAACTTTTTTATCGCTTCTACTCCAGGATGGATGGTCATATCAACATGGGGTTTTCACCAGAAGACCTCTTATCATGTCTGTTGACTGTAAATGAAAATGGTGCCAATCTGAGAGCCAATATGGCCACTTTGGCAGTCATCTTGAAAATCTTGTTATTGCTCTCCTAATAATTGGAAAGTCATATTGATATGGGGTTTTCACCAGAAGACTTTTTATGCTGTCTAGTTGGTTCTAAATGAAATTGATGCCGATCTGACATCCACTATATCCACCTTGATAGTCATCGCTAATCCCCCTGAATGGATGGACATACTTACATGGGGTTTCTACCAAAAGACTTATTATGATATCTGGTTGTTTCTGAACGAAAATGGGACTGATATTACATCTAATATGGCCACTACAATGGCCATCTTGAAAATCTTGTTATCACTACTCCTCATGTATTGAATTATCACGTCCTGTTAGAAAACACACGTATAAAAAAATGGTAGTCCTCGTTTGATCTATATCCCATTGTCAATCAACACGTGTGACTAAACAATTCACTATAATATCCATTGTTGCCAGTAGCATGTGGCTGTATAGTTGTTATTTACATTGTTATATACAAGTCCTTGCCAATCTATTGTTAATGATGAAGTGATGAGGCCTAAAAATAATTGTGTGTGTATCCTGGTTGATGCTCACAAAGAATTAGGGTTGGTCAGTGAAAGTAACATTTTATTTATTTATTTTTTTAATGTTGTCCATAAGGTCCAAGTCCATGGCAGAGAAACCAAGTTTGCTAGACTTACTGTTGATGTACCACATCCCTTTGACTGTAATTAGTGGTATTTCACATTATGATGTTATGGTTTAAAAAGGTCTCTACAGATCTAGTAAAACATTTTTCATCTTTGTGATTACACAAGCTGGGCATTTAAGTTGACTGATTTACACAAAGTGTCCTAGGTAACCATTTTCTTTTGGTCATCATGTTTTGTCTTTGTAGAGGAGATGCTTAATAGACAATGCATGAAAAGCAACTTAGTGATTATGAGACCTAATTGTTTTAATGAGAACTAATGAATTAAACCAAATTTTGAATGGGCACAACATTTGGACCCTCCATTCCTTTTTTTTAAGAGAGTAAAAAAGGTCTAGGGTTGGCGGGTAAAAAATAGGGATGGTCAGGAAACCAGAAACATAGCTCTTTCTTTCCTTAGGCCTGGGAACATTTTGAAGACATGCATCTGAACTCCCACAAAAGTTTATTGTTGACCTACCTTTCAGCTGTCAGTGACAAATTAAAATTATGAATTTAAGCACTATTTAGCATGTTTTCACCTTTTTTGTAATAACTTTCCCTATGTAAATGCACTCATGCACTCCAGTAAAATATAACAGGATTTATGAAACAATAATATTACACAGACACAATCCTTCTTTTGGCATCATCATTTGAATATTTTAAAAGAAAAATTTCGATCTTTATTTTTTGGCATCATCATTTGAAGATTTTAAAAGAAAGATTTCAATATTTATTTTTTGGCATCATCATTTGAATATTTTAAAAGAAAAATTTCGATATTTATTTTTTGGCATCATCATTTGAATATTTTAAAAGAAAAATTTCAATATTTATTTTTTGGCATCATCATTTGAATAGTTTAAAAGAAAGATTTCGATATTTATTTTTTGGCATCATCATTTGAATATTTTAAAAGAAAAATTTCAATATTTATTTTTTGCAGCCCAAAGCTGGTATCATTAATAGTACAGCAGAAGGATCATACAACAATGGAAGATTGAGGTGTCGATTTTCTCGTGAGATAGCACCTAATGATGAAGAGATTGGAAGTTTTCCTCTCACAGATGAAAATTTCCATATCTTCATGGCCAGAGGATATGCACCAAATGGTAATGAGTTTAAACATAGAAAATGCCTTTATCAGGATGCCTTTATAGCTTTGTTGCAGTAGTAGGGAAGACATGTTGGTTTTGTTTTGGTGCTTTTGTCCTATGTCTCTCCATTTCAAACTCTTGTATTAGCATTATTATTAACTAATAAGAATGAGTGAATTAAAGCAATATTCTTTTATTGATACTCCTTATACTTAAGTAACATAATCAAATTTATATATTTGTCTGTAGTAGACTTTCATTTATTTGCTGCAAATCATTCAATTTCATGGGCATCAATTTTTGTGATTTAAAGCAAAAGTAGTTTTGTTGGTATTCAGTTACATGATTTTGGACAGTGGTCCTAATTTTTTGTTTGGTACTTAAATTTGTGGCTGGCAACCAGCACAAAATCCACAAAAATTGGTACCTCATAAAAAATGGTTCATTCACAGTATGCTGTTTTATTCACATAGATTTCATTGCTCATATCTTAAAGCTTTTCATTGACGAATGAAAATGTATATAGCCCTTTCTTTTACTTGGCATTTGTTCTGTTTGTCAATCATGTTTCTTAACTGCTTATCTATGCATTATTGCACAAAAACTTTAAAACATGGTCTTTTGCAGGGCATATTAAGCGCCATGGCTTAACAGTTGGTCATCTCCCAATTGCCTCCCCTGACAAGGTCAGTCTGAAGAGCAATGAAGACATAAGTGGCAGAGCCAGATATCATCTAGTGAAAGCCCATGGTGAGTAAACTTGTCAAATCAGGGACCTAGCTCAATTTAGTATCTAACTGCTACTTTTGTCACATGAGTAACAGCAAAGAAGTCAAGTAACTCAGCTACATCACCATTTTGACCTTGTAACCCAGCTTGAGTTTAACAAATCCCAAATCAAAAGTTGGATCAGATGAATCTACCTCCATCAGAAAATGGTCTTTATTTATGTTTACCATTCTGTTTACATTACTAATGTGTTTACACATGCACAAAGACTTGAGTATGGAGGTCATGTGTTAATTCAATAAATACTTAATGGACTCAGAATTTAAATAGGCCCTAGATTTTTAATTGTAGATTCTTATTTCGTGTAGATATTTGAAATTTGTTTGAATATTAATTACATCAGTTCTGTGTTTGGTATCAGGTTTTAAGCTCCAGCCTGGTTGTCCACCATTTTTTTATATGCAGATATTGTATATTGAATAAAATAACACATTTGCAATAGTTTGACCTTGCAAACATTAATATGTTTGTATGTATATGTATATTTGTATGTTCCACAGCATATAAAGATTCTGCACTAAAATATCTAAAACACATTATTTCATATCTGAAATTACTCCAAATAAGTAATAATCAATTAAAAATGTAGTCTTGTGTCATAGATGGTATTAAATATGATGATTGAAAAATTGTGTCACGTTCATAAAATCTAGGAAAGCAAATTAAAATTGTAGTATATTTACAAAAAAAATTCTTTTTTCTTCAGAGTTTCAAAGAAAGAAGTAGAAGGTCTGAACAGCCCCTTCCCCACCCCCTCTCTCTCTTTCTCATTTTTCATCTTGATACTGATATTGTAAGTTTTTAACTGCAGGTTGCTTGATGCTGCTGGCCTGGGTTTTCTTTGCTCCTATTGGTCTGATCTGGATGAAGTACTACACCACGATGTGGCCCAACAGCAGATTCTGTGCACAGAGATACTGGGTGGTGGTAAGGCTGCATTGCTTTTTGAGAGACAAACAGCTTCAAAGGCCTACAGATATTTGCAAAGAAAGAGGGCTTTGTTAGGACCCCACTGGACAAAGTCAATTGAGCCCTATAGTAATCACATTGTTTGTCTGTCCATCAGTTCATCTCTGTCTGTCTATATACCTGACCATCTGTTAGCAATCTGGTTTAACAAGATGACACTATTGACAATTTTTGGATTTTAACCAAATTTGGTATGCAGTTTTATATTGTTGAGACCTCAGAAGAGTTTTATTTCGAGCCTTCTGTGTCATTATTTAGAGGAGTTACAGCCATGATTTGCTGTCCTCTTAACTATGGTATACACACCTTATCTTTATCAGATATTGTTGGATTTCAAATGAATTTGGCATGCAAATTTATAATGAATTTGATTTCCAGCATTTCACAGCATCATTTGGAGGAGTTATGGTCGATGACTTCCCATTATCCTAACATTGTTTTCAGCAGCATAACTTTACTTGGGACATTTTTATTTTGACCAAATTAAGTATGCATCTTTTAATTATGAAACCTTGAATGAATTTGATTCTAACATTCCACAGCATTATTTACAGAATTAATGCCCCATGATTATCTTTTAAGTGACTTTGGTTTCTGCAGCATTACTTGATCAAGGATTGTTGGATTTCTACCAAATTTGGCATACAACTAACATTGCAATGATTAGATCTTGAGCGAGTTTAATTTCCATCGTTCATTATTGTTGTTAAAAGAGATATGGTCTCTGATTGACTATGATTAACTTTATTTCTACACTTTATCTTTACCAATAAATTTATCATGCACCTTTATATTGATGAGAGACCATGAAATAGTTGGATTTCCAGTATTCCACGTCATTGAGAGGAGTTATGGCCCCTGAACGCCCATCTTCTAACTTTGTTTTCAAACACAGGTTCCTCTGTTTAAGGACTTGCTGAGCAAATAGTATAGAGCAGGGTCCTTTGTGATGCATCCATCACTAATAGCTCTTGTTTTTTTAAGAATAAGTAAATTGGAATTAAAATCTGAATTGTTTGAAGACAGGAGTTTAAATCTTTTTCTTTCCCTCTTGCCATCAAAATAAACTTAAAGTTGTATTTAACAGTCACCTGTGATGGCAATAAAGATTGGACTCATAGGATAAGTGGCTGCTATAACAAGTTTATTTCTCTTTCCAAAAAGTTTTAGGGACTCAAATAAAGCTGTTAGTAACTATAGATGATTATAAACAAGATCTTTCTAATAGGAATGACATGATAGCTCCAATCATTTTGATCTGGAGGCATTTAAACAATATACCATATACTTGCTTATAAGTCCAACTGAAAACTGCACAGACCCAGATCTGCCATTGCATTATGTACCAGCATATCTGGGTCTTTGGAGTTTGTTTGGAGTAATCAGAAGAACAAACAAAATAGACCCTGATCTGCCAGTGCATTATACAGCATTAAGTTGTTTGTAGTTGGACTTGACTTATAAGCAAGTATATGTGGTATATGTGAGTTTCCTAAGAGTATTGTGTGTTCAAAGTGAAAGAATGGTTGTTGGTTATTAAAAACAATAACACCCGATTTTATGCCCTAAGGATATTGCATGGGAATAATTTCATGCTTCTTGTGGACTGTTTGAATAGAGATCAAGTTTAATTCTTAAATCCATGAACATAAGGAACATCATCTTTTTCAAAGCAGGGATACTTATGCATTTGATGGGTTTGCAAAGTGCTTATTGGGGGGGGGGGGGGGTACTTTGGCAGAACCTCTAGGATAATAAATAAACATGTGTAATATAAACTTGCCACAGTTTCAATCTGATGTAAATCTTTTTATGCAGTAATGAAAGGTTTCTCAATCCATCTCATATGTTCTTAGATCAACCCTTGAATTCATCATGTCTGATAGTTCAGTTTTTAGCTTTATTCTTGATATCATATGCACAATCTAGCAGTCAACTAATCATTGTATTTTGTTGATCTCTTTACTAAAGCCAATCTAGGAGTCAACTAATCATGGTATTTTGTTGATCTCTTTACTAAAGCCAATCTAGCAGTCAACTAATCATTGTATTTTGTTGATCTCTTTACTAAAGCCAATCTTGCAGTCAACTATTTACTAAAGTCAATCTAGCAGTCAACTAATCATGGTATTTTGTTGATCTCTTTACTAAAGCCAATTTCGCAGTCAACTAATCATTGTATTTTGTTGATCTCTTTACTAAAGCCAATCTAGCAGTCAACTAATCATTGTATTTTGTTGATCTCTTTACTAAAGTCAATCTTGCAGTCAACTAATCATGGTATTTTGTTGATCTCTTTACTAAAGCCAATCTAGCAGTCAACTAATCATTGTATTTTCTTGATCTCTTTACTAAAGTCAATCTAGCAGTCAACTAATCATGGTATTTTGTTGATCTCTTTACTAAAGCCAATCTAGCAGTCAACTAATCATTGTATTTTGTTGATCTCTTTACTAAAGCCAATCTAGCGGTCAACTAATCATGGTATTTTGTTGATCTCTTTACTAAAGCCAATCTAGCAGTCAACTAATCATGGTATTTTGTTGATCTCTTTACTAAAGCCAATCTAGCAGTCAACTAATCATGGTATTTTGTTGATCTCTTTACTAAAGCCAATCTAGGAGTCAACTAATCATGGTATTTTGTTGATCTCTTTACTAAAGCCAATCTAGGAGTCAACTAATCATTGTATTTTGTTGATCTCTTTACTAAAGCCAATCTAGGAGTCAACTAATCATGGTATTTTGTTGATCTCTTTACTCAAGCCAATCTAGCAGTCAACTAATCATTGTATTTTGTTGATCTCTTTACTAAAGCCAATCTAGGAGTCAACTAATCATGGTATTTTGTTGATCTCTTTACTAAAGCCAATCTAGCAGTCAACTAATCATTGTATTTTGTTGATCTCTTTACTAAAGCCATTATATACTCCTTTGAAGGCTGTTTAAGTTAATCATTAGTGATCTTTAAAAGCAATCAGTTGATACAAAACATTTATGTTTCATCATTTAAACAACTTGCGTATTCATCTGAGGTTTTTACATATCAGTACACTGTATTAGTGAGTTGTCTGAGTCTTTTACATATCAATACACTATATTAGCGAGTTGTTCTTTTGATTGATTTATTGTCAGATGTTGACAGGGATAGGACTGATTTCTAAGTTAGTCACTAGTTTCTTTTTTATTGCAGAGTCACATCAGCTGCACAGCTATGGTGGTACTTCTTGTGATAATCTCCATCATCTGTATCTTTGTAGAGGTTGGAGGTTACAGCCAGGTAAACTATCCTCTCTCTCTCTCTCACCCACACACATCTGTGTCATTATATAATTTTTGACACCTGCAGCAATTTAAAAGAAAATGTCTATGATGGTGTTTCAATTCTTTTCTGTAGAAATTCCTGGATTCAGAAAGAGCATGTAAAAATTATTTAACAATAACTTAGTATCAGTGAGAAATATTAATATGAATATATTGCAGTAGTGTATAGGAATTTAATGTAAATGTTCTTAAATGTAGTTATGTACACTGATCCCTCACTATAAAGCCCCTCAGTATACTGCCACCTCTTATAATGCGGTTATGGTCATAGATCCTATGCTATTGGTTAAAATTTTTTCTACTATTGCTATTTTATTTCACTTAATTTAGTTCTAGGCTATTGAGAACTAATTAAAATGTGGTTTGAAATCATTCAATACCACATTATTAGCTCTACGGGTCATAAACCAGAAGAATTTATGGTGGCCTTTTGTTCATTGTCTGTCATCCATTAGTACAAGTTTGTTATCACAACTCCTCGTAAACTTGGGAGGATTGCCACCAAACTTTACAGACACATTCATCCCAACATTTAGTTGGTTCTAAATGAAAATGGTGCTTACCTGACATCCAATATGGCCACCATGGCATTATCTTGTAAATTTTGTTATTGCCATTCCTCCTAAACTGAAAGTCATTTTGAAATGGGGTTTTGACCAGAAGACTTCTTGTGGTGTCTTTTTGGTCCTCAATGAAAATAATGTTATCGGACATCCCGTATGGCCATCATGGTGGCCATCGTGAAAATCGTTATCATTACACCTTCGGAATGGATTGTCCTGTTGTGATAGGGTTGTCACCAAAAGATTTCTTATGATATCTGATTGGTCCTAATTGAAAATGATGATGATCTTACATCCAGTATGGCCACCAGATGGTTTCAACACTCAACAGTTAAAAAAGAAGAAATGGTCTTATCTTGGATTCCTGGAAATTCTTTTTAATCAGCAGAGCATCAGTCATTTCATGCAACTTTTTGTTTTTAGGCACTATTTATTACAAATCTGTTTTGGAACATATCTCAGTACAAGACTCCCTCACTCATAACATGGTTCACTTTATGTCTCCCATAAACAGCATTTTAGAGAGGGAGCACTGTTATTCGCAAATAATAATTTAATAGTAAATCATGAGATAGTTGGCAGGGCCCCCCTGAAGTGAGAAGGGCCCCATACATTTTGACATGCCCCTTTTAATGGAAATCTGGATATTTATATATATATATATATATATATATATATATATATATATATATATATATAGAGAGAGAGAGAGAGAGAGAGAATGCAAATCATATGGTGAATGACAGTCCTTTCAAGTGCACTGGATCCAGCAAGGGATCGTGTGTGTCAGGGATTGATTAAGATAAATGCAACAAACTGACAATGAACAGTGCAAAACTAGTTTTTAACTAGCCTAAGTGCTTTCTACAGACCAGAAAGGGTGTTAGATCACACCAAAGGTAGATCGAGCCATACAAGATATATATATCTTATCTATGTTGATATATATTACATTTCAAATTGCACTGACATTTTATTTTACAAAATGCTTATTTTTTTTTTTTTTATTATAAGTTTTAAACTACATCTTGTGGCACAATGGACAGTAACATAATAGTTTTTGTGACATCATGATACTATATTAGAAACTTGAGGAAGGGTCCCTTTTTATGTCAATTTTGAAATGATAAGCACCAGTACTTGAACTGGGAATCTGTTGTGTCATGAGTATGTTAATTTTGAAATGATAAACGCCAGTACTTGAATTGGGAATCTGTTGTGTCATAAGTAATGATTTTGTGTTGAGAGCTACATTTCCAGTTAAAGCATGATGTTATGCCCTCTTAAATGAAGAATACCTAAACATTTGCAAAAATTACAACACAATGGGAAGTATTTGATCACAAATTTAGTAAACTGAGGAAAGAAGAGGGCCACTGGATTTGAAATTTGGAAAGTAAAAATGTCTATTACATTTTTGGATGGGTCCATCATATCAATGATGTCATGTGACATTTATTTTTCGAAGTCAGAGATATCTTTGTTTTACTTTATTTAGAAGACACTTCCATGTTATGTTTATCTATCAGACCTGCATCTTTGCATAAACAGTATTTCTCTTTAAAAAGAGAAGAGAGAAGGTTTTCCACATAAAATTGTTTTCTTCATTCCAGTTCCCAGAACTTCCCCAGAAAGCACATCCTATTCTGGGGTTGATTGTGTTCTGCTGTGTCCTCCTTATCGTAAGTTTTGTATCTACAATGCTCAATTTCTCTTGTACATGTTCTTTATATTGTTGTGGTTTTATCAGTTGAATTAAAACAAAGGAACTCGTCATGTTATGTGTCTATATTGGGTTTATGGTTCCAAGGGAAGCAACTCTTAGTTGTCAGCATCACTTCTGTCAGTTACATATAAAACATTGCAAGTGGTATGGAAACTACCGTATATACTTGCGTATAATTCAATACCAACTGCAAGCTACATAGACCCAGATCTGCCATTGCATAATGCGCTGGCAGATCTGGGTCTATGCAGTTTGTAAGGACTAATCAGTAGAACAAACAACATAAACCCTGATCTGCCGGCATATTACGCGACTCCAGATCAGGGTCTATGTTGTTTGCATTTGGACCCAGATTATACGTGAGTATATACGGTAAATGAAGAAAAAAACAACAAACTCTGCAGGATATGAAAATGATGTTGATAATTTTTATTCAGGTACTGATATTCTAGCATTCAGTAAAATTGTTGGTAATTTTAATTCAGGTACTGATATTCTAGCATTCAGTAAAATTTGTTGATAATTTTAATTCAGGTACTGATATTCTAGCATTCAGTAAAATTGTTGGTAATTTTAATTCAGGTACTGATATTATAGCATTCAGTAAAATTTGTTGATAATTTTAATTCAGGTACTGATATTCTAGCATTCAGTAAAATTTGTTGATATTTTTAATTCAGGTACTGATATTCTAGCATTCAGTAAAATTGTTGATAATTTTAATTCAGGTACTGATATTCTAGCATTCAGTAAAATTTGTTGATAATTTTAATTCAGGTACTGATATTCTAGCATTCAGATACTGATATTCTAGCATTCAGGTACTGATATTCTAGCATTTAGGTACTGATATTCTAGCATTCAGGTACTGATATTCTAGCATTCAGGTACTGATATTCTAGCATTTAGGTACTGATATTCTAGCATTCAGATACTGATATTCTAGCATTCAGGTACTGATATTCTAGCATTCAGATACTGATATTCTAGCATTCAGATACTGATATTCTAGCATTCAGGTACTGATATTCTAGCATTTAGGTACTGATATTCTAGCATTCAGATACTGATATTCTAGCATTCAGGTACTGATATTCTAGCATTCAGTAAAATTGTTGATAATTTTAATTCAGGTACTGATATTCTAGCATTCAGTAAAATTTGTTGATAATTTTAATTCAGGTACTGATATTCTAGCATTCAGTAAAATTGTTGATAATTTTAATTCAGGTACTGATATTCTAGCATTCAGTAAAATTTGTTGATAATTTTAATTCAGGTACTGATATTCTAGCATTCAGATACTGATATTCTAGCATTCAGGTACTGATATTCTAGCATTTAGGTACTGATATTCTAGCATTCAGGTACTGATATTCTAGCATTCAGGCACTGATATTCTAGCATTCAGATACTGATATTCTAGCATTCAGGTACTGATATTCTAGCATTCAGGTACTGATATTCTAGCATTCAGATACTGATATTCTAGCATTCAGGTACTGATATTCTAGCATTCAGGTACTGATATTCTAGCATTCAGGTACTGATATTCTAGCATTCAGGTATTGATGTTCTAGCATTCAGGTACTGATATTCTAGCATTCAGGTACTGATATTCTAGCATTCAGATACTGATATTCTAGCATCCAGGCACTGATATTCTAGCATTCAGATACTGATATTCTAGCATTCAGGTACTGATATTCTAGCATTCAGGTACTGATATTCTAGCATTCAGGTACTGATATTCTAGCATTCAGATACTGATATTCTAGCATTCAGGTACTGATATTCTAGCATTCAGGTACTGATATTCTAGCATTCAGATACTGATATTCTAGCATTCAGGTACTGATATTCTAGCATTTAGGTACTGATATTCTAGCATTCAGGTACTGATATTCTAGCATTCAGATACTGATATTCTAGCATTCAGGTACTGATATTCTAGCATTCAGGTACTGATATTCTAGCATTCAGGTACTGATATTCTAGCATTCAGGTATTGATGTTCTAGCATTCAGGTACTGATATTCTAGCATTCAGGTACTGATATTCTAGCATTCAGATACTGATATTCTAGCATTCAGGTACTGATATTCTAGCATTCAGGTACTGATATTCTAGCATTCAGATACTGATATTCTAGCATTCAGGTACTGATATTCTAGCATTCAGGTACTGATATTCTAGCATTTAGGTACTGATATTCTAGCATTCAGGTACTGATATTCTAGCATTCAGGTACTGATATTCTAGCATTCAGGTATTGATGTTCTAGCATTCAGGTACTGATATTCTAGCATTCAGGTACTGATATTCTAGCATTCAGATACTGATATTCTAGCATCCAGGCACTGATATTCTAGCATTCAGATACTGATATTCTAGCATTCAGGTACTGATATTCTAGCATTCAGGTACTGATATTCTAGCATTCAGGTACTGATATTCTAGCATTCAGATACTGATATTCTAGCATTCAGGTACTGATATTCTAGCATTCAGGTACTGATATTCTAGCATTCAGATACTGATATTCTAGCATTCAGGTACTGATATTCTAGCATTTAGGTACTGATATTCTAGCATTCAGGTACTGATATTCTAGCATTCAGATACTGATATTCTAGCATTCAGGTACTGATATTCTAGCATTCAGGTACTGATATTCTAGCATTCAGGTACTGATATTCTAGCATTCAGGTATTGATGTTCTAGCATTCAGGTACTGATATTCTAGCATTCAGGTACTGATATTCTAGCATTCAGGTACTGATATTCTAGCATTCAGGTACTGATATTCTAGCATTACTGATATTCTAGCATTCAGGTACTGATATTCTAGCATTCAGGTACTGATATTCTAGCATTCAGATACTGATATTCTAGCATTCAGATACTGATATTCTAGCATTCAGGTACTGATATTCTAGCATTCAGGTACTGATATTCTAGCATTCAGGCACTGATATTCTAGCATTCAGGCACTGATATTCTAGCATTCAGGTACTGATATTCTAGCATTCAGGCACTGATATTCTAGCATTCAGGTACTGATATTCTAGCATTCAGGTACTGATATTCTAGCATTCAGGTACTGATATTCTAGCATTCAGATACTGATATTCTAGCATTCAGGTACTGATATTCTAGCATTCAGGTACTGATATTCTAGCATTCAGATACTGATATTCTAGCATTCAGATACTGATATTCTAGCATTCAGGTACTGATATTCTAGCATTCAGGTACTGATATTCTAGCATTCAGGTACTGATATTCTAGCATTCAGGTACTGATATTCTAGCATTCAGGTACTGATATTCTAGCATTCAGGTACTGATATTCTAGCATTCAGATACTGATATTCTAGCATTCAGATACTGATATTCTAGCATTCAGGTACTGATATTCTAGCATTCAGGTACTGATATTCTAGCATTCAGGCACTGATATTCTAGCATTACTGATATTCTAGCATTACTGATATTCTAGCATTCAGGTACTGATATTCTAGCATTACTGATATTCTAGCATTCAGGCACTGATATTCTAGCATTCAGGTACTGATATTCTAGCATTCAGGTACTGATATTCTAGCATTCAGGTACTGATATTCTAGCATTCAGGTACTGATATTCTAGCATTCAGGCACTGATATTCTAGCATTCAGGCACTGATATTCTAGCATTCAGGTACTGATATTCTAGCATTCAGGTACTGATATTCTAGCATTCAGGTACTGATATTCTAGCATTCAGGTACTGATTTTCTAGCATTTAGGTACTGATATTCTAGCATTCAGGTACTGATATTCTAGCATTCAGGTACTGATATTCTAGCATTCAGATACTGATATTCTAGCATTCAGGTACTGATATTCTAGCATTCAGGTACTGATATTCTAGCATTCAGATACTGATATTCTAGCATTACTGATATTCTAGCATTCAGGTACTGATATTCTAGCATTACTGATATTCTAGCATTCAGGTACTGATATTCTAGCATTCAGGTACTGATATTCTAGCATTCAGATACTGATATTCTAGCATTCAGGTACTGATATTCTAGCATTCAGGTACTGATATTCTAGCATTCAGGTACTGATATTCTAGCATTCAGATACTGATATTCTAGCATTACTGATATTCTAGCATTCAGGTACTGATATTCTAGCATTACTGATATTCTAGCATTCAGGTACTGATATTCTAGCATTCAGGTACTGATATTCTAGCATTCAGGTACTGATATTCTAGCATTACTGATATTCTAGCATTCAGGCACTGATATTCTAGCATTCAGGTACTGATATTCTAGCATTCAGATACTGATATTCTAACATTCAGGTACTGATATTCTAGCATTTAGGTACTGATATTCTAGCATTCAGGTACTGATATTCTAGCATTCAGATACTGATATTCTAGCATTCAGATACTGATATTCTAGCATTCAGGTACTGATATTCTAGCATTACTGATATTCTAGCATTCAGGTACTGATATTCTAGCATTCAGATACTGATATTCTAGCATTCAGATACTGATATTCTAGCATTCAGGTACTGATATTCTAGCATTCAGGTACTGATATTCTAGCATTCAGATACTGATATTCTAGCATTCAGATACTGATATTCTAGCATTCAGGTACTGATATTCTAGCATTCAGATACTGATATTCTAGCATTCAGATACTGATATTCTAGCATTCAGATACTGATATTCTAACATTCAGGTACTGATATTCTAGCATTCAGATACTGATATTCTAGCATTCAGGTACTGATATTCTAGCATTCAGGTACTGATATTCTAGCATTCAGATACTGATATTCTAACATTCAGGCACTGATATTCTAGCATTCAGGTACTGATATTCTAGCATTCAGATACTGATATTCTAACATTCAGGCACTGATATTCTAGCATTCAGGTACTGATATTCTAGCATTCAGATACTGATATTCTAGCATTCAGATACTGATATTCTAACATTCAGGTACTGATATTCTAGCATTCAGATACTGATATTCTAGCATTCAGATACTGATATTCTAGCATTCAGGTACTGATATTCTAGCATTCAGGTACTGATATTCTAGCATTCAGATACTGATATTCTAACATTCAGGTACTGATATTCTAGCATTCAGGTACTGATATTCTAACATTCAGGTACTGATATTCTAGCATTCAGATACTGATATTCTAGCATTCAGGTACTGATATTCTAGCATTCAGGTACTGATATTCTAGCATTCAGGTACTGATATTCTAGCATTCAGATACTGATATTCTAGCATTCAGGTACTGATATTCTAGCATTCAGATACTGATATTCTAGCATTCAGGTACTGATATTCTAGCATTCAGATACTGATATTCTAGCATTCAGGTACTGATATTCTAGCATTCAGATACTGATATTCTAGCATTCAGATACTGATATTCTAGCATTCAGATACTGATATTCTAACATTCAGGCACTGATATTCTAGCATTCAGATACTGATATTCTAACATTCAGGCACTGATATTCTAGCATTCAGGCACTGATATTCTAGCATTCAGGCACTGATATTCTAGCATTCAGATACTGATATTCTAGCATTCAGATACTGATATTCTAGCATTCAGGCACTGATATTCTAGCATTCAGATACTGATATTCTAGCATTCAGATACTGATATTCTAACATTCAGGCACTGATATTCTAGCAATCAGTAAAATTGTTGCCAATGTGGAACATTCAGCTCCCTCACAGCATACAAGTTTTACAGGTAATGTTAGACTAAATATACACTATGTTGTGGAAAGACTTGACCTTGAATACAATTTGTGTGAATCCAGTTTCCTCACTAAATCCATGAAAAGGTTGTACTCATAAATATGTGTGATTTACATTAATCAGAAAGGAGTCACAGTGATTTGTATGATATTGGTGAATATGTTATATGCTAAGACAATAGAGGTTTGGATACTTGACTTAGACATAAAGTGTTACAATTATACATGTATTTCTGACCCATATTTAGACATAAAGTGTTACAATTATACATGTATTTCTGGCCCATATTTAGACATAAAGTGTTACAATTATACATGTATTTCTGACCCATATTTAGAGATATAATTGATGTATGCATGCAGTTGAAGCTCTTATTTCACATGAAAATGTTACATTATTTCATATGCCTACATTAACTGCCATCTTACATCTTTATCCCCATACTTCAGCATTGAGGATATTTTGATACTCTACTTCTGACTGTTTGTTACCACCTCTCCATTATCCTCGGATTGAATTTTGCAAACTTGGTAGTTATCTAGTGCAACTTGTAACCTTGTACAAGATAGAGTTATGGCCCTTGTCAATGAACTTCATAGCTTTACAAGGGATGCTGCTTGTAGTCAGCATAGCTCAAGAACCAGTCAACATATTTTGATGAAATTTGATGTGAACATTCTTTGTAGTCAGCATAGCTCAAGAACCAGTCAACATATTCTGATGAAATTTGATGTGAACATTCTTTGTAGTCAGCATAGCTCAAGAACCAGTAAACATATTCTGATGAAATTTGATGTGAACATTCTTTGTAGTCAGCATAGCTCAAGAACCAGTCAACATATTCTGATGAAATTTGATGTGAACATTCTTTCATAGACCTAAATGTGTCTTTTATGGGTTTTGTCTCATCTGCTCCAGTTTGGACAGAGTTTTAGCCCTTGTTGGTCAACTTTATATCTTTTACATGGAATGTTGCTTATATTGATGAGTCCTTGAAGGAGCTGGATTTCAAGCATTCCGCTTGGGGGATTTATGGCCCCAGAATGCTCATCACTTAAATTTGGTTTCTCCACACAAGTTACTCTGTTGCAAACCCTATGGAGCAAATGGTAGTGAGCATGGTTGTATGGGATGCTCCTATCGCTAATAGCTCTAGTTTTCATTTGATATGCAAGTACAAAAGAATTTGTTGTCAATTAAGACAGCATTTTACAAAGTTTAGAAGACCCATTGATGTTATTTATCATTAAGAAGAAGCTTTTGCCAGTTTTTGTGCAGAAATTGGTCCTTGATCTGTGTTCATCTTATTTTCTTCATCAAGGTCAAATGAACTTATGGTATGGCAAAGCATCACATGAGTTTGATAATGTGTGGGATTGGCTGAGCTTGTTACTACTTTGGAGGACATATCTTTTATTTGATTGTGATGAATAGAGGCTCTTATGATCAAGATTTCATGTGAATTCGAAAATGTGCTAGATCCATGAATATTAATGAGGTGATTTTGCATGTGATTGGATGAGCTTATTTCTTCTGTGGAGACTATTTCTGATCCAGTTTTGATCAGAGGTGGTAAATAGACTTAAATACCAAGATCTTGGATGAGTACAATAATAAGCAAGATCCATGCATATTGAGGAGGTGATTTTGCGTCTAATTGGCTGAGCTTGCCAACACATTAGTGACTCTATTTCTGATCATATTTTTTTAAGATGTGGTAAATAGGTTTATATATCAAGATATATAATGTGTTTTATTATGAGCAAGATCTGTGGATATTAATGAGGTGATTTTGCATATGATTGGCTGACCTTCTTACCACTTGAGAGTGTATTTCTGACCCAATTTTAATCAGACTTGCTAATATTGTCAAGATGTTGGATTAGTTTTATTATGAGCAAGACCTATGCATATTTATGAGGTGATCTTGCATTTGATTGGCTGAGTATTTTTTACCATCCAAGAGAATATAGTTTTGATAGGATTGTGATCAAACTTGGTATATAGGGTTATCAAGATCTTATTTGAGTATGACTATGATTGAAATTTGTGTATATTAATCACGTGACCTTGCATTTGACTGGCTGAGCCTTTCAACACTAGCAACAATATTTGTGATTACATTTTGATCAAACTTGTTAAGTAGTCTTGTATCATCAAAATGTTTGACAAGTTTGATTATGAGCAAGATCTATGCATATTATTGAGGGAGTCATGGTAGCTCAGTTGGTAGAGTGTTGGACTAATAATCCAAGGATCATGGGTTCAATACCCACCCAGGCCTGCCCAGGTTGGCTGCCCTAGTGTGACCTTGGGAAAGGTCCTTAGCTCCCTCAGAATGATGTTGCCAATATTGTGTTAAAAGTGCCATTAAAACCAACAAAAACAAAAACATATTAACGGGGTAATCTTATATCTGATTGACTAAGCTTGTTACCACTCTGGATAATGAATTCCATTTGGAGACTGCAACACCTTGGTAAATAAGCTTATGTCATCATTGTTGTAGACAGGTTCTTTAATAAGTGAGGTCTGCACATATTAATGAGATACCATGTGTCTGATTGGCTCAACCTGTTACCTCTCTAGATCTATAGACTATATTTCTCATTGAGTTTCTATAAAACTTGGTAAATAGGTTAATATCATCAAGAACTTGAATGACTTTTGTTATGAGCAAGGGACTATGCATATTAATGATGCCTTTATCTTTAGAAAGAATTTGTTCGGGATATAGTAAAATAGGTGAAATCAACATGATATAAAGTTTGCGAGATGGTTTGTTTTGTCCTTAAAATAGTATAATTACCCTGCTTAGTGAAATAGTCAACTAGTAAGTTATGTACACCAGGTGAGTGATATCAAGCCCTCTGGGCCTCTTGTTCTTTATCTTTTGTAACTGAATAATTGGAAATATATTGGCATAGACAATATTTAGGTCTTTCAGTTCATCAAGCATCTGTGTTTAAATCAACCAACTTTCAGGATTAGGGTCATATCAGAATTATTTTACTTTGATTAATTATCCCTCTTTTTAAATACACAGAAGTTTTTCTTACGTTAATATATATGGTGTTTTTCTGGACGCTTTATATTTCTGACCAAGAGTCCTAGGGCTATATGGGTCCCTCTAGTAGAAAACCTAACAAGAAAGTTTTCAAAATTTAAATCTCTGAGGCTTTCAAGATTTTTGAATGGGTGTCCCTGAGGAGAAACGTGAGTTAGGGAAGCAGGTTTTCTACTTCAGGAATAAATTCTGATTCACCATACACACAAATATTAAATGCTTAAAATTCAAGGATGAATTGGTAACAATATGTTTAATTTGTAGCCTATTATTGGCCTGTTCCGATGTCCAGAGGGGACGTGCTGTAGGATCATCATGAACTGGATTTATTGGCTGCTATGGACAGTGGCCTTCTGTCTGGCCAGTAAGTACTATAACCTGTCATTACAGCCATCTTTTTCCTTCAGACCATATCTCTTTATATAATAACAACAAGAGATCATTTAATTCTATGTCTGGTATATTAGATGCTTGAATAAGGCCTAACCCAGGATTTTGGAACTATAGAAGCAGAGTTTGATGATGTGGCCCTTCAGAGTTTACTTTAATGGTTCACAAATTCACTAATATTTAACCTTCTTCATATATACAGTAAAACTTCACAATTAAGACCACAATAAGGGTTTAGGAAAAGTGGTCTTAATTTGGGGGTTGTCTTAATTCAGAGGATAATGCCTCCTGTTTGTTACTGGGGAATAATATACCAGTATGGTATTGAATGTTTATCATCATTCATGAGCAGAGAGAATTACTTTTAACTGAAGCGAGAGTTCATTATGCCTGTTACAGGGCTGTTATATGGGCTTCTTAGGGTATGCATTTTCTAAGATTTTAAAACTCTCATCACTGAACTTTATTACAATTATTCAAATTACCTTTAATTGGCTTGTCTTTCAAATTATAATGAGAGAGTAGTAACATATCAATGGACCTCTGTACATAATTTACTTAACTTGTGCACTGTTTGTGTAACAGCTCTGTGTCTGTAATTGGGGATTGCTTCTGACGATTGGGTCTGAAAACTGAAGTCACAATACCGAATTGGGGCTAGGTAGCAATTAGGAAGATTAAATTACATATAAATTGATACAAAAATTTGGGACTGTGAAAAAGTGGTCACAGTGTGCGTGGTCTCATTAGAAGGGGAGGTTTTACAGTATGACAAATTATAATACATCTTGAATCAATAACTATATTTATCAAAGGAGCACTAGTTTCTGAGACCACATATTGTGGGGTTCTCATTGATGATCTCTGAAAATAGATTGCAGAGCAGTAATTAGTTTTTTTTTATCAGGAATAAAGTCTGTATCCATCATAGTTTAAAACAGTTAGAGCAGAACCCAAATGTCTGTTTCTAGCAAAGTATGTGACACTTTTCCCCAGGAGCCCTACATGTCTTGGTTTCAATCATGTGTTGGGGGGTTGTGGATGTCTTTGTATCCATATCTTTGTGTCATTTCATGAAATTGCAATATGCGAAACATTTTGGGCTTTTACAAGTCCTTTGAATATATTTTCCTTTCTTTTCAGTTCCAAACTTGTTTATAGGCCTGGACTTTGGGAAGGCCAATACACCATGGTGGGCCACCTGGATCATATGTATTTACTTCATCTTCAACCTTATCTGTGAGGTCATCTTGGAGGTCCATCAGTGCTGCACCCACAAAAAGAACAAAGGTAAGCTCCTGGAAATTCAGTTGTTGGTTTGTTGGTTTATAACAGTACTTTCTGCACTTTTTTGACTATGTGCCCAGGAAATGGGAGCTATGTGGCTTTCGCAAGGATACACCAAGGCAGCTGACCTGGGCTGACCTTGGCAGGTATCGAATCTATGACTGCATGGATTATCAGTCCAATATTCTACCACCTGAGTTACTGTGGCTTTTTTGTAAATTCAGTAAAATCCATGTTGAACAGCTATCACCAACCTGGTAGAAAAAAATGGCCTTTGAATACAGATGGTTGCTTATTGCAGTTTAATATCTCTAGTATTCATTTTATTCAAGTTTTCCATGCATTTATCTATATTAAAATGGCCATTACAAATCTGAATCCATTAAAAAATAATGATAACTTTGAGAATTTCCATTTATATATAACATTAAAAAAAAATTATCAGGTATGTGCCATATTAAATTTGTGGACAGTTAATTTTCTCAGGTAATTTGAATTTTGGTCTCAGACTTATATTGAACATTTTGAAGTTACTTTATAAATTGTTGTATCACTTGAACTTGTATTGAAAACTTCAATAAAAGTGTACTTTATTGTGAAACTGGCATGAATAGACATTATATAGAAAACATATTTCTGGCAAAATGACAGCAGCAGTAACTTGCAAGGGAGGTTGTAGATTCTGGTATAAATATCTGATATAGATTTTGTGCTTAAAATAAAAAACAAATTTGTCTCCTTATAATACATTTTCTATACTACTTGGAAACATTTATCATTCAAGCCATATAATTTTATTAATGTTTGTCATTGCAGAGATAAAAAAGAAGTATGAACTGATGAAGAAGGAGAATCCAAAAACTCACATTCCTGAGCCCTGGCCAGCTGTAAGTAGCAATGCTGATTATTAAATCCTTGGTTGTGTGTTCTACACTTTGAAAATTTATTTACATATCAATACTACTTTTTTTTTTCTTCTGTAAACTTCTTACAATGATTTTTCGGAAATTATTTCTTGAAAAACATTTGATTTCCATTAATTTCTAAAAATATTAAATTGGTCACAATTTTAATGTAGAAATTAAATATTTGAAAACAGCATTCTTGTTCAGACATAGGTTGGGGGCCCTGGGTGGCCGAGTGGTCTAAGGCGCTCGCCTTTACCGATCACTGCCATCTCACCTCTGTCTGCGTGGGTTCGAGTCTCGGGCTCGGCCAATGTGGATATGTGAGAAAGCTTGCCAGTAGCTTCCCGTGGGCTGGTGGTTCTTCCCGGGGTTTTCCCGGGTTCTTCCTCCACCAGATAAAACTGGCTGCCATGTATAGCCTATCATGTGCTGAAAAATGGAGTTAAACCCACTACAACAACAACAGACATAGGTTGACACAGGTATTATTTGTTGTGTAAAATTAATGTTTTTCAGAGAAGATATGAAGTAAATTATGCTTCTGTTTTTAGAATTGCATATTCAGGTCCCCAGCATAACTTCATCACAAAAAAGCTGAAATCTAAATAGAAATTAGATACAGTCAAACATGTCAATTGCAGCCACCCATTGGAAATGTCAAAACTGGCCTTTGTACACAGGTGATCTCTGTACCCAGGTTCACCTTTAAAAATTGTTTTTGGAACAAATATCATGCATCAGATATCTTTATCATTATTATTATCTTTATTATTATTATTATTGTTATTATTATTGTTATTATTTTTATTATTATTATTATTATTATTATTATTATTATTATTATTATTATTATTATTACATTATCATTATAAGAAAAATCATAAAATATGCATATATGTTGTTCTATTCCAAATTTATGTTCCACACAAGATTGCTGTATCCATTGTTGACATCAAAATTATGCAACATCTAGTTTTCATGACTTGGGAGTCTGCTTGTTTGAAAATTTAACACAATGTCATCCTTCCATTCTTTTACACAGTGATATCATTCTGTTCTTTATGATTACCATATATATTTGCTTATAAGTCAGGTTCAAATGCAAACATCATAGACCCTGATCTGCTGTCACATAATGCACTGGTAGATCAAGGTTTACATTGATTGTTCTACTGATTAATTCTAAGAAACTGCATAGACCCTGCACATTATGTGATGGCAGATTTGGGTCTGTGCAGTTTGCAGTTGGACCCGACATGAGTATACATGGTAAATTAATCTATAAATTGAGTGATAAATGATATGTTTATACATATAAAATATATATTTATTGAGAAATATATGTATATAAATTGTCTTAAAATAAATATGAAAAGAGTTAAATAAAATGAATAAACTTGTGACTCGTTATTTGGCAGTTCTGTGAAATGTGGTATCCAGTAAAATGCTGTATATACATGGCTTCCAAATTGTTCTTAATTTACTTTGAAGAGAAATTGTTTTGCAAGTATACAGGAACTTTATTCTGTTTCCATTTGACATATGTTCCTTTATCATTTATTCTCTTACCATTTCATTGACTGCCTTCAGTCCAAAATACCTATCCAGGGCTGAGCAAATTTTTTTTCATCCACTTGTCGGGGACAAGTGGTTTCAGAAAATTCACTTGCCCCACCTAACTTTTCACTTGTCCCAAAATTTAAATCACTTGTCAAGATTTGATGAGATGTATGCACTTTAATCCATAGAAAGAACAAACAAAATAATGTTCAACCTATTTTTTCTTAAAAGAATGAAGTTTTTCAAAAACATAGGTTGATATTATACATTTTGTTACATCAGAGGTTTTCAGTTTTCCACTCTCCATGTATCTTGTATGCATTATTTGTTGCTACGATACGAATGACGTGGTAATTGAACGAGCTGGTCACTGCTGTGTGATGTATGGCGATCTTCCCAATTTTGTCTTTACATTTTTTTGTGTCTACATTTTTTGGCACACCGAAAATTTTATATATTTTAAAGGCATATAAGTCTTGGGACACGAAAAAAAATTATTATTTTTTCGTGTCCCAAGACTTACCGTGATTACGGTAGTGTATGTGATGCAAGCTGTGCAGAAGCATCAGTACACCCTGGATTCAATTTAAAACACATTTAGTGGTACTTTCAGTTATGATTTAATGAATTCAGTGCTGTTTAATCACACTTTCCAACAAAACAAACATCAGATGATGAAAGGGAATTAACTTGATTAGTCAGTGCAGTATGATGAATTATTATGAATCACATGACATGACACTGCAGTATGATGAATTATTGCAAATCACATGACATGACAGTGCAAATTGTGTAAGTGCAAGATGGTGAATTAAATGCAAATCACGTGACATGACAGAGCAATGTGATAAATTGTTGCAGATCATATGACATCATGTTAGTGCAATATGATGAATTATCATGAATCACATGACATCATGCCAGTGTAATATGATGAATTATTGCAAATCACATGACATGACAGTGCAATATGATAAATTGTCGCAAGTCACCTGGCATCATGTCAGTGCAGTATGATGAATTATTCTGAATCACATGACATGACAGTGCAGTATGATGAATTATTGCAAGTCACATGACATGACAGTGCAATATGATCAATTATTGCAAATCACATTACATCATGTCCATGCAGTATGACATGATAATGCAGTATGATGAATTATTGCAATTCACATGATGTCAGTGTCATTGTAAGATGATGAATTATCGCAAATCACATGACATGACAGTGTAATATCATGAATTATCACAAATCACATGACATCACGACAGTGCAATATCATGAATTGTCACAAATTACATGACACCATGTCATCTAATGAAAGGCATCTCTTAAAGGAATCATGTCATAAAAGTTATTATAGAATTCAAATAACTTGTTCATGCAGATGAATAGTTATACATTCTGATATTTCTTGATTAGTGCAACTATTTTTGTTTTCAGGGGAGAGTATTCAAGAGGAATGTGCTTTTAATCCACTTCATTGTGACCCTTATTGTCACTCTCATCATGGTCATCGTTTTAGCTGTGGCATAAGCAGGCAGCATGGCCGATTGCTGAGTGACTTCAGGATGGTGCTCTTATGTTGAATATTTTGCTATGTGAATCTGTGTAATTAAGCATATATGACATTTTAATCTATATCCATTATGAGATTAATCTGATATTGTGGATTAAACATTAGTAAGGGATATGTGTGTCTTTGCCATTCATTTACACAAACTATTATGTTGGAGGCAACTGTAAAATTTAAGGTTATAGGTTCAAACAGATCTTTTGACATGTCTGGTTCCTGTTTTAATAAAGCATGGAATTGTCCAGAGAAAGGGTAGGCAGCTTTTATGAATGCGTGACAAATGACAAATTTGCACTGCTTATTCAAGTGCGGACACATACATTCGCGTTGTGCAAAATCTAATGTTACAGGTATGAGGGATGCTAATATTCCTATGTGTAGATTATTATACTTATGTAGCATAATAAGTTCCATGGAAATGAGATTTTTAATGTAAGAGAATTCAATTCTTGTTTACATACTGTTATCAGCCTAACTTGTTGTTTACAAATAATTGACTTGCCTATATTTGAAAATGATGGATCATCAAATCTTTGTAAACCAATATTATAAAATGCAGAGTGATGTACAAGATAATAGCTTAAATAGATGTACCCACAGATTTACCTCTATATACATCACTAATTAATGAATTTAACGAGATAAAACTGATTAGCTAATGAAAAACTGGTAATAGTAAATTTCGGATGTTTCAGTCATTTCTGAAGACTTAGTAATTATCAGTTTTATATAATTAATTGATCAGAATTTACTTTATTAGTTTCAGTGGAGGGTGAATTGTTTGATAATCTTTATTTTTGTATGTCTTCCATTTTGGCAGAGCATATTATGGTATGACCATGTCTATCCCTCTGTCCATTAACTTTTCCATTTCTGCATTATAACTCGAGTTCTTCAGCATGCACCTACACCAGATTTTGTAGTCAGCTTGCACTTGGTGTAGAAGCCTTTTGATTTTGGGGTCAAAGGCCAGTATCACTGTGACTGAAAGAAGAAAATCGTTTCTGCACAGTTAGTTCTATGCCACATACCTGGACCACAGTTTGTGGATAGATTACACTTGGGGTAAGAAGAAAAATAACTTGTTGATTTTGGGGTCAGAGGTGAATGTCACTGACTTAAAGAAGCACAATGGTTTAAGCACAGTAAAATTAGTTCAACATCACAGACCTGAACCAAACATTGTGGATAGCTTGCACTTGGGGTATGAAAGAAACCTATCAATTTTGGGGTAAAAGGACAATAGGTCAAGATCACTGTTAGTGAAGGAAGAAAAATGGTTTTTGAAATGAATTTCAATTCTCATCAACCAAAGTACGTCCACCAAAGTTTGTAGATGACTTGCAGATTGGGTAAGAAAGAAGCCTTTTGATTTGGGGTCAAAAGTCAAGGTCACTGTGACTGAAGCAAGAATTTTTTTTCTGCAAAACAACTTGAGTTCTACTTCACAGACCTGGATTAAACTTTGTGGATAACTTGAACTTGGAGTAAGGTAGAAGCCTATTGATTTGTGTCAAAGGGTCAAAGTCACCAAGAATGAAAAAAGAAAAAAGAAGAAAGAATAACATTAGTTCTAGACCATATACCACGACCAAAGTTTGTGAAAGGCTTACACTTAAGGTATAGAAGAGGTCGGTTGATTTTGAGGTCAAAAGTCAAGGTCATTGTGGCACAAAGAAAAATGGGTAGTAAAGGGTAGTAAAGCAGTGTGTAGATTCTGGGGTTTGAGGTCAGAGGTTGCAGTCATGGTAAATCTAACAAGAAAATAATGGTTTCTGCACAGTATATTTAGTATAAGACTATACACATTGATGAAAGGTTCAGGTCATTGAGATCCATGCCCTACTAGTTTCTACATAGACAATTATTAAACATGGGGCAGGCATATAATGTGCCATTCATGTTACTCTTTACTATAATTTCAACCCAAAACATTCATAAAGTTTTAATTTAAAATCATTTAAAATTACTATGAACTATGGTTTCCTTTGCCAATATTTTGATTATTTGCAGTAAGTTCTGCTTCGACACAATTGTAAGTACACTCGTGTTCAAATTAGCATGGGAACAAAGAAGAATGGAGGTTGAAAGTGTCTTAGAGTTTAGTTTTGGTAGGACGTTAACTTCATATGATACAGTTATATGCAGTGTAATCATAGTCTTAATAGATACAATGTATAAACATTTAGCATAGTCTGGCCCCAAAGAACTATTTATATATATACACTTTTGTCTATAGTGCAATCATCATAAAACATATTCATTTAAAGAACTTGCTGTTACTGGAACAAAAGGATCAGCATAGAATAAAGTTTAAGGGGTAGAGTTCGTAAAACATTATTTGTTATATCAAAATCAAATATTAAATTGTATCGTATCCTTTGTTAGGCTTGCTGGTATTATTTAAATTGCAGATTTTACATAATTTTCTTTTTATCATTTATTATGCTTAGTGGATAGACCATTTAATTCATGTATATATCACCAAAGACATATTTATTATTTTTGTATTTAGTCCAGTAATCTTGCAGCATCAAGTACGCATATTTCTAAGTAAATTTTTTTTATGAATAAACTTAAACACCAGTAGGATATGCCATTTAGCAGAACTTATAAATGGGAATAAAAAACAATTAAGTAAAGAAAAGGAGAATAGGTTTCATATCAGACATGCATCATTTCCACCATTACCTTAAATGCCAGTTGGCATGTGTAAAAGTTAGGTGTGTCCTTAAATATGATGATATTTAATCTTTTGCTTCGATTATATTTCTGAATGGGAAAATCTGTCTTCATGTCCAGTTTAATAATCAAGACACCCCTTCCCCTTTTAGTTGAAATTCATAGTAAACTGTCATCAAGAGATACAGGCACAATTAGTCACACCTGTCTGTAAAGGACACTCAAGAGACCACAAACATTGCCCTTGATATAGAGATGAAAAATGATAATAAATACAAGACAAGGGACATATAAATGTCCTAATGAGCAGGTGTCCTTTATATGAAAGTAGTCTGCTAAGGTAGGTTGCATAGTAATATGGTTAACCTACTCTGCATAACATTGTATGTGCCAGAAGAAAGGAAAACTGTTTTCCAAAACTGAAGAGATGCTGTCTGCAACGATGTGTATTGATAAAAGATGTAACATCACTACAATGCTGTTTGCAAAAATGTGTATTGATACATGTGTAATAACAGATCAAAGAATACATCAGCATTACAATGCAAAGATGTGTGCTGATGGTTATGCAATGACAGATCTAAGGATACATCAGCACTACAATATAGCACAGCAGCTGATGCTTATTAAAGTCTTCAATGAAAAGCTAGTCTGAGAGTTGCAGATCTGGATTTTCTCCATTAAAAAAGAATGAGCTTATCTCTTAATTTCAAAATTTTTTGTATTATTTAATAATGAAATTTTCCTTTTATTAGCAATCGGGAATCTGAATATCAAAGTGGTTGTCCTGAAGCTGGTATGCGTATACAAATACTCTCAATGTGTTGTTGCTGATATTTTTATTATTGTATGATGGAGTTTGCCTTCTTGTGATAGATCTGAAGATATTTACACAATCTGTGTATATGTTGATACCATTTCTATGTTTATTAACAGATTGTACAGCGAAAATGTGTACCTTAGGTTTCATGATGTGTATTTCATGTATGTAAGCTTTCTATACAAACTATGGCATAAATATGTGCATTGGAATGAATGCTGCATTAATTTTCATATATTCTTGAATATAAATGTGTGTTCTTGTTAGCTTGCTATATGTACTCATTAAATCAATATATAAATCAAACCCATTTACACTAATTTAATTATTTAATATGTATCAAACAATGTTTAAATAAGGATACAGTTGACAAAGTTGATGGAGCCCTATAGAAATCATGTCTGTCAGTCCATCAACAGTTTTGTTTCTGCATGATGACTTTACTGGAAATGATTGGACTTCAAAAACATTTGGTATGTAACATTATATTGATGTAACCTCAACAGATGTAAATTTCCATCTGTCTCTGTCATCATTTATAGGCATTTTGGTCCCCGATTGCCTGATCTCCAGGCTTTCATCTCTGCAGTGTAACTTTACTAGGGATTGTTGGATTTCAACCAGAGATGGTGTGCAGCTTTATATTGATGAGACCTTGAATAAATTCAATTTCCAGCATTCCATGAGATCATTTACAGGGATTATGCCGCATGATTACCCATCATCCCGACTTTGATTTCTGCAGGATAACTTTACAAAAGATGGTTGGATTTCAACCAAATTTGGCATGCAGCTCAATATTGATGAGACCTTGAAAGATTTTGATTTCAAGCTTTCCACATTATCATTTATGAAAGTTATGTCGCCTGATTTTCCATCCTCCAAACTTTGGTTTCTGCAGGATCACATTACCATGACCTTGAACGAGTTTGATTTCCAGAATTCTGTGACATCATTATGAGAGTTTTGCTCCATGTATGCTTGTCCTCCTGACTTTGGTTTCTGCAACTTTACTTTACCAAGGATGATTGGATTACAACCAAATTTGGCATGTAGCTTTATACTGACAAGACCATTAATGAGTTTGATTTCCAGCATTCTGCATAATTTACAGGAATTATGGCCCCTGATTGCCTGTCCTCCTAACTTTGGTTTCCACAGCATGGCTTTGCTAATGTACCTTGGATTTCAACCAAATTTATCATACACCTTGAGACTGATGAGACCTTGAATGAATTGGATTTCCAGCATTCCACTTCATCATTTCGAGGATTTATAGACCTTAATTTCCATTCTCCTAAAATTGGTTTCTCAAGACAAGTTACTCTTTTAAAAGCCTTGCCAATGAAATTGTATTGAGCATAGCTTTTTTTGAAGCACCCATCACTAATACCTCTTGTTCAATTAAAGTTCCAAAATTTTCTCAATGTAAAAAAAATGGCGGAAAAGTATTGTTCAGCATCTTTCCTTTTGTATCAAATTTAGGTGTTTTTATTAGATAACAGTTACAATTTATATAAATGGTTTTACAATGAGCAATTTAAAACTATTAAGCAACCTTTGCATATACATGCATGATTTCTCTGGAGGAAATATTTTAAAAACTACCTGATTTTATTTTCATTCATTTATCAGTCAAAGATACCTACAAAATTACATACAGTACCAGTAGGTCTTGATGTATAATCAGAAGCTATTACTTCCAAAAAAGTAATACAATTTGTTTTTCTTTCTTTACTTTTTGCATTTCTGTTTTCTGTAAATAGTTCACAATATCATATTCTTTACTGATTCAACCCTGGAATTGACCAGTAACAAATTCACACCAGATACAGTCAAATCAAAGCTAGTGCAAGTGATCAAAACTTGTATCACTCATTTGGACGGTGGTGTCTTTGATATCAACTGTTTATAACCTTGATCACATGAAAAGAGGTTCTGTAATTACTTCTAAGTGTGTGTGTGTTGTGTGTGAACAAAACAACTGGAGAACTGTTTCAACTGAATTACCATAAGTGAAAGTTTGTATAATTATTGAGGGTGATAATAATTTTGGGGCCTCTTTGTCACTACTTGAGCTTTACCATAATGAACTTGAATAGAAAGCACATTTACAGTACCAGATATAAGAACACGTTAACAGTATTACAAGTATTTGCCATGTATGATGCATGTAAGTGGTGCAGTTCACATCTATAGATGCTTCTCTAATTATTATAATGAAATCACAGCACTGAATTTTTCAAAATTGTTCTGAAACTAGCTTTTTAATGATTCTTGTGCAGGATATCACCTCATGGGGATATTACTTCATCTGTGAATTAATAGATATAAAATAACTTTGGAAACAGATTGTCCAAAAAGGACAGCTATTTGTTAGTAGTTTTAGTATCCAGTAGAAACAGATTTTGCTTTTGTAATGCTTTGAATTATGTTTCAGAGACATTCAGTTAACCTTAGTGGAAATGTACATGTTAGATTCCATGTGTTCATGTTTGTATAAAATTTATATAGGTCTTTTAGTGTCCACACATCTGTATCAAATATAGATAACAGGCACTAAAAAAAAAAACTGAAAGAAAAGTATGCTAAAATTTTTGTTATCAGAATTGAACTAAAACTTACCCACAAAAACTGTTTGATAATTGCTTCCTTTCATTGAGTGTGAAATTGTTCCTGCAATCTCAGGGGAAATCATCTTACTGTGCTGTCTGGTAAATCAGGGTAGTTACCTGCCTTTGAAGAAAGTCCTTTTTATGGAGAGGGAGTCATGGTAGCTCAGTTGTTAGAGTGCTGGACTCGTAATCCACGGGTTGCAGGTTCAATACCAACCCTGGTTAGCTTGTGTTGGCTGCGTCAGTGTGTCCTTGGGAAAGGTGCTTAGCTCCCATTCCTTAAGCATGAAACATGTGTAACCAATAATGTGTTAAAACCAACCATTTCATGGAGTAGAAAATGAATATTTCTTGGATTAAGAAAAAATATTGGACTTTCCCACAAGCAAACTCTCAGTCATAAAGTTGGCCTCGAAAATGAACTGTGACATACACCTTTGATCATAATTCATTTAGAAAATAATTTGCATCAAAAATGTAAAGAACAAGAAAGAAAAAGTGTGTAGAGATCAAGTACAATCAAAAACGTGTAGTCTGGATTTTTTTTACAGATATTGTTTTATAACTCCTGCTTTTCTTTGAATGGGGTTATGTGGACGGGGCTTGCCCATCTTTAGATTTGGTATATCTTATCAATTTGTGGATTATTTACAACACACAGACAATTCACAAAAGATTTTGTTCCACTGGAAATATGTTTGTTTGTTGATTTTCTTAATACGAATTTGACAAACTGTAAATTCTTGGTTGAAATGAAAACTGTAACTGAAATTCAAATAAATTAATTGTTAATGGAGATCTAGATTACCAATTAAAGTTGATTTTCAAAAAAATACTATTGTGAAAAATAGAGTGTCAATAAAATATAATTCAATCAAAATTTGTGAAAAAAGAGCACATTTTTCATATTGTACTGGGGTATATTTTTTAGTATGAGCAATGTCAAATGATGACACCTGTATAACAAAAAACAGAAAAGAAGAAAAAAAATTGAAAAGCACTGGCGACAGACTTTTTAACTTTATATATGCAGTTACAATATAAAAGATCTGGTCACAACTGCACCACTGAAATGAACATTGTGCACATGTCCCTCTCCATATTCCTTGGAAAATTTCAGGGGCAGAGTACAGCTCGGTCAAATGGGTTAATCATGTAAAAATTTTGATTATTTGCAAATAATTTAAAAGGTGATTTGCTTGTATGCTTGTACTATGTTTTGTAGTGATAGTAACAGCTATGAATTAATTCTCTCTGCAGTACACCTGTTTATAATTTAATGTATTTCTTGTAATGTATATAATCAAATAAAACCCATGCTTTTGTGCTATATCTCATAGTAATACTTTAATTTGGTAAATGATGTACAGTATATCCATAGAAGGAATGTATGTTGGTAGCATAGGCACTTGTCACAATTTATATTAGTAATAGGTATCCGGTATACGTATTTTATGTATGTGGTAGAAGATGCCTTTGCAGATTACACTGAACTATTACTTTTTTATTTTGATGTTAGCCCTTAGTTTCGTGACAGATCTGGAAGTTTCCATTGAAGAGCATGTACCATCAAGCAACTTCACAAATTTGTTTTCCAGTTATTTCTTAGCCCGTTCACCACAAAAAGAGGATATGGGGGCTGAGATTATTTACATTGTGGAACTCTTAAGTCTGTATGGGGTATAGAAATAGAAATACAAAATTCAACAGGTGGAGTAAATAAAGCTTGGCTCATCAGTTTATTTAGCTGCTCAGATGTGAAAAATAAGGAATCACGACGTCTCCCTAGTGTAGATGCGCTGAGAAATGGCTAAAGAACATAGCTATGAAGTTTTTTGGTGAAATGTCTTATTTTCATGATTGTATCATATCGCAAGCACCCAGATCTGAGCAATCTAGGAACCCTGTAATATTTTATAATGTCATGGACCGTAGCACTAATGCCAAACATCCTAATCAAGAAGTCAGATATTGGTGTTAAGCACTAAAGTGCCCTCAGTTAGTATGTATGTAGTTCATATAGAAAGTTACATAAACATAAAATACATGTACCATCATTAACCTGAATATCAAGACCCTCCAATCTTCCAGACACCATATTTTAAAAAATTTGAATAATTTTTAATAGTACCTACAATTTCTGGATACCAAGTGTATTTTTTAATTGCCAACAACAAATAAAACATTAAAACTGGAATGTAAAACTATGAATGTTTTATCCATACTCAAAAACAGCTGATTGAATAGACAACCATCAGACCATGAAACTGCTTTGATTACCCATATTATCATATGGATTAACTGAAGGTGTTGTCAATAGGCAGCAATGAAAACAGATGACATGCTCCACCACTTGTGATTACTCAGTGTGTTATTCTTAAGGATTCAATGTAGACAATTCACACCCTCAGTAAAGTGGATTAACTTGTGTGATATAAAGTTTTAAACATGTATGTTTACCTGGACAACTTCCAACTAGTACTGAACTTGCAGGGCACATTGATACACAATGCAAACAATAGAGATGTTAATTTGGAGAACAATTATTGTTTTCATTAGTACATTAATTATCTGGACAGAGAAAAAAGTATTTTTTTATGTTGGGATATTTAAGTGAATGACTACCTTTAATTATAGGAAATTGTTACAAGTACCTGTAGTTGGCAGCCTATGCAACCCAAGGAGATGGGATTTGTGTCAGGAATGAGGCGATAGGCATTAGCTATAATGTAGATATCCATCATGTATAGTGGTAGCTTATAATTAATTATGACTAGAGGAATTATGTATAATTAACATTGCTTATATGTCACATGTCTTCCTTTTTTATATTTGCAAGGATATCACAACCTTTTTTTATTTACTTGCATGCTTTTTTTGCAGGCCTGTGTTTTTTGTTTTTGTTTTGTTATTAATTTTCTACAGTTTTGACTTTTTGGTTATTATATCTTCTCTATATGAAGTGTACAATAGTATCATATACTGTCAGTTTGTAATATAAACCCAAATAAAAGTCAACAGGTGTAACTTTGCATTCAGTTATTGACTGTTCATGGTCATAAAAAAAAGAGTTGAGAAAACATGTGCTGCATGCATTTAATTTCCTTGTTCTTCATTGAGCTAATGCAGTGAGATCTGCTTTCAGAATGTTTGTGCTACTGTATGAATTATTTTAGGCTTAATTTTAGATGTCATGTTTGGGCAAAAGAAATAATAATAAATAATAATAATGATAAAAATAATAGATACTTTATTTTATGAGGGTATCTCAGTTTGTATAATATACTATTCTCCCCTGAGGCCCTCAGGATACATTAAGTATAAAAGCACAAAGTGTATATGATATGCATTAACAGATCAAACTGGAGAGCATGTATTTCAATATTTCAGTATTTAAAATGACAAATGGCCTTCAAGATAATGGTTATACAATTTTGTTTTGAACACGTTTAGATTTGTTTCTGATCTAATAGTTATGGGGAGTTCATTCCATAAAATAGCACCAGAGTAAGCAAATGATTTTTAAGTATTTGTTTTTGGAAATGTTATTCTGCACTGATAATTTGTAATTTATCTCAATTTAGGTCCTTGGTATTGTTCTTCTGACTTAAAATGAAACATACCATGCAAATATTGAGTGCAACATTCATTCTTAACTTTGAACATTAATAATGACTTATGGTAGGCTAATCTGTATTGAAATTTCAGCCATTTCAATTCCAAGAATAGAATTTTGGAAGGTGTATCAAATGGTAAATCTTAGGATAATTCTTGCTGCCCTTTTTTGAAATTTGAGGGTTGTTTCAATATGAATGACCTATTAGCTTTAATATTTAGAAGTCATTATTTATTCTAAGTACCAGTGTTTAAAATGACCATTTAGAAGCTGCTGGTCTTTGGGTCAGCAACTGTTGAAACAAATAGTAACATTTTTGAAATAGTTACTGGTCCATCATGAAAGTTGCTGGTTTTGGTTGCAGGGCAGGTAGCAGTTTCGAATGCAGCAAAAGTACAAAATGTTTGGTAAATGATTTCATATGACCAATGCATGTTTTTCTTTTAAATTTATGTACATTGCTCTTCTTGGAATTTTTCATATTTTGTATCCAACTGATACGGATTTATATCTTGTGAGAAACATTTTCAGCTTTCATGAAATTGTTCAAACAATTATTGTCTGTTTAAAAGGCAGAAATATCATGGAAACACAAAAATAAATTGATTCTCTTTGGAGATCATGGTTATCATTCTCATTTCCTATATGTAAGACGAGAATGACTGTGAAGTATCTTCAAATATAATCAGAGATCAAGAATTTTCATCGGATGATTTTGTATGGTAGTATTATTCTGTTTAATTGGGAAGACAAACCAAGTTTTTAAAGCAGCAAAGACTATTTTAAAATATACAGCTGATTAATTGCAAAACTAAAAATTGCTTACACTGTTTACCAAGCAAATATTAATTATACAGTAAGAATATTTTAACCTAATATGTAGCTATTTTATATTAAATCAGTTTTAATTTCAACTTGAACATTGTTTTTTTTTCAAAAGATACTGACATCTTCCCTAAACTCTCTTAGAATTATTAAGTCTACCAACATTATCTTATACTTAAAGTGTCCAATGGTTGCGGAAACCTGGCCAGTCATCATATTTAGTATAACAACTATGTAACTTAGAAATAGGAATTGTCTTGAAATTTTAAGCATCTCCTCATCATCTTGGAGATTTTTACATTTTTCGTCAGTGAGATTCCCAAAGGCTTAGAGAGTCATTAGGGTGCTGGTTAATAGATATTGATCTTGGGAACTCTGATATACACATTGACTAGTCTGTATGCACAAAGGTTGTAGAAAGCAACCAAACTTAAATCCATAAACTAAAAATTTCACAGTTCATCCTATCCCACTTGCTCGCTCTTTCTCCTGTCTTGCATACTCCCACTTGATTTTAATTACTCGTTTGCTCTCAATTCCACCTGCTCTTTCTCAATTTCTCCCATATGCTTTTGATTACTCCCACTAGATCTCAATTGCTCCAACCTGCCAGCTACCATTTTCAAGTACTGCCATTCTATCACAGTTACTTTTTCATGTTTTTTATGATTGGACATTCCATAAAAAGCAGCTGTTCCACAAAGGGAGTGAGAGAGACTCTGTCCACTCAGATTCTACACACTGGCTCATTATAATACCTGCAAAGTAATGTTTTTTGCTTTGCCTATTGATTAAAAAATACTGTACAAATAGCATCTAAGGTAATAGGACCAAATTAGCATAATTAAAACAAGCCAACAATGTTAGTTCAGATGTAAATCTGCAGCAGCTAGATTGACTGTAAAATTTTAGAAAATCTAGATCAAGATCAGCCTGATTTATTGAAATTGTATTTGTTAACACACTGTTATTAGCATCTGATAACATCATGCCGTAACAATCATCTGCCACATTGTGACATAACATTTAATAGGACCAAATATCAACATCACAGAGTGATGCAATATTGTTATTGTTTTCATGCAGAAAGCAGAATCATAAAACTGGTGTCCATTTGACATTTTTGAAACTTGTTGAATAATGTAACATATGACTTACTGCAATCAGCTTGTGGCATATAAAATGTTCTTCAACTTGTTTTACTACATTTAAAATCAAATTAATGCTGTTAAATCGAATCATCGCATATTAAAATGATTACAGATTAGATTTTGGTACCAGTAAAATTCATGACATGCAGCTGATCATTTAAGATTTAATTGCAAGTCAGATCATGTGAATAGCTGCTTCAAAACAATGCATCCATATATCTATCCAGTTTTAGTCAGAGCTTGTGAGTGAAAGAAATATTCTACTTCAAATAAGATTCCAACATTGGGAAATTGTTTTATGTCACATGTTTCTATCAGACTTAAATGGATTATTTTCTCTCATTGAAATGAAGAAAAAGAAACACATTTTAAGTCACTCCATTGAAATGTAAATATCACTGGCTTCAAAGGACTTCACATGTCACGTGTAAATTAATTTCAGATGGGTTTTGGTTTATTCCGAGTTGTCAGAGATATCAGTTCTTCATTGTGACAATACATAATGTTACCAAATGTTGGATTATGGTTTTCAAACACTCTCAAAGATCCCAGTCACTTCTATGATTCATTGTTCTAAATATTCAACCTCTCCTGATCCCTGCCACTTTTTCTTTTAAATGTTTCTTTCTTTGCTAACCAAACAATGAATAAATACAGCGGAGCCGTCAATCTTTTTGAACAGCTATGTTGTGTTGTGTTGAAAAAAAAAACAGTAACCAGTCTTTTCTAGACGTAAAAGCCAACACTGCAGTTTGAAACAATTTCCTGTATTTCTGTAAATATATCTATCTTTTATCGCAATTTACTTGACTTTTTTAAAACATGTTTTCTTTCTTACCGCCGACGTGCCGTAGCCTAATTGAAACGTGATTGCCCTATGTACTTTTTGTATCCTTAAGACTGACGTTTACACGTCACAAGCGGTATTTCATTTTATGTAATAAAAATCATTATTTGAAGTTTAAATCCACAGTAAAATCCGTAGCCATTGATATTATGATATTTAATCGTCATCATGAAATTTAGGGTCGACATTACCAGCTGAGAAATGATCATAGATGGGCTTATCAAGAGTTGTACTTCTAATTTGAGACTTGTGCGATAAAACTCAGCCAAGATATAAAAATGCAAAACCCACGATGTTGACTTGGCGTTCGATAGTGATTAAATTGGAAATATTTTTACAGTTGTGCATAATACAGTGCTGTAACTAGTGCGCATTGCCGTCAAGACGACATTCCAAGAAAATGATATCGATTTTACTGTAATCATTATTCAACCCGTGTCCCCTATGAAAATATTGAGTAAGGTCCATTTACGGCACACGGCACTCAAATAGTATCACGCATTGCGCTACATAGGGATGCAACCTGATGAATTGCAAACAGTATGCCGATTCCCTCTCGAGTGATCCTGTTGTGATCATATCAGCGTTTGGTTTCCCTCATGACATTCCCATGTCAGAACTCGAGAGACACAAGTTTTGGTGTGTTTGATGACTCGATTATAATCAAATCGGGGAAAGACGAGGGCTTGGCGACAGTTGATGTGTACAGTAAGGAAAATGGCGTCTTTAAATTGCTGTGAAAGATGTCACAGACTGATGCTGTTGATTGCACTGTTGACATTTTTCTGCCTTTTTACGCTGACTTTGTCCAAACCAAATGAACATGTGGTCGCTTTCTTTCAAGGTAAGTGTCGTTCGTATCCAAATCCAGTTAGGTCATTAGAATATCACCCCGTCTAGCAAGTGTCCGCAATGTGTGAAATGTAGACAATAGCACTGGACAATCTAGACTAGTTAATATTGACAGGTAGACCTACATGATAGGCGAAAGGCGATAATCGTTTCATGCGGTCATTTTCGTTTAATATTAGCCGCTATGGATCAAGACATAATTCACCATAGTTGCTGCTTGGCATGTTATGTACAAAAATATAAGAATACATGGGGATTTAAAATGACGTAACTATTTAGACCACCATATCACCCGGCTCCTATTAATATCGTAGGCAAATGAAGTTCTCAGTGTACGCTAAGATCGTAAGGTGGATTTGTTGTTGGAACCAGAGAATCTCATTCATGGTATACATTTTGTAAACCACACACCTTCCAAGTTCGAGTTTCCTCTGACCTTTCCAACCCTATTTTAGATATTTGGACTGCACGGTTGTAAGGTCAAATCGCATTTCCTATCAAAAACATGGAATTCACCAGAACTATGCAGTAACAACATAGGATAATAGCTTTAAACAGGCTTGCAAAATTAAAACAACATTGTATTGAACCCTACCTGCCTGATATTGATAAGTGGAATATTAATCTTCTCATATATAACAATGAGCACATAATTTGTAACTTTAATAAGTGGACATGCAAGCTGATTATCCAGTATTTGCAGTCTATTGCTTAGTCACATGAGCACCAAATTTCGTGGCATCAGTATTTGATCCCAGTCTGCCTTTAACTGTATAGGTTGTTTGTATTGTGTGATCATTAGACCTGTGACATAAAGAAATGTATGCCACAAATGTGACTGTGCAATGTAAGAAATGGCAAAGTATGGTGTTCAGTTTGTAAACACCGTGAATTTGTCTTGTGCATTGGCTTATTAAAGAGATGAAAAAGGTTTGATTGTTATCAATAATACATATTTTATTTATCATTATCAGGCAGGTGGGGTTTGATAAAATGTTTGCTTAATTCTAATATAGTCTGGACCCATTCCATTATGAATCGTACACCACCAACGGTCTTCAAAAGTATTTACCTGGCACAGTTACTATCTAGCTGAGTATTCTTTAATCCATTTAAACCTTACAAATTTCAAACAAAACCTTGTTCCGTCTCCAGAAACTTTTTAATTTGGAAAAAAATAAAGTTGTTAATGGTGAGTGCAATGTTAAAAAAATGTTATTTATACTACAAGGACAGCCTAATACACATTGTAAGATGCATGGTTGCAATGTGGATACTTGCGAAGGTAAAAATAAAAATCTGTACATTTATACTGTATACAACGTGCAAGATACTGACCATTATAACCAATGAAATTAAAATAAAAGGTACGAAAATACAAGTGAAAAATTATCTGAATCATACAAATATAATGTAAGCATTTAAAATAGCAAGTAATTTAGACATTGTTATTATTATTATTATTATTATTATTATAGAAAACATAAAGAACCATATACATATGCATGCAGAATAAGTAATAATGAAAATAAGAATTATAATATTCAGATGACAATGCTTTCTTCCCAGATCAATGATGAATACAAATAAAAATAGAAATAATATTGTATAATAATGGCTGATATTTTTTTTATCATAATTTTGAAGTTAAGAAATGTAAGCAGATTTTTAAATTAAAAATCTTAATGATAATGATTTATATGTTTATCAGACATTTACACTTATATTTAGGAATTATTTGTATTTTCAACAACAGCAATAATAATAATAATAATTATGTCTACATTACATATTTTTGTTAAATTTTAATCAAATTGCTGGCATGCTAAATGCCATCTGAATATGTAATAAATATAATTCTATGGTGAAGACACTTCTGTTCATACTGCATTTTTGTGGGACGTTTAACATGTAATATAAAAATGACACAAATCTATCATCTAATTATCTGACATATTTATGATTTAGGGAATTACATACTTATGATTTAGAGAATTTTGTTTCTGTTTGTATCCCTTTATTATAGTCATAGTCATTAAAACGGTAGGCATCTTGCATGGCATATACAGTATAGATCCACATCACAACCATGCACCTTACAATAAAACTATCAACCATTTGATTTAACAATATTATTTCTATTTTTATTTGTATTCATCACTGATTTGGTAAAGAAAAGTTTTAAAAATAGTGTCATCTGAATATTTTAATTATTACTTTAAATGTTGTCAAAGCACTAACATTTTAAATGAATCTTGATTATGAATGTTTATTGAGACTGAATTATTTTGAAATGTGTGTAATATAATTTGAAAAAAAATGATAAAGTCTATATTCTACTTACACTACATTTTTATGATTCAGTTAAATTTTATCACTGGAGTTTCTTACCATTTATTTTAATTTTTACCCATTATATTGGTTGGTATCTTGCACGTTGTATACAGTATAAATGTACTGACTTTTATTTTTACCTTTGCAATGATCCGCATCGCAACCATGCACATTATGACATGTATTAGGCTGTACTTGTGGTATAAATAGCATTTCTTTAACATTGTACTCACTGTTAACAGCTTTATTTTTCCAAATTAAAAAAGTTTTGCACAGACAGAACAAGGTTTGGTTTGAAATTTGTATGGTTTAAAGGGATAAAATAATTCTCAGCTAGATAGTAACTGTGTCAGATAAATACTTTTAAAGACTGGAGGTGGTATACGATTCATAATGGAATGGGTCCAGACTATAGTCCCTATTCTTGGTTTGCACAGGTCTTGAAACATCTTTAAATTTAATGTCTGATCATGAAAATTAGAAAAAGTGGAAAATCCCTTGAAAAGTCCTTAAATTTACCTTGACAGCCCTTTAAAAGCCTTTGAATTTTGCAAATGTTTGACTTGTTACTATTAAGTGTTTACCAATGTAATTCTTGTTGGGGAAAACTAAGCATTAACGATCATTCTAATCCTTCATTTTATTGCACATTATGTTTATTTAGATAACTTCTGTATTATCCATTGTCTTATGGCCAGACTGTGATACATTTTAACTCTGACTTCCCAAAGCATAGTTCAGGTGTCTTTGTCATTAAACCAGTTAATACAAAATGGTGGATAAACATGGTGAATGTTGACTTTGTCATCTGCTTTAATGCTGTGGGGAAATGCATGCTCAATTGCAAATGAATCACAGATCCCAAATGCTCATGATGATTAGAGAGTACCAAGGGGACAAGTCCATGACAATGTGTGTGCTTTGTGTAATAAGTTAATAGATTTTAGCCAAAATGACCTTTCCTTGCATATGAAAAATAGAATGCACCAATTGTTAGCGAGCACTTGGGAATTCTCTGAATAGTCATTGATGACTTCTTTTTTGAAGTCAGATAATGAGAAAAATTAATGTCAGTCGGCTACAAATCCCCTTTCTCCTTCTGATGGACCAAGCAATGACAGTTAAAACTGACAGCCTCGTTAAGAAAGCAGAAGCAATAGAGCAATTTCCATTTACTATTCATTCAAACTGTCTTGGGGAAAAGATCTTTATAAAAAAAGGGCCAGGAATGAAATAATGTAGAAGAAAAATTGAATGACATGGTAGAATCCCTGAAGAAATAAGATGTAGAGATACAGTACAATGATTTGACAAAGTACACATGCAATTTAAAAATTAGTAATGACATTAACTTTTGTTGACAGAGCCATTGTTGTATATATGTTGATGTTTATATTTTAAGACAAATTTTTCACACTTTATTTTATAATTTGGAAGATAGATTTTTTTTAAAATACAGTGAAAGACTTTTCAGAATTTAACTTGTAAAGTGGTAAGTTAATTTAGCTAGCCATTGAAAAAATTATAACAAACCATTGAAAAGCCCTTGAAAGTATTAAATTTGATCCAGAGATTTTAAGTGTTCAACCAATGCCACTACTGCATGGTTTATGCGAATTCTATGTTTTATATAGGGAATATGCACTAATCTTCCACCTAGCACAACTGTCCTCATGACTAAAATGTGGTGGGAAAGGTCATAACTGTCCACATGACTAAAATGTGGTTGGAAAGGTCATAACTATCCACATGACTAAAATGTGGTGGGAAAGGTCATAACTGTCCACATGACTAAAATGTGGTGGGAAAGGTCATAACTGTCCACATGACTAAAATGTGGTGGGAAAGGTCATAACTGTCCACATGACTAAAATGTGGTGGGAAAGGTCAGAGAACTGTTCCTATATTTATTCATCATAAAAACATAAATGTCTCCCGTTATTGGCAAAAGATGTGAGAGTGCATGGGTGTAATTTATTTGGACATTTAACCAAAATTGTTGGAAAATTAGAGATACAAGATGAATTTTGAATTTCCTTATACAATTTGCTTCATGGATTTTTGTAAACAACTGTAAATTTTTTGTATACATGATACATAAATATAATTTACATTTATATACTATTATCTCGATACATTAAAATAACTTGATCTTGCTTATTTCATTTACTTGTTTTTGATACTTTAAAATCATGTTTTTGATACTTTAAAATCGTGGTTAACTTAAAGAGTAGCATATAAGAAATATTTTACTAACATAAGAGTGGTTATTATTATCAAATTACAAAAAAATACATCAGAATCAGGGGGGGGGGGAGAAGTTGATGTTTCTTTTGCTGCTGTTATTAGGCTTTAGATCTTAATTTACAATATGAAAGGTAGAAAATATAAAGGGCTTCCAACAGAACACTGTTACTTCAGACTTCAGCCTGTGACCTATAGCTAGGTTTCTAGCCTGAGACCAGATTAAAATACTGCTGTATGTCAGTCAGACCCAAATATGTGCCAATGCCTATGAACTGCAAACCAATACTATCACTGGCAAAGATGTGAGGCATCACACGATTTACAGGAGTACTGAGAACTTGTTGGACTGGAGAATTTCTACAATTCATCAAATTTTCACAGATTGAAAAACAAATTCCTCTCAAGAAATACACAAAAAAAAAGTTATGTTGGTGAGTAAATTTTTCAGATTAACACAAATATTGCAATCACATCAATTTTCCTCAACAAAAAGCCTGTGGGCAGCCTCTCTATGGCAGAATATAATCACTAATGATATCCCAAGGTGTTGCATACACGTAGAGCTCTCCCCCTTTATAACGTGCCACGGTACTACTATGGACCCCATGACCAAAATCACACCAATGTATAACAATATGGGTTGAAAGAAAACGAGGTGAAATTGTAGAATTTCTTAAGAGTAGCCTTAATAAGTTAACCCAATACGAATTCACTTGCATATAGTGTCAAACGGTCACTTGCATATAGTGTCAAACGGTCACTTGCATATAGTGTCAAACGGTCACTTGCATATAGTGTCAAACGGTCACTTGCATATAGTGTCAAACGGTCACTTGCATATAGTGTCAAACGGTCACTTGCATATAGTGTCAAATGGTCACTTGCATATAGTGTCAAACGGTCCTAAATAAGTTGCCTTTAGAAGGAGAGGTGTAAATACAACCAAGACAATGACTCCACATGTCATTGGTTCACTGGCTTTGTCCTGACCTTTTATTACAGCCACAGGGGTGGAGTGTCCATTTCATGAATTAACGACTAACATCATGTCCAGATTTGTCGCCTTATTTCCAATTTATGCTGCTTGATTTCACAGAATCTGTGCCATTGTTGACTTTATTTCTGGAGTGTCACATTAAAATGTGGCTCTATCAGTTTCATTGTAATGAAGGTGTAAAGGTAAAGTTACCATTCATGCATAAACAGTGGCTGTCAAGAATGACCAACTGAACAGAGGTCAGTTGTGAGCATGGTGTGCAAATAAACTGTAAACAATCTCTTTTATGGTTGTAATGAACACAAGAGACCTGCAGTTAAATTACAGCTCTTAATTCCATACAGTAAATGAAACCTATCTTTGATCAAATATTGAAACTGGGAACACTTTACTATCATAGAAGTAACAGAGACTACTGGAAATGATATAACATAAATTTAAATTGGATGTTAAAGAAATCTTTAGTAATTTGAAGTTTTCTTTTGAAAGGGAATAGATTTGAATGCGTGTTTGTTGCAATCGAAATCCTTTATTAGAACAAAAAGCAGTGTTCCCAATTAGCTAACATCCTGTAAAACTAGCTATTTATTATATTATTTTTTTTTACATATTCAAACAATCATGTATTTGATATCCGAAATTCTGCTTCCAAAGTAAAATATTTTGCCTTTTTAACAAAAACACAAGAAAAAGAAAAGAAGTATTCCCAAAATATTCCAGATGGTTAATTCTATTTATTGAACAGTCTCTGTTTCCAAAAGTAAATAACAAACATGACGAGTCAGTTTCTGCTATTGAAAACTTGACCCCTCTTTAATGTATGCTTAAATCTTGTGCTCTTTATGTTCTTCCCTATATGATATCAGACATCTATTTATAGTTAAATTATTACCGAGAGAGAGAGAGACATCAGCAGATAGAGAGGTCGGTTTAATATTAATTTTGTCATTTCTACGGATGAATCTTATGGAAGGGTATTCAAGATGCAACATCTTTAGATTGTAACATTTTGTCAGTATGGATCCTTCTCCCATGATGTTTGATACTTGTTATTATGCTGACAGATTTGCTATTAAGTTGCTGTGGTTTTGGGAAGTTTAAATAAATTCTTTGAATCAAGAAAATATTACAAAACATACATATATAGAAACAGGGATTTGGCAGAATTTTTTACCTGCTCTGCTCTGACCAGTTTGTGGCTGCTCCAGCTCCGCTCTGGGCTCAGGCTAAAATTAAATAATTAATTGTATAATAATTTTTTGAAAGAAAAAGATAAAACTGATATGTGAAAAATGTTTCATTTTATTTGAAGAGTTTACTCAGAACTGAATATTACAGGGTCACATCCATGTGATGTCCACACATCATCATCCCATTCTCACCACTAGAAATCATACAAAATCTAAAATATCAGGTCCTAATTGGAAATAAGCTGTACTAGAACTAGCCAAATTGATAAAATCAGTTATTATACTAAAATTTACCAAACTGAATCTGTTGCACGGTATTTGATCGATAGCTAGTCAGTACAAAAGTTTGAGCGGGGAGCTGGCAACATTTTCCTAGTTCCAGCTCCGGAGCTGGTCACCGGGTACCGAGCATGGGTGTTTGGAGCCCCTATGGTATGGAGAAAGACATAGCACCCAAACATCATAAATATCAGGGTAGACGTCTTGCATTGTAGGACAAGGAGTAATGCCAAGACTTTCAGATGAACAGCTTCTATCCTTTTATCAGCATTAATGAACCAAAGAAGTGCTTTGTTTCTGCAGAATGTATAAAGATGGAATTCAGTTTCAATTTTTACAGTATACAGTGGTCCCCCTCTTGAACGGCCCCCCTGACCAGCGGCCACCCGCTTTATACGGCCACAATCCCTTGGGACCGACGAGTTTGTGTTCAAAAGTACCCCTCAAGGACGGCCACCCCTCTAACGCGACCAGCGGCCAGCATTTTTTTTGCAAAAACGGTCAAATTTACCCCTCGCAAGCGGCCACATAATGGTCGTTTACAGAGTAGAATCTCGATAATATTTTTTAATTTCTCAATTCAACATATTGACATTTTGTTCCAACATGCCAATAAAGTAACTTTAATCCTTACAAAGAGGTAAGTAATCCGATTATCCTTACTGCCATGTGTTCCTTAGATGTTAGCTTTTGTCACTTTGATAATTACTGGCTATTATTACCACCGATAATTATCAAGATGACAAAAGCTAACCGCTGAGAAGCACAGCATTGTTCAGCTCAAGTCAGCGTGACATCCGGTCGCCAGATAGTAAAATGGTATGTTAGCCTTTCTGGCTTCACTCTAATAGATTACGAAATGTACATAACCGGGTACCAGACTGGGGAAGAAGAAAAAAAAAAAGTCGATCACGTGACAGACTCACTTCCGTTGTAAACACTGCCTCACGCGTGATTGCCCGCGAAGGAATAAGTTGTCGCAAAATATCGTCAGACATTCTCAGTTTAGAACAAAAATGAAAGCAATTAAATTAAACGAAAAGAGTGAGAGTCTCTTGATAACTACTGAGAAATTTTATGTCAGAAAGATTCAAATAAACATCGTCAATATACATTCAACTTGAGTGGGAAGACGGAATCAACGGACGTACATGGATAGTTGCAACCAAATATTTGTGCCCCGAATTTACCGACAATGTGGTTTTGCACCACGATTCATGATAATTCATATTTTTTAAAAATAACATTGATACTAGTTTTATCATATTTAGTCCTTAACCAGATAATATTCCTGTGATTTTTAAATGCAAATATTAAATATATAAAAATTAGTTACATCTTTTATACTTTATATGTAGTTATTACTCACAACTGTGTGATCCCCCTCTAGAAAGGCCACCCGTCTTATAAGGCCACTTTCTTGCTGCAGAAGGGGTGGCCTTATAAGAGGGGGACCACTGTACTGCGGTTGAAGAACGAAACTCGTACACTGATGGAATTCAGTTTCAATCTTTACAGTATACTGTGGTTGAAGAACGAAACTCGTACATTGATGGAATTCAGTTTCAAATCTTTACATTATATTTCTGTTGAAGAACGAAACTCGTACACTGATCGAATTCAGTTTCAATTTTTACAGTATACTGTGGTTTGAAGAACGAAACTCGTACACTGATGGAATTCAGTTTCAATCTTTACAGTATACTGCGGTTGAAGAACGAAACTCGTACACTGATGGAATTTAGTTTCAATCTTTACAGTATACTGTGGTTGAAGAACGAAACTTTTACACTGATGGAATTCAGTTTCAATCTTTACAGTATACTGCGGTTGAAGAACGAAACTTGTACACTGATGGAATTCAGTTTCAATCTTTACAGTATACTGTGGTTGAAGAACGAAACTCGTACACTGTTAAGTTCTATAAAAATGATGCATGAAGAAAATGTGGCCATGTTGAGAAATCTATCGAAGTTTATACGCAGTGTCACAGAAATTGTACCATTGATTGTTTGTGTCAACCACAATATTATGCAGTCATAAAGGAATTGGCAATTAATACTGTAGTTTCAATTGAAAATGGTGTGATGAATGAAAATCCTGTTAATAGTTCCTTTGAAATCAAATTATGTGCAGTACAAAATAATTCCAATTACAATTAGCATCAAAGACTTGTGTGTGTATATCCAATTAAATGATGGCAAGGACACTGCTTTTGTTTGTGTGTCCCCCAATTCTGTTGAATATGACTGATAAATATGCATTAATGTAGAAAATATGAACCAGACATGTACATCACAATTGAAGACATGAACTATATATACTGAACAAAATTTCAAATGCAGTACCATAAAATTTAACATTTGTGAACAACATTAACCATTTTAAAATGTTAACATTTTTATATTTCTCCAGAGAAGTTTGTTATCTGGATTATTTAAAGAAATTAAATATTCTTATTTATATCCAGTGCTTTTAAAATTAATTTTGTTCTATACATGATGTTAGTTAAAATTTTACTTTGATATTGATTTGGTTGGTTGACATCTTGCTGTACTTTCTACATTCAGCTTTTTATTTTATGTATGAATTCACTCTTGTTTGTTAAAATTGATTTTATGAACATTGCAAAAACTTGTTCAAGTTTGTATATATGTTAAAACTGAATAAAATACTGACATATGAATTCTTTTTATTAAATAGTTGGTTTTTGTAAAAAAAAAAAATGCCACTAAACTTCTAATCAGTAATAACTTTTCACGAATGTGAGATATCAATATTCACATTACATGGTTTAGGTTATTCATGATCAACTTGTGCATTATGAATTCATTAATATTCATTAAGTACCAATAAATACAAGCGAGTAAGTACAATATCGGTGTAAATTGTCAAAAATGTGCAAGCATATAACAACATCCACAGTGCTCCTGCATAATTTCCTAGGGTTAATATACCAATACAATAAAAAACTCAACTAAAATAAAATAACTAATAGACAGGGAATTTCAATACCTTTCCAGACATATAAAGATTATTGATTTGACATGCAAATTAATGATTTTATCAACAAAAAATATTACATTATGTAGCAAATTTCTCACCATCACTACCGGTATATGCAGTTTTCTAGATGATACTTAATTTATCTACAGGGTTTGCTAGCAAGATCACACCAGCAACTTGTACTTGGGTGTTGCCAAATTTCTTATAAAGCTTCTTTGAGCTGGCTGCGAGCTACCAACTAGTCTGCTACATGTAGCTACAATTTAGATTGTAGTGAGCTTGCCATGAGCTATCACAAGCTCATGCGAGCTTGATTTAGAATTGCATTTTTATAAGGGTTGTTCAACTTAAAATAGCAACTCCAGCATGGTGACCAGACCAAGGTAGTCTGCAGTCTGGTGAACCCTGTAATCGGTTTTTCAGCCGATGGCAAACTGACCTAACACCAGAGTCGAGATATCCACGCCAACTTATTTGTTATTGTGTAAAGGCAAAATAGTTTTATATAGGTAGTACAATTAATGCAGGTCATTAATATCCAAAAATAGTTTTCGTTAAATTTTAATTCCTGCAAAATATAGAGGCTGTTAGATCCAGTTAATTATATAAACATGAAGTTTTTATTCAGTATAAATTTTCAATGACTTGGGCTGTGTGCAGAGACCCCCCCCCCAAACCCCTTTCAACCACAAAACCCACCATATAAAAGTGAAATAAAAAGCAACCACTGTCTCGAAAGTTTGCAGGTATGATAAATGCATATATGAAAAATTACCAAACATAATCCTTTAGTATTTTTGTTGGAAAAATAAGTGTATATTATATGTGTGCAATCAAAACAAAGTCTAAGATGACAAATTTGTTCTTTGGACAAATAATCAATTCTAAGGCAAGTAATGTGGCTAGTTGTTTACTAATTCTACCATTTCCTTCGTGCAATCTTTCCTTTCTATTATCAATCAATTCTAAGGCAAGTAATGTGGCTAGTTGTTTACTAATTCTACCATTTCCTTCGTGCAATCTTTCCTTTCTATTATCAATCAATTCTAAGGCAAGTAATGTGGCTAGTTGTTTACTAATTCTACCATTTCCTTCGTGCAATCTTTCCTTTCTATTATCAATCAATTCTAAGGTAAGTAATGTGGCTAGTTGTTTACTAATTCTACCATTTCCTTCGTGCAATCTTTCCTTTCTATTATCAATCAATTCTAAGGCAAGTAATGTGGCTAGTTGTTTACTAATTCTACCATTTCCTTTGTGCAATCTTTCCTTTCTATTATCAATCAATTCTAAGGCAAGTAATGTGGCTAGTTGTTTACTAAAAGTATGATGTTCAGTTTCATCGATTTTCATCAGTATTGATAATTTACAAGTACTTATCGCAGCAGATTTCACTATCGATGAATGGATATGACCTCCACTAATATTTAAAAATTAAGCATATGCTTATTATCCCTATTTTACAGTAATATTTCAGATTTAAATTTAACTGTTTTTGCTTAATATATCAATTGATATTTCTGTCCAAGTTTGATAAAAATTCAAGAGTATGTAGGGTTCAGTTTTGACAGTCTGTTAAGTATTGTATTCTATATAGTATCATGATTGAATCTCTTCAAGTGTTATTTATGTGCAGGCATGCCATGAAGAAGATAAACATTACAGTCCCCCAAAGGGTTGTATAGAGGAAAGTATAAATTTATATGCTGTTGCATGAAAATTTGTGCAAATTTTCTGGTTGGTGTGACTACATGTCTAATTAACACAACATAAACCTTTTCAGGACTTCAGTAAGAATTGGCTTACCATATATGTATATATAACATGTAACAACTGCAAGCAGCATAAACCCAGATCTGCCGTTGCATCATCTGCCAGCAGATCAGGGTTGGAATAATAAAGTATAACAAAATGGTGCAGATCCTGATTTGCCAATGCATGATGCGACAGCAGATAATTTGATTTGTTGGTTGGTTTTAATATCACTTTCAACACCATATTGGCAATATCATACCAAAGAAATGGGAGCTAAGTGCCTTTCCCATGGACACACCAAGGCAGCCTACCTGGGCTAGAACTCTACGAAATAAACTACTAGGGGTTCCTAAAAAATCATTAAACACCTGTAAATACTATACATGTATGTCTGGTCAGACAAGTCTTCACTACATACAAACAGTGAACACCATTTATAATGAATGCAGCATTTGTTCAAATGATTATCTGAGTAATTTTTACCAAATTTATAAAAACAAATTTTACTTGTCCTTTAGGTGTTGTGGAGTATGCCACTGTATCTCACACTTTATATATTTTTCACTGTATCTCACACTTTATATACTTTTCACTGTATCTCACACTTTATATATTTTTCACTGTATCTCACACTTTATATTTTTTTCACTGTATCTCACACTTTATATATTTTTCACTGTATCTCACACTTTATATATTTTTCACTGTATCTCACACTTTATGTTTTTTCACTGTATCTCACACTTTATATTTTTTTTCACTGTATCTCACACTTTTTTTTTTTTCATTAGTCTGAATCAGAAGGTACAGAATCAGACAACCATGATAAAAGTACTGGTCCCAATTTCACTCAACATTTCTTATGTCTTCCTCAAATTGGATTTTTAAAAATTATTTTTCTTACTATTGGCACAATACATTTTTCACTGAATATCCAACAGTAATCAAGGATCAAAAGAGTCATAATATCTTGAATTCTCATGAGGAATCCTTCAATTCTTTTTTTTTTTAAGGATAAATTTATTGACAGGTGCATCATTTTGAAACAGTTAATTTTCATCCTTTAAACTGTCTCTACCCTTGACAAAAGTCTCAATATTTTCTGAACGATCATAAACAAGATAACTTGAAATCTCAATTTGAGGAGAAATTTGAAGAAAACTAGTGAAACCAGAGCCTGGTCTCATAGGAAAAATTAACTTGAGAATCATATTTTGATGACTTTATTCTTTCTACCAGTATATCTGTGTGTTTAATCTGCTTTTAAAGGAAAATGAACTGCTTGTGACAAATCATTTTCATTAAATGTAAAATGTGTAGACAATTTTGTATTTACCCAAGTTTTGTGTTTTATCACTTTTATAAGGGATAGTGTCTCAACTAAAGTAAACAACTGGTGTGAGCACAGTGGTATGTTACAAATGCAGCCAAGTCAAAAGCCATGATCCTAGGTACCGGTAGTCAAGCCGAAGTAAAAGCTGAGGAAGATGACTTCCAAGTACATATTGCTAAAAGGAATAGATATAGAAAAGTCTGAACATGAAAAACAATGTGGCATCATGATTGACAATATCTTGAACTGGAAAATGCAGGTTGATAAGGTCATTAAAAAAGTAAACTCAAACAGCTGTATCTCTTGAACAGAATAAAATCTCATCTCCCTCAAGAACATAGAAAGATATTTTACAATGCCTACATCATGCCACATCTAGAAGATTGCTATTCTGTCTGGGGTATTCCGGTTTTAAACTGATTTTATGAAGAAAATAACACAAACACACCAGTTGAAATCTTCAAAAAAAATATTTAGACAGTGCTTTTCACAGATTCTGTTTTTAAAACACAAATTGCTGTTTACATATTGATGTTTAAGTTTTGAAACACAAGTTGGTATATTTTTCATCATCAAATGATAACTTGCAGAAATTGGGCAGAGATAACTTGCTCGGGAAAAGGTTAATGGTCATTCAGCTATTAAAACACATGCCTGCGAATATGCAAGAGTTTGTCGGCGCAATTGATATCAACACCAGCTATTTGCTGCATGCAATAAATATCGCCTTGGGCTACAACACAACACTAGATCTACCCAGCTAGGTCGAGGGAGCATCTCAAAAGTCATAAAGTACTGTCACTAAGTGTACATGTAAAAATCACAGGGCGAAGTCGTTTTCACTTTCCTAACAGAAGAAGGCAAAGTTTCACCTATTTCATCTGGTCGAGTGACCCCAGGGGTTATAGTGATACAGATAATCAAAGTAGACTACTGAAATGTCAAAAAAGAGCAAAATGTCAAAAAAGGCAGCTAGGATTGTTCTTGATGCTGATTTAGATACACCATCAACACATCTTTTTAAAACCCTTAAGTGGCTTCCATTTCAAGAGAGAACTCGACTTCAAAAGGGTTTACTAGTCTACAAATCCTTACATGGGTTGGCTCCTGATTATCTTAAAAGTAATTTTAAATCTGTGGAAAATGTATATACGTATGAACTAAGATCCATCTCAAACAACTATTTATATTTACCTAAACCAAAATATGAGTTTTATAAGAAGAGTTTTGCTTTTTCTGGAGCCAAACTATGGAATTCCAATCCACCATAATCAAGGTCAACTGACTCATTAAAAGGTTTTAAGAAGCTTCTTAGTCAACATCTGCAAAAACAATTGTTTGTATGATTTTGTGTAATTCAGTACTAGTACTCTTTAAAACAACGTTCTTTCATGTACTCACCTGTAATGTCTACACAGATTCACTACTAATCTTTGTATGTATCCTGTATGTACAGTGGAACCTTGTTAATCCAGACTCCGTTTATCCGGAAACCTTGCCATCCGGACATAGTTCAACGGGAATGTAATTCCTAAATGTTAATTTGCTCCGTTAATCAGGAAATCCATGTTCCAGATCTGGAAATCAAAATCGAGGACCAAAGTGTAAAATTACTGTAAAACTTGCCTCGATAATCCAGAAATAATCTGTCCAAAAATAACAAAATTTGAAGAATTGTATATGAAAATACAGTCAGTCGGATAACACAGATTCACCTACTCAAATTTGGAGGTGTGTCAATGTATCAATCTCTGATTGGTCAAATTCTAGTGGCATGTTAAAGTTATAAATTGATCATGTGATCATGTGTTTGGAAAAAAATTCAAGTAGCATGACCGTATTGTAACCAGTGATTGTATAAACAATGTCTGATTTAACGCATCAACATTTATTGGCAGTTGAAAAATAGGCTGTTACCATACATGCGTACAAGTTGGATTCAATTGCAAACAACACCTAGACTCTGATATGCCGTCACATAATGCTCAGGCAGATCAGGGTCTGTATTGTTTGTTTTGCTGATTACTGTTAACAACCTGCATACATGTAGACCCAGATCTGCCAGTACAATATGCGATGGCAGATCTGGGTCTGTGCAGTTTGCAGTTGGATCCGACTTGTATGTGAGTATATACAGTAGATATGAGTGTGGGCAGTTTGTTTTAATATTTAGTAAAACTTGAAGTTACCAGTCTTGTTCAGTTAAAGATACCGTGGTGTGTCATTGGACAAGGCACTTTACTCCAATTGCCTCAGCGCTAAATAACCTACTTGTGTTGCTGTGTTTGTAAGCACCAAACCAAACCTGATATTGCTCAATTCTGCAGCTACTGTCATAAAATGAAAAAGTATGTGTATGTATGTACTGTACATATAGGGTTTAAAGGCACATGTGCACTATCCTGGATATACGTGTATATAGTGCTGGGTAAGTTTAGGCATCCCAGACAAGGCATACAGACCAAAAATACCGGCAGATAAAGGGTAAAATCCCCAGAACACAAAGTCAAATTTCCGATATAAACCTAACTCTTTGAAAAGTCCAAGACCTTCGCTGTGAGAACATCATCACGGGAAGCACCCCAGATAAAAAATGTTGCTGCCATTATGGTTCTTTGGAGTTGTATAGACATTAAAACTGGTGGTTTAATTGCATAATCAACATCTATAAAGTTAAGATTGCTAAAAGAAATTGCATGCCTACTTCAGTAGTTAAATTATATTTCAAACTGGCCAAAAATGTATAGCTACAATTTGACAGTTGAGCTACAACTTTAGCCATTTCCCTTTCCCCATTCCACAATAAAGACTAACCTGGAATATTGAACACGGTTTAGTTGAAACATATTATTGTCACAGTATGATACAATGGGATTGGGCACAAGTTCTACCAACTTCAATTAGCCCTTTCCCTACATAATACAAGTATTGCAAGATATTTCGACATGACACTGACTAATAATGAAAAACGATGAGAGAGAGAGAGATGGGGGTCACAATGACAACATTTGCGATTTGAATAAGTTATTGAAATCATCCAGTACCAGTAGCAGTTATATAGTTGCATACATGTTGTAGAATTCTATATCTTTCATTTGCATCACCTTTTCCCCAGAGCTGTAAATCTAAACTAACAGCTGGGTATGGCACTGAGAGTAATTTTCTCATCAACTTGGTTCATTGATGACTATACTTGGGACATACAGTAACATGAAGAAATGCATTGTGGTTTCTATCCCAACGTAGGGACAAAAAGGGGTGTCAACAAGTTGAACACGGTAAAGATCAGCATTTAATTAGCTTACATTATGTCAATCTATTATGGATAATATCTATGGCTCGATGACGAAAACTAGTCATTTTACTGGATTCGATATTTTGGACATAAACACTTTTTCAAAGCACTGTAAGACATGCTACATTGTGTATCCTGTTCAAGATTGTTCCGCAAGGCCACTGTTGAGGGTATAATTTGATGATTTGGTAGAATTTAGCCTGAAATTGCAAATGACTATATTATTTTAACATAGAAGGTTATAATTCCTTTGTTCGGACACGGGGCGGGAGTAATTCAATGAGATAATCCGGAGTTTGCCTCGTGTTAATGTTATAGAGTGTTAATAATTTTTTTCTCTTTTGTCTGGAATGCAGACTTTCCTGCACAGTTTCAAAATAGAGAGATTGCCTACTAGTGTATTTTGGAAGTCCTATAACTTCTTGCCGCTACAAGCTGTATTTTTTCAAGTTTGTCTGAATCTATCGATGAACAGCCATCCCAGACTACACTGGCATATTCCAAGATGGGCCTGATATAAGTTACTAGTATATATAGTTTTGATGAAATTTGCCTGCTAAGTTTGTATCTTAGTTTTTGAGGATTGGCTATTCGAGATGATGTTTTTAAAATGCTATCAATGTGACAAATCCATTTGATATTTGATGAAAGTAGTAATCCAAGATGACAATGAGAATCCACATACTTAAGATCTGTATTTTCAAAAACAAGTTCAGAAATATTTGTTACTTTCATGTTTGTGTTTCTGGATTAAACTGTTATATTGCTACATGTATTTAGAAGAAGTGGTAAATGTACTGTACATTATATTTGGTCTTTTTATAGAATTGCAAATTTACTGATGATTTGCTTTGATATATTGGTTATATATGGCATCTTGGATAAAACCCAACCTAGTTTTTATATTAGATGTCATCCGGTCTGTTTAAATGCAAATTCTACCTTTTCCTTTGGAAAATACAGTTGATTCAACAGCACAACACTTCGTGCAATATGCATAATATATTCTTAAAAGACTCTTGGAAGCTATTATTTACCAGTGTTTTCTACCATATTTACCCACATACTGTATTCCAAATCCTAAATTATCAATACCCCCTCCCCGCAAGTTAAAAGTGTGGAAGCACATGAAAATCTCTGACAGTTAGCCCTGAGAGTATTGAAATGTAAGTTCATGTAATTAAAAGCATTTTACTAACTGCGCTCGGTGTGGTTGTGCAATGGGAGACATGCATTTTGGGGTAATTGGTGGTAATGTCTCTGCTCTTACATGCAGTTTTAATGCATATGACAGTGCCATTGTAATAACATATGATCACTGCCATTGTGCCAATAAGGTAGATAAACAACTGCAAATTTTATCTCTATTCATTGAAAGTTGTTTTTTTAATGACATAAATGTTTGCTGAAATATGCTTTAATGGGTCTATTCATAGATGATGTTTTCATACTGCCCTCCTTAAAAATTGAAAATCCTCCCTTACAAAAAAGCCAGAGGGGGAATCCCTTTGTGTGAAAATCCTGGAGAAACCACTGCATGTACAATGTACTTGTATATCCAACAATTTATGGTACCTACAAACCGCAATTACTCAAATCTGCTGTAATGGTGACTTTGTAAAGACTCAACTTTCAGCAAGGGACTTGCAGGTAATATTAATAACCATGAAAAATAATGTATGTGCATCAGTCAAGGATTCTGCTCAAAGGAAAAGCAAATGGAGCTTCAATGCATGCAGGTAGCACAGACTATCATAGTGACAGGTCAAATGCATCTCCTTAATTCCTTGAGGAAGACAATCCATGTCTTTAATCCTTATGGATTTTCCATCTGCCGCAAGGAATATGGAAGAAAAATCCAAAATCAATTCTTTAATTACAGATTTTTCAGTAGGCAAAAATGTTGTTGATTTGAGGCCTGAATATGGCAGCAGCAATCTACTTGCTTTGCAACTCTGCATTCTCACGTTCAGTGCCCCGTTTTAGGGCATGCATCAGTAAGTGCTGATGACTGTCCAAAGTGTACGAGTTCCCTTCAGCTTGTTTCCACCACTTCCAAGATGACCTAATGTCAACCTCTGAACATCAAGATTATATTAAAATTTGTACTACAGTAGACCAATAAAGTTTGTTTGAATCAAACTGTCTTGGGTATATCAATTGAATATTGTGTGGTTATTTTATATGGATCAGGGCTTGAAAATTCCACTTGTATGCTCATAATTATGTACAAATGGTGACTAAGGAAGGGCAAGCCACTTTTTCAAGATGCTTTTCCAATCGGACAATTGACATCTTTAGCAGATTCAGTATCATGTATGGGGAATGATGACTACAATTGATGTGGGACAAGTAAGAGTTCCAAGTCACTTGCCCTGCAGGACAAGGAGCCAACTGGAAATTTTTTGAGTGCTGCGGATGCATGATTTATATCGATTCTAGAATCTCGTCATATATACAGATACATTTTTCTCTTACACAATAAAATATTTGCTTTTGATCAATGTTTGCCATTGGATCAGTTACTGTATACAATTTTATTATCATCTCAAAAGTTGCAAACTTGAAATGCACTACACTTGTTACTGAAACTGTTTATTTTCAAAAGAAAAAAAGTTATTATTCTCAAATTTTGCTGTGTTCTTTCTTGAATGCTGAGTTGGAAAATCCCATAATTTTCATTTGGCCTGGAACAAGTACAAATGTTGCTGTACAAGTAAAATTTAATTTTTAGCTCTACTGGTCATGGACCAGGAGAGCTTATGGAATGGTCTATTGTCCGTCATCCATCTTCTGTCCATTGTTTGATGTCCATCCATCCATCCATTAGCACAGGTTTATTATTGTTATTCCTCCTAAACTACTTGGAATATTGCCATGAAACTTTACACACATTGATCCCATGGTCTAGCTAGTCATAAATGAAAATGGTGCCACTTGAAACTACAGTATGGCCACCACAGTAGCCATCTTGAAAATCTTGTTATCGCTACTCCGCATGAATGGATGGTCATGTCATCATGGGGTTTTTACTAAAAGACTTTTGATGTCTAGTTGGTTCTAAATGAAAATGGTTCCAACCTGATGTCCAATACAGTGGCCATCTTGAAAATCGTATTGTTGCTATTCCTTCTGAACAAACAGTAATATTGTCATTGGGTTTTCACCAGAAGACTTCATGTGATGTCAAATTGGTCCAAAATAAATAAATGGTGCCGCTTGCACATTAAATATGGCCACCACAGTGGCCATCTTGAAAATCTTGTTATTGCTATTCCTCGTAAGGTGGGGTTTTTACTGAATAATTTACATGATTGGTTGGTCCTAATTGACATCCAATATGGCCACCACAGTGGACATCTTGAAAATCTTGTCACTACTTCTGAATATATTTTCATATCAGCATAGGGGTTTTCACTGAAAGACTTCTTATGATATCTAGTTGGTCCTAAATGAAAATGGTGTCGATCTGACTTCCAATATTGCAGCCACAACGATTATCTTGAAAATCCTGTTATCACTACTTCTCCTAGATGGCTGGTCATATTGACATTGTGCTTTCACCAAAAGACTTCTTATGATGTCTAGTTGGTCATAAATGGAAATGGTGCCAATCTGATATCCAATATGATCACCATGGCAGTCATCTTGAAAATATTGTCATTACCCATCCAAAATGGAAAGTCATATTAACATGGGGTTTCCACCGGACAACTTCTTATGGTGTTTCATTGGTCCTAAATAAAAATGTCAATCTGACATCCAATATGTCCACCACAGAAACTAATTTGAAAATCTTGTTATTGCTGAAGAATATTGGAGATGGTTTCAACACTCGGCAGTTGAAAGGAAAAAATGATCTTATCTTGTATTTTCAGTAATTCTTTTTGGTAAATAGAACATCAGTTACTTCAAGAGACTCTTGTTATTGCTTGCTGAGAACTTTATGCGAAATGTGAAAGAAAACTTTAGATTATATGAAGTTTAATGTTCATTTTCTCCAGCTCTTGGATAGCTGATTAAATCAAGCCAAGAGTAATGATTATGTGATCAGACTAAATACATCTATGTTTAGAAACTGTCTGTAACATTTCTTCCAGATGCTCAAAAAAAGCATTCCTGGAAGTTCTTCACAGGGTCTAATGTGTTGGCCATTTTGATTTGCTTGCATCCGACAAGGTGGTTTAATCCTGCACGAATGTAATTCTTTCACAGATGTTTTTCTTCACAGACACACAAATTTGGTTAGTATATTGCTTGAAATCAACATTTATTGATTTTTCTGTTGCATTTTGATTCCACTTTTGACGAGTAAGCATGTTGCGTTCCTAATTCTGTTTGGAAATTTTAATCTTGACCACATCTTGAAATAAATCACAAGCTGAAATGAATGACACTGTCACGGTTATATAGCCTGATCTATTATGATAGATTTAGGGAAGAACTGCTTATTCAGAATGTTAGGGGCATGAAACCTCCTGTCATTTAGATTAGGGTTTGACTGATATTTTTGTGATCTATCAAGTTAAGTATGGTCAAAGTAATTTTTAGCTCTACTGTTCATAGACCAGGAGAGCTTATGGGATGGCCTGTTGTATGTTGTCTGTACGTTTGTTAGCACACGTTTAATATCGCTTCTCCTTCTAAACTACTTGGAGGATTGCCATGAAACTTTACACACACACATATATCCCAAGGTCTGGTTGGTCCTAAATGAAAATGGTACTACTGAGACATGCTTGAAAATCTTGTTATTGCTACACCTTCGGAATTGTTGGTCATATGAACATAGAGTTTTCACTAAAAGACTTCTTATGATGCCTAGTTGCTCCTAAATGAAAATGGTGCCAATCTGACATCCAATATGGCCACCATGGCAGCAATCTTGAAAATCATGATTCCTGGTATGGCTACTCCTCCTGAAAGAATGGTCAGGTCAGTATGAGGTTTTCACTGAAAGACTTCTTATCGTGTCTAGTAGGTTCTAAATGAAAAGGGTTCCAAACAGACATCCATTATGGCCGCCACAGCAGTCATCTTAAAAATCTTATCACTATTCCTCCTGAATGGAAAGTCTTATTTTCACCAGAAGACTTCTTATGATATCCAGTTGGTCCTAAATAAAAATGGTGCCACCTGGAGATCCAGTATGGGCACCACAGTGGCCATCTTGAAATTCTTGTTCATACAAAGACTTCTTATGATGTGTAGTTGGCCCTGAATAAAAATGGTGCCAAACTGACGTGAATATGGCTGTCACAATGAACGTATTGGAAATCTTTCCACAAATTTTCCTGAATGGATGGTCATATCAACATGGGGTTTTGACCAAAAGTCTTCTAATAGTGTCTAGTTTGTCGGAAATTAAAATGGTGCCAATCTTACATCCAGTATGGCTGCCACAGTGGTTAATTTGAAAATCGTATAGCTCAAGAATATCCGGTAGGGTTTCAACACTTAGCAGTTAAAAAAGAACAAAATGATTTTATCTTGAATTGATGGCAATTTTTTTTCGGATAATAGAACATCAGACCCTTTGAGGGACTCTTGTTTAACATTTTACAGTTATTATATCTAGTCTGTAACAATAAATAGCTTTTATATATATATATGACATTTAGGTAACGTTGCACAAACTGTAACATAATAGTTGAACTGGTTACATAAATAGAATCATTTGCAATTTCTCGTTAAAGCTTATTTCGTGCTGTGAGATGATGTTTAATTATTTATTACTAAAAAAGTTTAGTTAAATGGGTTCAATATTTATGATGCAGCTTTTATTATCGGAAAGTATATCTTTTAGCTGTGTTCAGTCAGTATATCTTATAGCTGTGTTCAGTCAGTATATCTTATAGCTGTGTTCAGTCAGTATATCTTTTAGCTGTGTTCAGTCAGTATATCTTTTAGCTGTGTTCAGTCAGTATATCTTTTAGCTGTGTTCAGTCATATCTTTTAGCTGTGTTCAGTCAGTATATCTTTTAGCTGTGTTCAGTCAGTATATCTTTTAGCTGTGTTCAGTCAGTATATCTTTTAGCTGTGTTCAGTCAGTATATCTTTTAGCTGTGTTCAGTCAGTATATCTTTTAGCTGTGTTCAGTCATATCTTTTAGCTGTGTTCAGTCAGTATATCTTTTAGCTGTGTTCAGTCAGTATATCTTTTAGCTGTGTTCAGTCAGTATATCTTTTAGCTGTGTTCAGTCATATCTTTTAGCTGTGTTCAGTCAGTATATCTTTTAGCTGTGTTCAGTCAGTATATCTTATAGCTGTGTTCAGTCAGTATATCTTTTAGCTGTGTTCAGTCAGTATATCTTTTAGCTGTGTTCAGTCAGTATATCTTTTAGCTGTGTTCAGTCAGTATATCTTTTAGCTGTGTTCAGTCAGTATATCTTTTAGCTGTGTTCAGTCAGTGTATCTTTTAGCTGTGTTCAGTCATATCTTTTAGCTGTGTTCAGTCAGTATATCTTTTAGCTGTGTTCAGTCAGTATATCTTTTAGCTGTGTTCAGTCAGTATATCTTTTAGCTGTGTTCAGTCATATCTTTTAGCTGTGTTCAGTCAGTATATCTTTTAGCTGTGTTCAGTCAGTATATCTTTTAGCTGTGTTCGGTCATATCTATTAGCTGTGTTCAGTCAGGGAATGGATATAATATTGGAGTTGTTACATGTTCTTCTGTGAAACTTAATTTTGTTTTCAAATTAACATAATCAAATGACAATAATAAATATATGGCGATGCTAAAATTATATTTCATTATAATAACATAGTCTCACTAAAAGTATGCTAAAGAATAACATGAAGCACCTAACTCCTGAGGGTCTTGGACATATGATGTCCTGATAGCAGGGTCTGACAAATCCCCTCATTCTTAAACAAATACTCTTGACGATATATACTAAGTCCCTCCCTCTACATCAGGTCTGGATGCCTGTCAATCTCAATCGTCTGTACCATGATCTTCATAATATTGATTGGGATCTCCTTCTTATCCGAAGCTTTCTTTACAAACACTATACTTGGTGTGTCAGCAACTACTCGGAAACATTGGTGTCCTCTGCAAACACACACACACCCATACATAAAGAGCACATGACCATGTACTAATGTCACATTTCATATGCACTTATTTTCTTCAATCGTTGAGAAAAATGAAACCAATAAACTAAACAAATTTTTGCATGAAAGCACAGGCAAAATAATGTAAACCTTTATTCTATCCAATAATATTTGCCTGGGAATAATTAAATAGCGTTATGATCCTTCATAGTGAATAATATCAGCATCTTTATATTAGATGTAAGGTATTATGATTAATTGTGTTAATGTACAAAGCTGACAAAAAATTTTATAAACAGTACCGTATGCCTCGCAGGGGCTTGAAGAACTGGGCAAGATATCCCTTCCAGTCTCTCCACTGCCAGGTAGTATCTCCATCAGCTCGGCGATGGAGTACTGTCTCGTTGGTGGAGGATGACTACTATTTCCACCAATTGTCCAAATGTATTACAGTCTGTTCGGCAAAAAAGTTTCTTAATGTTTCCAAATTTATCCTGCATCAATAACACACCATTTATCATAATACCTTACATCCAATATAAAGATGCTGATATTATTCACTATGAGGTGTCTGCATCAGGTATATGATTTCATGATGCTGACCGGTCATAACTCTCCATAAAAAAATATCCAATCACAAACTTGTTTTTATTTTGTCCTGTAATGAATGCATTTTAGCTTATACTGAGACAAGACTAAATTATAAAATCAATTAAACATAGTTTCCTAATAAAGTATTCTATTATGAACTGGTCCTTATTTTCTCCTGTATTAATGTATTTAAACTTCTATTTAGAAATGGCTAAATATGAAACAATTTATAAAGAAACCATCCACAGGCATGCTAGCGTGTGCATGTAAACGTTTTATAGATTATACATGAAAGAAAATTAAAATAAAAATATAATTTGCAAAACACACCTCCATCTTTCATATCATCATCGGCATCCTCATCATAATAAACAGCTAATTTTGCATCTTTTAATAAATCTTTTCCTTTTTTTTTTTTTTTTGTCACAGTAACAGATACCAGATTTAACACACATATCATAACAGTTGTATGCATGTATAGTACAGCTGGTTTCCCCTGAACCATGGTGATGTAGAGCCCAGTCTACCATTGAGATGATGGCATTGGGACCATGTGTCATATTATCATCGGATCCCATTGTATCTTCCTCATCAATCAGAAAATTCAGTAGCCTTGGTTCTGCATTGATGTGAAATCCCAAAATATGCACCTGGTGTAAAATCGCAAAATACATCAGACCCATCTGCCGGGCATGATGGGGAATGGAGATATTTTGTGATAAATCAAAGGTGTAATGGACAAACTATTCGGTCCTATTTCTGTTTTCACTGGCAAGTAGCAAACAATCTCTATAAACTTCTGTTTCTTTTCTCGCAGACTCTGTAGGCTCCTGCATTTTTATAGACGCCTCTAGCTTGTCATCTTCTGTCTGTGCGTCAATGATTTCCTTCCTGATAATTTTGCAACTCGAACACACATCGTCTTTAGGTGATGCTATCTTTATGTGACTCAAGCAAGCATTCCAGATGGTGACAAAAGAGGTGTACTTCACAGCTCTTCTCTTGCTTTTGTTACAACTGGCAACATATTTAGCGTGTACCAACTTCTTGGTGATATTTACTGGTAAATATATGGGTGGTTCATTGTCTCGTCTCCTTGGTGCAGCGGGCAGAGGTATACCAAACTCATCGGCATAATTTGATATGTACATCACCACACATTTCACATCAGGAAAATGGAGTGCGTTTGGAGGTTTCATGCCCTTATTTCCATTGGACCTGAGAACTACTCCATTTGTCATGTGCTTCATTAGATTTTTTAAAGCTTGTCGTCCTATGTGGAACACAAATTAAAATGTTCGTCTGTAAAAAAAATTTCCGGCGAAGTTGTACTTGTATCAAAGTCTTCTCCTTTTCCCCGGTGTGTCTTTTCTCCATCACTGATGTCAGACAATGCACCCATTATGGACAATTCTTTCTCATCCTTTAGCATTTCTCTCATGTTTAAGACATGGTCATAAATGGCATTTGGGTTCTGACTGGCCTAATAACCTGCTTGTGTTGTGCTGTAAAACCCCAAACCACACAAACCTAAATGTAGCAATCTTGACAGTCTTGTTATAGCTATTCTTCCTTTTTTGGAAAGATTATTGACATGTGATTTTCACCACAAGACTTCTTATGATGTTTAGTTGGTCCTAAATGAAAATGGTCACATCCAACACGACAATCTTATTATTGCTATTCCTGCTGAATGGATGGTAATGTGAACATGGGATTTTTACTAAAAGACTTGTACGAGTTGGTCCTAAATGAAAATGGTGCCACTCAGACATCTAATATAGCCACCACAGCAGCCATCATGAAAATCATGTTCTTGCTACTCCACCTGAATGCATGGTCATATCATCAAGGGGTTATCACGGAAAGACTTCTTATGATGTCTAGTTGTTCCTAAATGAAAATGGTGCCAATCTGACATCCAATATAGTACCTCTGTGACCATCTTGGAAAATCTTGTTATTGCTACTCCTCCTGAATGGAAGGACATATCAACATGTGGTTTTCACCAGAAGACTTCTTGTGATATCTGGTTGGTCCTAAATGGAAATGATGTTAATCAGACCTCCAATATGGCCACCACAGTAGCAGTCTTTAAAATCTTTTAATTGCTACTCCTCCCGAATGGATGGCTATATCAATATGGGGTTTTCACCTAAGGACTTCTAATGATATCTGCTTGGTCCTAAATACAAATGGTGACAATCTGATGTCAAATATGGACACCACAGCAGCTGATTTTAAAATAATGCTATTGCGGAAGAATATCAGAGATGGTTTCAACACTCACCTGTTAAAAGGAAGAAATGGTCTTATCTTGAACTCCTGGAAATTCTTTTTGGCCAGTAGAGCGACTCTTGTTTAAAAAGTGGAATCGGTTACAAATATGTATATAATGGCATTGTGTTCTCGAAACATTTTGAGCACGAAACTCAAGCTCAATCTCGAAACCCCAAAATCAGATATGATACTTAGGGTTTGCCTACATTATGAAAATATGCCGATCTAGTAGTGGGATTCAGTTTAGGAAAATTCCCAAAGTTGTGTATTACTGGCTTTATTCTAATTAAAGTTACCAGCTGTCCATTTTTAGTTACTTTGAGCTTGAGATTGAGTTTCGATAATACAGGGCCTGCTAGAATCTGTCATCACCCACTAGTTGCAAATGAAGCTACAGTTTTTGCCCTGCCCCAGAGGTGACCTTTGAACACAAGACTGCCGTGTATACTGTGAACAAAATATCAATCCAAACTCCTACAATGAGTTCACTTTCATTCAGGAGCTGGGTACCATTTTTGGTGGATTTGTGGTTCTTTTGAATATAAAGACTCAGCATTTAACCAGAATCCATCGGTGAAGCAGAGACATAGCTGCAAATATAAATACAAACAAAAGTGTAATATTTGAAAAACCACAAAAACTGACAAAATAAATGGATTCATACTGTGTGATGTGTTGTATATTCCATCTAAATTAGGTAATAGATCTAGGGCTTCTTTAATTTTGATGGAATAAATAATTACTGTTTGTACTTGTTTACAAGTGGAGTCCAACTGCAAACAACATAGACCCTGATCTGCCATCACACAATGTGCTGGCTGATCAGGGTCTATGTTGTTTGTTCTACTGATTACTTCTAACAAACTGCATAGATTCTGATCTGCCAGCGCATTATGTGACGGCTGATCTGGATCTATGCATTTTTCAGTTGGCTCCGATTTATACGCGAGTACATACGGTAGGTTTCAGAAACTTTATGGACATGTTATATATGTGATAAATTGTTGCAGAAGTTACAAGTTACAGACAATTCTAGTCCCTTGCAGTAACAAAATTATTTTAGGTCCACCCGATGTGCTTCTAATAAATCTTTTATAGCAAGATTTTTGCCTTTATTCATTTGCCTTCAAGGATTCAAATTGGCTTTTTTAATTGCTAATTTGTAATAAAAATTTTGTTTACAGCAACTGGTGATTAATATTGCCACAGAGTGAGTCCCTTGTCAATTTCACTTATAAATTAAGTTTGGCTTCTATCCTATTTCCATTGTCCATTACCAAAATTGACATTACAAACAATGATTTCCACTAGGTTTGAATTAACAATGCCAAACAAAGGATTTCAGCATGACTGCTTCAAGCAGACGAAACATTTATCTTCTGCTGCATTGATCCTTAGCACTTGACTCGTACATGGAACACAAATAATTCTTCTCCGATAGCAGTGATGCCGAGTTCTCACAGAAGACTTCAGTTGCAGCTGTTGCATTTTGGGGGAGTAATTATTTCTTTTTATTTTCATTCTGTGACTTAAATGTCCTGAGAGATACATAAATGGCAGGGAGAAAGATCTGTATTACTGAAACCATCCAAAATGGGAGTGAATTTATAAGGAAGAAAAAGAAATGGGTCTAAACTTGGCAGGTTTCATCAATAAGACTTACAGACATTTCATGTATTACCTACAACTTGTTAGACAACGGAATGGTTAAGAATTGTTATGAGTTCAAAATGAGTCCATAAAATTTTGTGTTAACAGACGGATCAGAACCTTGTGGGCATTGAAAGACATATAAGCTATCTACCTACTTTTGATTATGGTGATATGGAGTAATTTAAATGACAAATAACATTGTCTCATGGAGACAATCAGGAAGATGTACCTGTACTTAACCCATGGGTGTCAAACATACAGCATCCCAGACCCTTTATTTATTATTATTTATATCAAATCTGACCCGCCATAGCAAATGAGTTTGACACTCCAGACTTAACCCTTTTCATGCTGAATCCCAATCAGACAGGCAGTTGTGTTAAACTGGAAATTTGTTTAGTCAGAGGTGTATCAGCATGAAAGAATGCAGTGACGTTGGTCAATCTGGCTTTACAGCACAAGTTTTTCAAATAATTTTTTAAAGTTACATGCCATTTTAAAACGAGCAACATTTTCTTTAAAGTCGTATATTTTTTCAGTGGAAATCTTCAGATATAAAAAATTCAGTTGAAAGTAAAGTAAACTGTAAAAACATGCTTTACATTTTTTTTATAACTTTCTTTCAATTAAATTTTTTTTATATCTGAAATATTCATTTTACCTCCTATATGAAAGTGTATGAAATGTCAGGAATTTCACACCATTTAAGAATGTGAAAGCATAATAAAAGCAGAACAGATCCTTACTGGCAAGTCGACAAAGCTTTTCATGTTGGGTTTATTTCGATCCATTTCCAGGAATGCAGTAAAATTTCATAATATTATGCACACATCCAACATCGGTATACTGTATGGGCCAGCCTTATGAGAAGTGAAGTTCTCAAACTGCCAATAATGCTTGAAAAGCATCCAAGTCTTCATCATCGTCAATATCCAAGTCAGAAATACCGATTAAGTAGTTATCATTCGCTCAGTTCATTCGATGTAGTCAAAATCACAATCCCCACTGCCAAAAATATCAATTTCCCCCACAAAATTGTCTATATTTTCATCAAAATCGATATCCACATCACTTCCATCTTCCATCAATTGCTACTTCAGTATTATCGTCCATTTTGACCTCTGCATGTTAAAATTAAATTTTGAAATAAAATTTTCTACTAACCAGTTACCATCATCTCTGTTCATTTCATCGAAGTGAAGATCACGATCTGCAGTGCCTAAAATGTCAATTTTCCCAACACAGTTGTCAATATTTTTCTCAAAATCAGTATCCACATCACTGCCATCATTTGCCGCTTCAGTACTGTCTGCCAGTGTTGATCTCTGCACATTAAAACTCATGCTTGAAATCGAATTTTTAAATAACCAATTATCATAAGCTCCTTCATTTTGAACAAGTAATTATAACGATCCTCGCTGCCAAAAATTTCAATTTTCCACACAAAATTGTCTGTATTTTGAACAAATTCTGCAAGCACATCACTGCCATCACTTGCCTCTAAAATACTGATCGCCATTTTGATCTCCGTATGTTACAACAAAATTTTTATATAAAATTTGTACCAGTTTTTGGCATTTTTTAAACTCGTGCTGTCACCGCATTTGTGTACCTCCTACCATTATTTCCTTCTTTTCAAAAGAGTACACGTAAATTAATGACATATTATGTGGTTAAATGTACACTTCTGTGAAGTGGTAGATGGAATATAGTGAACAAATGACTGGAATCGTATCCTGTCTGAAAAGGTAAAGTATGACTGGAATCGTATCCCGTCTGAAATGGGTTAAATGACTTTTGGAATGAAGTGGCCAGATGAAATAGCATTAGAAATGCAAGGATAGCAAATTGACATCTTTTATTATAAGCTTTCCTATTGTATTTCTTTTCATCAGACTATAGGAATTTTTTATGTGCCATTTAAATTGAATTACTTGTACTGTATCTTTACAGTAAATGAACAATTTAGTTAATATTAAAAAATAAGCAATACCAGCACATAAAATCAGTGACCAGTTTCGCTTTATTGCTTCATCAGACTAAATTGAAATTATTGTTTACGTCGTTAGATCCATTTGGTTTCTAAGAGATTAATGTTATCAACAAAATTACATAAACACGGTGACGTCATAGTTTGAATTGCTTTGAGACGTTCTAGCTACAGTCTTAAATGCATAAATAGCTTGGAAAAATGACATATTAAAAGATACATAAAACTTAATCATTAAGATACATATATCTCTATTAAAAATTATAACAGTAGAACATATATGAAGAAATAGCGATAAACAGTTTTATTTCCATTTAAATATGTATAATTTATTAAATATTATGAATTTATAAATTAATGAAGATTATAAATAAATTTATAGTTAGAACTTTTTAGATATGTCTGCCAGTATCCAAACAGTGAATCCAATATATATATATATTCTTTAAAATATGTTCTATTTTGGAATTAATGTTGAATTATGTCCCTTTGTAAAATTATTGTACGAAGTTTTCAATATTTTCATTTTTAAGTTGTACAATACTTTTGTATTTATATTATTATCAGTTGTATACAAATAATTAATAAAATCATAATACTGTAGTTCAGTTCCAGTGTAATGGGTTAGGCAATTTTCATTATATATAAAGCAATATGGAAGTAAGAAATTACCAAATATGACCAGAAATAAACACAAATATTATGAACTTATTAATTAATTTCATATATACATGTAATCTTAGAATTTAGACCCTTTGGATGCATAGTATCCATACAGTGAATCCAATATGTTTTGTGTAACAGATGTTCCATTTCTAAATTAACAATATCAATGGCATGAAAATAAAAGCTTTTTTAAATTTTGGAAGCTGTCATTAAAGTGTGTGGCAACATGAGATGAATAAGATGGATCTATAAAGTTATTTATGTCAAATCTATGTTTGTTCATGTGTTTCGATTCTTGCTGATGGGTTTGTCCAGCATATTATTTGCCACACTTTTTACAGGTTATCAAATAAATAACATTAGATGTTGCACAGTTAGTATCATAATGCAGCCTTAATGTTTCTTTGGTATTACTGCTACTGAAATGAGCATTTTCATTAATGAAAGAACCATGCAAGCATCTGGGTCTGTTAAATTGAGTTGATGAACCCTTCATAAATGATTTCTTTATTAATTTAGAACTAACAAGAAAATCTTTGAGATTATTAGTTTTTTAAAAGCAAGTGTAGACCTACTTTTGTGAAGTGATTTAATACTTACATTACAAAATAATTGCAAAAGATTCCAATATATGTGGATAATGTGACCTATATGAGGTAAACTTGGATTATACTCAGTAACGAAAGGAATGATATTGTCATCTTTGTCCCCGATTTTACATTTTAGAGAATCAAGCTGTGTAAGGGAAGATACCTTTTCGAAAGCAGCATTAATAATATCAGTTTATATAATTTCCGTTTAAAAAATGTTGATGTAATTCTGTCAAAGATGTGTTAAAGACATTATCATCAGAAATAATTCTTCTGTATCTTTTTGCTTGAATGTAAGGTATTCTGTCTTTGCATGATTTTGGATAACACAAAGAATATTCAACATGTTGATGAACATTTGTGTTTTTAATGTATCGTATTAGTTATATCATTACCTTCATTTTTAGCGACTTCTGTGTCCAAAAATGATACTCTTTTTTTTGACACATTGCACATAAATTTATTTGTGGGTAAACTTTATTTAAACAGCCTACGAAATAGTAGAGGTTTTCTAATGAATTACTCCAGATCATACAAATGTCATCTAGAAATCTTAGTCACACATCTGGTTTCAAAAGGCATTTATTCAAGAAGTCACTTTCTAAGTTTCCCACGAATAGCGATGCATACGAAAGAGCCATAAGACTACCTATTGTTGTACCTTCATTTCGAATATAGTTTGTATCACCAAATTGAAAATGTTATTTTCAAGCACAAGTTGTATTCAGTCACAAATGTTTTCTCTGGATAGTCTGCGTGTATTTTCATCTTTATTAAGATAGTATTTACATGCTTCAGTACCATCACTGTTTGGTACATATTTTACAAGCTTCAGTACCATCACTGTTTGGTACATATTTACAAGCTTCAATACCATCACTGTTTGGTACATATTTACAAGCTTCAGTACCATCACTGTTTGGTACATATTTACAAGCTTCAGTACCATCACTGTTTGGTACATATTTACAAGCTCAGTACCATCACTGTGTGGTATATTTGTGTAGAGAGAAGTAACATCAGTTGTAACTAGGAAAGATTTGTCTGATCATTTTGGAAGAGATTTCAATTTGCTAATGAAATCTGAAGTGTCTTTGACATACATGTATGAAGGAAGAGATTTCATTAAAGGTTGCAAAATATGATCAATATATTTAGATATATTATGAGTATACGAGTTATAGCCTATCAGGGTAGGGCACCCTAAAGGTAGTGATTTATCAAATACCTTACCTGTTTTAGGTAGAATGTAAAACTGAGGGGTGCATATTGTTTGTGGGAAAATGTCAAATTTATCGTATATGGAGCAATTATTTCTAGAGATTTCATCAATACATTGATTTATATTTGCTTTAATTTCTTTAGAAGGATTGTCAGAAAGTTTTTGCATAATATACTTTATCATTTAATTGTCTTTCTACTTCTTTAATATAGTCTTCCTATTTCGTTGTTATTGTAGTGCTAGACTTGTCAGCCTTTTTAATAATAATCCCTTCATTTTGCGATAATATTAGTAAAGAATCCAGTTCTTCTCTAGAAATGTTAGTAGTGTTTTCTTGTGAGACTTATTTAAAATTTCTTGTGTAGCAGCTTCAGTGTAAAACTCAAGATAAATATCATGTCAGCTAGAGGGCATAAAAAATACTTTTTTATTAAAGAAGTGCTCATTTTGTACAAAAGACTTACTTTCATCCTGTGAATTTTGTGTCGATTGTGAATGAAAATAATCTTTAAATTCTAATCTTTATGTATATTTAAAGGTTTCTTCAACCTGTTTTATTTTATCATGAGCTTTAGTCCTTGGAGAGTATGAAAGACTTTTGCCAAGTAGAATATAGACACTGTCAGTAAGAATCTGATCTGATAAATTGAATACTGTATCTTTCCCTCTTTGAATTTGTTTTTGTTGTTTCTTCTGTTTTCTCCATTTGTTTTTGTTTTGTATCCAAACAAATTGCCCATTTTTTTCTTCTGTTTTTGATTTCTGTAAAAGTTCTTCCAGAATTTTCATGAGGCTTTTCAGTGTTGTCATTAGATCTTTGCGGGTTGTTGTGCACCTGTACAAAAATGACACGCTTATTTCAAGACAGTGGCAAGCTTGCTGAAACTTTGCATGCAGAAGCCCATGACTTCACTGTATAGAATATGGAAGCTGGAATTGGAACAATTATGAAGCTCACAGCAAGCATTAAACATGCATGAGGCGTGCTTTCAAGAAGCTTCTAGCAAGCTCATGACATGCTCTCAGTCAGCTAGTAGCAAGCTCATTATGATCTCGCAATGAACTTGTCACAACTTCAATATGAGCTCGCGTCAAGTTCGTGATGAGGTCACGGTTAGCTAGTCGCACTTACTGTCAGATCTACAGCAACCTTCACAATCCCTGGTTGACTGAATGCTTCATAAATAAATTCAGTGAATTAAAGAAACAAAAACTAAAATCTTACACCCAAAACAAAAGATTTTTGAATGCACCAAAGTAGTTTTGTTTTCCTCATCAGTGCTTGAGTTGGGATACATCTCCATGTATTGTTCCAATTCTAGAAATGGGTGAAGTTGACACCTTTGTAATGAACCAACAACCTATAGAAAAATAATTATAACAAAAGCTGTCATAAATGGAAAATGAGTTTGCTCACATGAGCAATAGGTTTGCATGAGCAAAAAGACTAGTATTTGATTTGAATTTAATATATACATTTTTGACAAGAATGAAAAATGAACAAAGTTTCCTATCATAAAACCATTTAGCAGCAATAAAGAGACTTTCAAGGTCATATTCAAATCTAGTGAAGATGAGCATATTTGAGTTCAATTATGCATGTTTTTATGAGGCTTCTCGCATAAGAAAAAGACAACTAGTGTGTGTGTATATATATATATATATATATATATGATTTTCAATTATTATATCACATGACTTCTATAACAACAAATGCTCGTGGCACAAATGGATAGGTGTTAAACCACTCATTCATTCATGAAGTAAATTAATATGATTATTGTCAAAAAACAGTCTTCGCGCACATGAAACTAGCCAGGTGTACTGCAAATAAGCACTGATTTCATTACTGATAACAAAAGGTATAGGGTCTCGGGCTGGTATTGACCAATTGGAAAAGGTCACATTTGTTGACTCAACAAATAATCCAGAATTATACTGAACATTGTTTTAATATTTATATTGTTGCTGATAAACACTAAGTGCATTGTGCGGTGACAATTGTAAACATGTAGGAGTATTTTCAAGGTGTGCAGCTGCCACTGAAATGGCAGAAATTAGATGACAAGAGAGTGCAATCACAAGAATGATCAGAAATGCTCGGAAATTTAACACAAATGGCTAAAGCATGACCCATGAGAGGCTATGATGTTATGCACCTTCTGCACTGAGTATTCAGAGAAATATAAAAGTGTGCATGGTACTTTATTATTGACATTTATTATCAAAATACAGTTGTTATTGTTTTTGGGTTGATGTTAATGAATAATAAATGTTGAATTAGAAACTGAACTGGCTTCTGTTTGATTTTAGCAAGATCTGTGAAATTTAGGCAGGATCAGTACCAATATTATTTTGGTGATCCTGTGGGTTAGTGAAAAAAAAGATCCTAATTTCAAGCCATGTATCTTGTTTTACATATGCACCCTTTCTAAAGAACTCATTACACATACTCAAGCTTTGTTTGCTATTAATCATGCAGTTTCACTGGGGACCTCTAAAATCTATGAATAAATCAAAGGAAACAAAGTGGAAGAAATGAATACAAATTCATAATTGTTTGAACAGTATTTATCATAATTGCTTGAAATAGTATTTATCAAAGTTAAACATTCTTTTGTATCAGTAGCTTCTATCATAACATTTAAAAGTTTGTTAAAATGTAACTTCTCAATAGAGTACCATGATATACTGATATGGTGTTCAATTTCTTTTGTAATAGCACTTCGTACACAAAATACATCTCATTAGCTGTTATATTCTGTCTTTTTTAAATTAAGCATACTGCTTTCATTGCAAAATTGTGGCACATAGAGCAAATAAAGGAGACTTAGTGGGTGTATAATCAGAATCATATCCAATGAATTATTAAGGAAAGATTCCAGAAATTCAGGCTGATACACAGAAAGACGAGCTTTTGAGACTAAGGAATCTCTCACAGCGGCTTTCTCTAATGTTGTGGGAAAATCTTCACATTTTTTTCTGGATGACTTTAGACATATTTTACTTCACTTCCATATAGAGATCCATTGGGGTGGGTGGGTGATGTCAGATAATTAGGTTCCCCCTCTCCATCTGTTAAAATCATACACTTTTTGATGAAACACAAGAATGTTAGTCATTTGAAATACACTAAACCACCTCTTTGAAACAAAATCCTTTCAGAATAAAATAATGCATCCTCCCTTGCTTCTTGTCTGATTCAGGTACCATCCACTGAAATAGATTAGATTACAGCAACATGTACTATGTAACCTGGACAAAAAAAATAAGACAATACAGTCTAAAACAGTTGCTCACTGGAGTCCTGTAAACCGACAAAATACAATATAATCTTGATTTTACTCACCAACATGATAACACCTTGATTTTCAATTGCAACAGTTGTCTCATAGGTTATGTAATCAGTTGCTGCACACATATTGGTATTACATGTACTTGCAATGAAATTTCCCGAATTAACAAGTTAAATTGTGACAGTTCAAGCTTAGAAATGGAGCCTATTTGAAAATGAGGCTGCCATGGTGGTTCTGTGCCAGTAGTACCTCAATTAGGAGATGTGCATATTTTGTGATCAATAAACCAGTCTCCAGACTGTAAACAATGGAAATAACCACCATTGTCTCTATATCGAATTAGGTCTGTCGCAGAAAACCACATTTCATTTGATGTCATTTTATTTTTTGATTTTTTTCAAAAGCAAAAATTCATGAAGCATAATTCTTTATAGAATGCTGACAGAATTTAATGGTTTTCCCTCTCAACCCCCCCCCCCCCTCCACCAATTATATACATTTTCAAGTTTTTACTCAGTGTGAAAGGAACTGCCAATTTTTTTCTTCTTCTGGCAGCAGATAATAATAATAATAATAATAATAATAATAATAATAATACTATTTCACTGTTCAAAACAACACTTACAGTAATAAAAATTAACAACAGGGACAAGTATAACATGCTTGATGATAGGAAGCAAATGATTCAGAAGAATAGAATTAATAAATAATGATTGATTCTTTTCCCCATTTTGGTAAAAAAAAAATACTCATTAATTTAGCATTGATATTGCATGGAAAAGTATAATACAGGAAACAAAATCACATTAATTTACTTTTCTTTAATTCTATGAATAATGGAGTTTATTATTATTATTATGATTATTATTATTACTATTATTATTATTGTTATTAAAAGTTTTGATATTTGACACATTAAAAAATTTAGTATAAATCTGGTAATAATATTAAGTATAACAAAATGGAATTACTGGAAATTAAAAGATAATCTTCATGTTTACCAGTAGTTTAATTGAGGGCATCTTTACGATAAAATTATTTGCTGTACATTTGCTACTGGAAATTGATTAAAAACTCACTTTTTTGATACCATTGTTTAAATAACATTGAATATGCTGTGCAAATGGGGACTCTTATAGATTAGAATCTTGTCTTTGACTAATACATGTATTGTATTCAAAAGAAATGTCTAATTTGACAATAATCTGGATGCTCTGCTCAACATCCAACATTTGCACTGAATATTTAAGTCCAAATTGCTCATGAGAAAATCCAACTTAGAACAAATTTAAAATAAGTGTTTGATCAGAATCATAGTCCAAATTTCTCATGTGATAACTCACATGAGAAATTAGAACTCTGCTTTATTTTCAAACATTGTCAGATGTAATGGAAAAGAATGTGTTTAAAGTTATACTTTCTCATTATGAACATTCAAATTCTCACATGAACAAAATCTGCACATATGAAAATTTGGTTAGTTTTTTGTTGGTTCACAAGATTAAACAAACTGCACACATGAGCTTGCAAAGTCTACCCACTTTGCATACGTTTCTAACAAGGTTCTCATGAGCTGCTTATGAGCAGATCACATGAATTTGTGAGATTTTTCTGTATGGGAGTCTTAACTCATTAACCCCTGAGCCAAACAGCTAGGTATTCCCCATACAGCATACTTGCAGAGGGATCACCTAGAGCAGTGTTAGTCTTACCATTAGCTGTATCCCTGAGACTCATTGACAGTACTTGACTTGCTGATTTTTACAGAGGGGGCTACATGAAATAAATTAGTTATTTTTTGCTTTGTATTCCTTCAATTAAGCTAAAGTTTGGTACAGCTGTTCTCAATAAAATTATGTAGATAATGGTATAAATTTCATGCAGAATGCAGAAATAAAACTCATCCATAAAGGAAAAAAAGTAATTATTTACTTTCCAATTTGCTTCTTTTTGTCATTAAAAATCCATTAAATCCATTGTGAATTCACACTGAATAATTAAAACCTTCAACACATGAAATAATTCACAGAAATTCCATTTGTCATCTCTCTTACAAACTTTAACCTCGTGTGAAAACTGCATATTTCCTCACACTTTACTTACCTTTCTTCCTTAGAATTCTCCACTAAACGTTTAAAAACTACTGAAACACTTTGAACAAACTCTGAATTATGTACACTCGTGCTAACTAAATTCATTTTCCCAAACACAAGCAAGTCTTTATTTACCGATTCTTCAAAATATCTACAAGATATGGTTTAATCCACACATAAATGAATATATCTCCATCAGAGTCTGTCAGGTATGTGTTTACTTCTAGTGGCTGATTCTTGTCATTTTGCATCATTTTAAAATCTAAATAACTCCACTATTTCTGGCGCAATCGAAATTAAAATTTTTTCCCTTTGTTCTACAATGTTTCCTATATCTATGTAAGCTTAAATTTGATTGGTTAAACTGCCTGCATAATTAGAAAATAGTCTGGAATCAACCAATGGTTTGCGCCGCTTTAACTCATTCGGGATACAGGCCTAGACTAATACTGCCACTCAAACGAGGCGCCCGGGATTCAAGCAAGGTAAACTGCGCCGAGTTATAGTGGCACTTGGGAGATGAGGGATGCAAAGTGCGATGACTTATTGTGGCGGCAGGGGTTAATGAGTTAATGACATTTTCAGAAATTTTGGCAAAATCTGTTAAATTTCAGTGAAATGTTACTGAAATTTGATGAAATACCAAAATTTCGGTAAAATAAGGACATTTCACAGAGAAGCTCTGAAATTTCAGTCACATTTTCACTAGGATGAAGCTTGTAGGTTCAACTCCTCAATGGTGTCTGGACAGTAACTTTTTGTGTGTACTTGTTGGTGTACATTCTGTTGCATGCGCGGATGCTGAAAGTTTTGCTTTTCACTAATGTGATGTATCATCAATATTCACATTACATAGTTAAGGTTATTCATTGATCAGTTTGTGCATTATAAATTCATTATTATACATTAAGTACCAACATATACATATGCAAGTACATAGGTGTCAATTGTCAAAAGCTTGCAAATATTTAATAACTATAATAGTGCTCCTGCATATTTCCCTAAGGTTAATATACCAATGCAATAAAAAGCTAAAATAAAATAAAGTACCGGTGAACTAATAGACAGGGAATTTTAATACCTTTTCCAAACATGTAAAGATTATTGTTTTAATATGCAAATTAATGATTTTATAGAAAAATGTCAGATTATATAGCAAATTTCTCACTATCACAATATCCAAGCCTGCACACATTTTTCCTCCCCCTCGTAAAACGTCTATAAAATTGAACCCAAAATAACTGAAACATTTCATAGAGTAAGTTTTTCTTACAGTTAGATGGTTAATATTATGTTCTGGAAATGCTTAAAATGCAGGAGCTTGCGGGAGCTTTGCTCCCTGGTCACTCCTCCAATGGTTCTGTCCCCCAGATTCCTCACCTACTTGTTTATGTCCCCCCCCCCCCCCATGCTATATTCTATATTTGAGGATTCGCCACTAGTTTCTCAGCTACGACCCAGGGAAATTTTCTCTATTTACCCTGCTCATTGGGCAACCTTTCCTCTGGCCACCCAATTATATAATGATTCACATCTAGCTGGCAATTGAATTACATGTAGAGAGCTATCCACTCAAATCACTGTTAAGTGATATTTGATTGACAGATGCCACCCTTGGCCAATGGGTCAATAATCACCACTGATATTGAGGAGTGTAAAAGTATCCATGCCTAAGGAGCTTACCTGGCTTGAATGGCTTTTAGATCAATTATGGGCAATAATGCAATATATGAGGCTCACAAATACATTACTTTCTATTGTTGTAAAACCAGTCAATCTGATTTCCTTACTAAGAATAAAGATATCATTAGAGACTGAATGAACTTGTAACTACTGAACTGCTTGCTATAGGATAATAATTGTACAGTTTCACTAGTGTATGTGATAAGAAGGTAATATTATAATATTAGCCCCCTCCCCCCCCCCCTTTTTACTAACTGTATTTCCAGCAGGAACTAATCTGCTATGAATACAAACCTTAAAACTGAGTTAGAAACTGTAAACTGGAATAATTAGTACTAAACTTACTTCTAGTTGTTTGGTTTTTTTCAGATAAATTTGACAAGCTAATGATATCAGTCAAACCTAAACCAAAGGTCTCAACAAGTAACCATTTGCAATATTGGCTCACAAACTTGCACTATTCAGGGGTCCCGCAAGGCTATGTTATTTAGGCCCTCTCTGTCTTATTTATGTAAACAATCTTCCATTAAATAATGTATCCATAAATACAGATTTGTTTGCAAATGATGCAACCTTGTATACGTCTAGTTCTGATACTGAAGTTATCCAAACAAGATTAGACTCGGACCTTATTTAGAGTTCAAAGTTGGGCACAACAAAATAAGATGGTAATTAATGAAGGTAAAACAAAATTTATGATTTCGGGGACATCACAAAAACTACATAAGTTATGGAACCCAAAATAATCTCTTACAATATATAATCATCAGTTAGAAAATGTCAAACATGAAAAGCTTGTAGGTGTGTCTGTAGATAATAATTTACAATGGGATGACCATATTGAAAAGCTTTGTGAAGTACTGTCATCCGAAATTGCCCTACTCAGCCGAATCAAGAAATATTTACCTACAGAAACTCGCATTCAATACTACAATTCATACATTCTTCCAACAATAGATCATTGTTCAACTGTATAGGGAAACTGTGCCAAATCTCAACTTGACAGGATTTATAAACTTCAGAAAAGGGCAGCACACATTATTTTAAATGCATCTATTGATTATTCATCAAAAGTTTTGTTTACAGAACTAAAATGGTTATGAAAGGATTGATTTTCACAAGGCAGTTCTTGTATATAATTGTCTACATGGAGCTGCACCAGAGTATCTTCAGGATTTATTCAGGTCATCTTCAACACATTACCAGTTGAGATCAACATCACATGGCAACCTTCATCCACCAAAACCAAAAACAGAGCAATTTAACAAAAGCTTCCAATACACTGGTACCGTTCTGTGGAACAAGCTTCCACTGCATGTAAAAATCTGCAGAAAATGTTACAGTATTTAAGAAGAATTATCACGAGTATGTACATGTTACTAATAGATTATAATAGAATTTAGCATGAGTATGTACGTGTTACTAATAGATTATAATGGAATTTAGCATGAGTATGTACGTGTTACTAATAGATTATAATAGAATTTAGCATGAGTATGTACGTGTTACTAATAGATTATAATAGAATTTAGCATGAGTGTGTACGTGTTACTAATAGATTATAATAGAATTTAGCATGAGTGTGTACGCGTTACTAATAGATTATAATAGAATTTAGCATGAGTGTGTACGCGTTACTAATAGATTATAATAGAATTTAGCATGAGTGTGTACGCGTTACTAATAGATTATAATAGAATTTAGCATGAGTGTGTACGCGTTACTAATAGATTATAATAGAATTTAGCATGAGTGTGTACGCGTTACTAATAGATTATAATAGAATTTAGCATGAGTGTGTACGCGTTACTAATAGATTATAATAGAATTTAGCATGAGTGTGTACGCGTTACTAATAGATTATAATAGAATTTAGCTTGAGCGTGTACGCGTTACTAATAGATTATAATAGAATTTAGCTTGAGCATGTACGCGTTACTAATAGATTATAATAGAATTTAGCTTGAGCATGTACGCGTTACTAATAGATTATAATAGAAATTAGCTTGAGCATGTATGCGTTACTAATAGATTATAATAGAATTTAGCTTGAGTATGTACGCGTTACTAATAGATTATAATAGAATTTAGCATGAGTATGTACGCGTTACTAATAGATTATAATAGAATTAAGCATGAGTATGTATGCGTTACTAATAGATTATAATAGAATTTAGCATGAGTATGTACGCGTTACTAATAGATTATAATAGAATTTAGCATGAGTATGTACGGGTTACTAATAGATTATAATAGAATTTAGCATGAGTATGTACGTGTTACTAATAGATTATAATAGAATTTAGCATGAGTATGTACAGGTTACTAATAGATTATAATAGAATTTAGCATGAGTATGTACGTGTTACTAATAGATTATAATAGAATTTAGCATGAGTATGTACGTGTTACTAATAGATTATAATAGAATTTAGCTTGAGTATGTACATGTTACTAATAGATTATAATAGAATTTAGCATCTATAATAGTAACGAAATGTAACTGACACTGATACTCAAAATCTGCTAAGGCCTCATCACTAACAAGCTGTATATAAAATTTGGTTCAAATCCAGTAATAAGGGGGTTATTGTGTGGAAATGAAAATTTGAGTTGGTCTTACAAAAGGGTGATATATTCTGATAAATGACGCAGAACAGTGACAATCGAAATAATTCTAATTCTCATGCATACCAAATTTGGTTGACGTCCAGTAACAATAAAGGATATTATTGTGCAGTTGGTCTGACAGCCAGAGGCTATAACTCTGCTAAACAATGGCAAAGTAGATTGACAATTGAACTCCTCAAAGGTCTCATAAGTATCAAGCTGAATACCAAATGCGGTTGAAGATAATTAAGGGAGTTACTGTTTTAGAAATGAAAGTAGGTGGGTCCAACAATCAGGTTCTGTAACTGCTAAACATTGATTTAGAATCCTGGTAATCGAACTCGGCCAACGTCTCATCAATATCAAGCTACACAAAATTTTAAAAAAATCCAAAATAAAGGGGATGGATGGACAGAAGAAAGGATGGAAGTTGGCTGGACAGAAGGATGGACAGGCCCAATTTAATATCCAGTTTTCTGTGACAAGTGCAAAACAACAATTATAACTATGCTACTAGAAGCACTATCAAACTGTTTTGGTCCACATGAGACTGTATTTCAGCATTTTTAGAGAAAATATTAGTAAGCTAGGAAAAAGATAATTTCCTTGTTTGAGCTCTACATGTACATGTAGGCAAGACCACTTGCGTTAATAAAGATGCTATTTCAAGAATTAAAAAAGCGTAGACTTCTGTAACCATCAGAATAGTTGCTGTCATAAACATGAAAATCAAGCACTCGACAACTTTTGAATTCACAGTGTTAAGCTTAAACTTGAAAATAATGACTTGTCACTAATAATTTTTGTAGGGCAACTTCAGTGACAATGATATATGCCTAGTCATGATTTTGACCCATACTTCCTGTTGATCTTTTACTTGTTTCCTTCTGTCTTTGAATTTGTATGTATGTATGTTATGCATCTATGTATGTATGTATGTATGTATGTATGTATGTACATGTATGTATCTATGTATGTATCTATGTATGTATGTATATTTTTTAGATGTCCTGAATAGATTTCTGTACCGTTCAAGTTGGTTTTTAGCTCTACTAGTCGTAGACCAGAAGAGCTTATGGGATTGTCCGTCGTCCATCGGTCCATTAGCACAAGTTTGTTATTGCTACTCCTCCTAAACTACTTGGAGGATTGATATGAAACTTTATACACACATTCATCTCATTGTCTAGTTGGTCCTGGATGAAAATGATGCTGTTTGCACATCCAATATGGCGACCACAGCAGTCATCTTGAATATATTATCGCTGTTTCTCCTGAATGGATGGTCACATCAACAAGGGGTTTTCACTGAAAGACTTCATATGATGTCTAGTTGTTCCTAAATGAAAATAGTGCCAATCTGACGTCAAATATGGCTGCCATGGCAGCCATCTTGAAAATCTTATCACTACTACACCAGAATGGATGGCCATATCAACATGGTGTTTTCACCAAAAGACTTTATGATGTCTACTTGGTCCTAAATGAATATGAAGCCAATCTGACATCAAGTATGGCTGCCATGGCAGCCATCTTGAAAATCTTCTTATCACTACTAGTCCCGAATGGATGGTCATATCAACATGGGATTTTCACTAATAGACTCCTTATGATGTCTAGTTGGTCCTTTAGGAAAAGGGTGCCTATCTGAGGTCCGTTATGGCCACCATGGCAGCCATATTGAAAATCTTGTTATTGCTACTCCTAAATGGATAGTCATATCTACATGGGGTTTCCACTAAAAGACTTCTTATGATGTCGTGTTGGTCCTAAATGTATGGCTGCCACGACACCTGTCGTGAAAATCTTCCTGTCACTACACCCCTGAATGGATGATCATTAGGAGACAGGGTTTTCACCAAAAGACTTCTAATGATGTCTACTTCATCCTAAATGAAAATGGTGGCAAACTGAAATCCAACATGTCCACCACAGCATCTAATTTGAAAATCTTGTGATCACTGAAAAATGTCAGAGATGGTTTGAACACTCAGCAGTTAAAAGGAAGAAATGATCTTATCTTGAATTCCTGGATATTCTTTTCACCAAGAGGAGTGTCATTCCCTTCAAGGGACTCATGTTACAGTTTATTTTTCCAATTTGTTGTCTTTAAAGAAATACCTGGAGCTGCTTTTAAATGATCTGAGACAAAGTTTGTACCAGTAGGGATATGTTTCATTTATAGAATTGCTAAAATACTCTTGATCTACATGGTTTACATGAGTAATTACATAATCCTTATGCAAGTCATATCAGAGTACCTTATGTAACTGTGTAGAATGTGCAATTACAACAGCATAGACCCTGATCTGGCATTTTCTTTTGTGCTGGAAGCTTGATCAGGGTCAATGCATTTGCATTACTAATTATTTTATGTGAGTCTCATAGATCCTGATCTGCCAGAACATTATGTGGCAACAGGTCCAAGTTCATATTGTTTGCAGTTACATATGGTATTACCATGAGAAGACATTATTACCACAAGAGGACATTATGTTTTCCTCTGCATAATCAGACAATGCCCAGTGTATATACATCATGCATCCTTTATAAAAGCTAGCAATTCCATTATTGACGGGAACTTCTGATGAGTAGAAGCTCAACTATTTTAGAAGAAAAATGATTGCAGTCTCAGACTCTGAATCTCAAATACAATTCCAATACTGAAAAAAAATTATGTTCTTGTTGTTTCCAGAGGCTGTCTTTTTAAGAGGAAAGTTGCTTTCAATTGAAAAAGCGTAATTTGCATCCAGATTCATCCTCAATTAATATACACTGAAAATTGATGATGCTTAAAATTATATAATATCAGCAAAAATGACTTTTCTTGTTACTGTACATGAGATAACATGACCATATTTTCTCATCATCCAATAATGAACTGCTTGGATCATCTGTTGGAAAAAGAAAGATTCACATCTAGCTATATTTGGAGGATGTGTGCAAATGAAGGAAAGCAAAAATATTCATTTCTTCATCCAGAAAAGGTGTCCATTAGGATAGGAATTGACTTATAATATATACAAGTGTCTGATTGACTTGTTATACCCACACCTCTGTGACAGGTGGGGTTGTATACAGTAGTAATCCTCATGTCTGTCTTTCCATCCATCCATCCATCCATCCAAAGGCACTTAATTTATCAACTTTTTTTGTATTGTACTGTAGCAGAGTATGACACAATCTTGTTATAGTGCCAATATTTTCTCAGTTTTTGATCGTTTGCTATGAAACTTGGTAAATATTATGGCCATACCTGGGGATGCACATTTTGACAAAGGACTTTGTTCCTGTAATTTTTGTATTAGAGTTATTGCCTCTTTTGACTTCCATCATAATGCTGTGTATGACACAATCTTGTTAGTGCAATTAGTTTTGGATGGATTGCCACGAAGCTTGGTAAATATTATGGTTATCACCTGAAGATGCACATAATGACAAATTACTTTGTTATCAAAATTTTTGTGTTATGGCCTTTTTTATTTGTATTTTAATTTAATTTTTTAAAAATGAAACTCAATACATATGGTCATCATCTAACAATGCACATATTGATAAATCTATGTGCTTGCACAATTTTTGTAAAAGTCATTGCCTTTGTTGACTTACACCTGGATGAAATCATGATTGAATTTTGTAAATGCAGATAATCTTGTTGTTTTTAGTGGATTGCTGTGAAACTTAGTACATAGTATGGTCATCAGAAGATGTGTATGTTGACAAATCATTGTACTCACATTATTTTCAGAAGAGTTCTGCCCTTTTTTTTTTACTATGAATAGATTACCACCCAGGGGATGGGGTGGTATACAGGAGGGGTGGGGTATATTAATATGAGCAAATTGCTGAGCAGTCCTCTAGTTTCAATATTAAGTTCATCCTAAATTGTTCAATAAATCAAGTTGCAGCTGTGGATGAAGGCTAGAGCACCAGGCAATTTGGCTTAGAAAATGATCTGGTCCTCTGAGGTGCCAGACTACTAAAAGCTAATTATAATCACATATCCAAGAATTAATCTGGCTTTGAAAATATCTACTTCTGCATGATTTACGAAATGATTTATTCAGTAATGTCACTAAGGAAAACTAGAGTTCTTTGTCACCTGGTCATAATAGATAAAATAATTTATCAAAGGACAAATTAAAATAATTGTATAGTTAGTGTACCATACTGTCTTTTATTTTGACATCCTCAAATTTTCCCACAGCATTAACTCATTAACCCCTGGAGATTCTTTTCATTTTCGCCTGAAATGGGGGTAGGAAATGCATTTTTGGGGTTACTTCTGAATGCAGCAAAACACATCTGCTTAAGAAAGTTTTTCGTTTAGCCGGATGCTTAGGTGTATCAGAAACATTGTTTTTGATTGGCTATTACGCTCGCGCATGTGCAGAAGGGTAAAAGTTGGACTTCTTTTTTTTTTTCGTATTGGATCCCCGATTTTTTTGTCCTGGCCCCTTTTTACTCCAAATCTCAAACTTATCCTACTTTTTGCAAAGGTTCATCTGTCTGTGTGCAGTTCGGACCGGTCTACTTTAGATCTAAGGCCAAAAAGTCTAAAATCCGGACACAAACTCGGGTTCCGGAACTGCATTTTTTTCGCTGTATTTCTTTATGCGAGTAGAAAGTCGACATTATTTGGTATCATTGTAGAGCTACATCTGTCTACTTTCCTGAAATACCATCCACTTTAGTGTATCATAAATGATGTTCACGTTACACAGCTCGGAAGTAGGGTACAACCTCATGACGCGTAAACGTGGCGCCAGGGGTTAATGAGTTAAGCTCAATAAATGAAAATAATTTTTTTGTCCTTTAATACAAGCAGCAAAAAATCATTTAATTTTGTATTTTAATCTTTAATTATTTTGTCTAACCATTTTGTATGGAAAATAAAGTTTTTGCAAAGTATTTATTAAATACTGAGAGGCGAAGACAGACGAGGCATTGTCCACAAACTTTGTTGAACTGTACCAAAATTTGAAAAAGAAATTGTAACATTAATCTTTCTACTAATAAGTACATGACAATAAAGGGTCTAATATGTATTTTTTCAATGTATAAAGCTGACATCTTTCAGTATAAAGTGGCTTCTTTCATGTGATTGGATGAGCTTGTTTCCACTCTGAAAGCCTCCGGTCATATTAATGAGGTAATCTTTAATCGTATTGGCTGAGCTTGTTACCACTCCAGTGTTCATTCCAGAAATAGAAATAGTGGGGCCCAATGGCCCCTGCCTGGTCAAAAAGTGGGATAATTTAGAAAAAAGCAGGGATTGAAAATACCCTTACCTGTATCTTGTTTTTTCAAGAAATTCACAAATATATCATTATCACAGACACTTGCATCATGGATTTATTAATTTCTACAAGATACATTCACTTTTCCAGCATTATAATCTTTGAATCGGTTGTTGCAGATCAAGTCAGACTACAGCACAGTTTATTACAGTTTCGTTGTCTGCTAAAATAACCATGTCCACTGTTCAAGACATGGTTATTTTAGTTGAAAAGGAAATTGTAGCAAACAGTACTATAGTCTGACTCAATAGTGACTGATTCAAAGTGTATAATGGCTGCAAAACTGAATATTTATTGCAGAAATTAATAAATCCGCTACCCGAGCACCTGTGATCATTATCAGATTCTCCTGTCATGAGCTATTCATACTGGGATTTGAATTCCTTATGCTCAAGTAACCATTCCCCTCTATAATTTATTTTGAACATTTGAGTCGGCATTTTTTTCCTGCCTGTGCACTACTTTGGAATAATAAAGAAGTGTTTTCGCTGAAGATTCCATTTTTTCTTCTTCACATTTTCTGTCAATGATCATGGATCATCATGTGCTCTTGATTGGTACCCAAGCTAATCAAAATCACTAAGACTTTTTTCTGTCAGCCAATGAAATTGGTCGTCTTATGCTTCTTTAACAATGAACACACTCTATTCAGTAAGCTTGGGATATGCTCGATTCATTCTAAAATCAAACCATAATGATCTTTTATGTTTATATTCTTGGGTCTCTTTTATGTTTATATTCTTGGGTCTCTTTTATGTTTATATTCTTGGGTATCTTTTATGTTTATATTCTTGCGTCTCTTTTATGTTTATATTCTTGGGTCTCTTTTATGTGCCTTATAGGCACTATAGAGTGAAATTTTTTTGAGACAGAGATGAAAAATAAGGGTCATAGGCACAAAGGTGCAGCCTCAAATGAACCCTGCCACTCTGGAAGCCATATCTCCAGTCAGATTTTTATCAGACTTGGAATATATGCCAATATCATCAAGATCTTGGCCAAGTTGAATAATGAGCAAGATCCATGCATATTAATGAGGTGATCTTGCATTTGATTAGCTGAACTTGGTATCACTCTGGAAGCCATAATTCTGATCTGAGTTTGATCAAACTTGGAATATGGACTTGTATCTCCAAGACCTTGGATGAATTATATGATGAGCAAGATCCATGCATATTAATAAGGTGATCTTGCATCAGATTGGCTAAGCGTGTTATCACTCTAGAAGCCATACTTTTGATCTGATTTAATCAGACTTTGAATATAGGCCTAAATGTTCAAGATCTAGCATGAGTTCAGTAATATGGAAGATCCATACATACCGGTAACAATGATTTCATCTTGCATGTGTTTGGCTGAGCTTGTTACCACTCTATAGACTACATGTATTTCTGATCCAGTTTTGATAAAACTTGAAGAATATCAGATATCAGAGATGGTTTGAACACTCGGCAGTTAAAAGGAAGAAATGGTCATATCTTGAATTCCTGGAAATTCTTTTCAGCCAGTACAGCATGAGTCCCTTCAGGGGACTCTTGTTATTATGAGCGAGACCTATGCATATTTATGAGGTGAACTGACATCTGGTTGTGCATGTTGTTTTTACCACTCTATTTTTTAAATAGAATTTTGATGAAACTGGTAAATACAATGTATCAAGAGTTTGGCTGAGTATGATTATGAGTGAAATCCGCACATATCAATGACAAGACCTTGCATCTGATTGGCTGAGTTTGTTAACACATTAGCAGCTCTATTTTTTAACAGATTTTGATCAACTTGTTATTTATAAATTGTCTTATATTATCAAGATGTTGGACGCGTTTGATTATGGGCAAGATCTAGGCATATTAATGAGGTAACCTTGTATCTGATTAGCTAAGCTTGTTACCACTCTGGAGACTGAATTCCCGTCAGTTTTTGCTCCACCTTGGTAAATACATATGTGAACTTGTATTATCATTGTCGTAGACATGTTCTGTAATAAGTGAGCTATGTGCATGTTAATGAGATACGTTTCATCTGATTGGCTGAGCTTGTTACCTGTCTTGATTTAGAGACTATATTTCTCATCCAGTTTCAGTAAAACGTTGATGACTTTTATTATGAGCCAAAGACTATGCATATGAATCAACATGCCTTTATCTATAGAAATAATTTTTATCAGTATACAGTAAAATAGGTAAAATCAACATGATGTAATGTTTGGGAGATAGTTTACATAGATTGTGTTCTTACAATACTACATAAGCCTGCTTAGTAAAATAGTCAACTTTCACGTTCTGTTAGCCAGGTGAGTGATATCTGGCCCAATTTGACCTCCTGTTAAGCTCCAGTGTTACATTTGTTATTGTTCGTTTGTACGAAACATTGTGTACTTTTCAGTCTCCATTATTAATTTTCTCTAAGAGTGCATTCACCCTTGTTACAAATATTGACACAGTTCTTCAAGTGACATTTTGCACATATTGTTGAATGAATTGATAACCTTACTGCCTTTCTTTCAAATTGATTTTGGCTGTTGTTCAAATCTAGAAGAATTGGGCTTCAAATTCTTAATGAATATTTTATAGACTTATATATTCCCCCCTGCATGTTGCTTAATGTTGAATAAATGGGAACTATAGGACCAGATGCAATAAAACCATTTTTTAGCTTGCCGCTGAAAAGTAGAAGGATTGTGTTGATATTGTCAGCCTCGGTGTTGGTACAGCCTTCATGCATTTCTGTCATTCTTCTCTTGTCCTAAACTACCATACATGCTTCATGGCACCTACTTCCTGGGGAGTGGGCAAGGAGCTAACTCAGTAACTACAGGAGTCCAGTTTTGGTCAAGTTTTTGTGTTTGGCTCCGGACTTCATTGTTGTTTTGCTTTTTTTTAGCGCACCTCTATGAAGTAGAAGTAAGCTATTGTACTATTGCCAGTGTCGGCATCAGCATCTGCACAGATAAAAGCATATACATATGTACACCCTCACTGAATGTCAACCATTCTTTCTTTCTAGGTCCTAGACAGCAGTTTGGTATGGGTTTCATAGCACCTACTAGGTGAGGGGGGGGGGGGGGGCAAAATTTGTACATACATGTAAATTAGTTAAACATTCTTAGTTAAATTTTTGCATTTAGCTTAGGTTCTTTGCACAATGTATAAATACTGTTAAACCTGGAGTAACGAAACTTGGTGAGGGGGATGCATCTTGATGAAGAGTACTACACCCTCATTACAAATGTAGGTCACTGTGACCGAGTGTTGCACATAGGACCCCACGGGCAATGTACACTGTGTCCCCACCCTCCATATTTAGGGGACACACAACATGTTAAATGGACAAATGAAAATGTTAGTACATAATACACTAATAGTGGTATAAAAATGAGATAATCTTATTTGCATCAACAGTTTTGCCACGTAAACTTTGTGGTCTGTAATATACTATCATATTTTCCTTGGACACTTACATTATTGCAATAAAAGTTTTATCATGTGCTCAAGTAACTCATGAAAATATTAACATGTTTGACTATCTGGTTAACCTGAAATGAACTGAACCATGGAATTTTCCGTTCCGGATCTTGCTCTCATTTAACCTTATTTAGTGTACACACGTTATCCACCAGCATTTATAATAATAAATGCCTATATTTTATGAATTACTTTTCTTTCCAAACTTACAAATCATTATTTAAATGACAACTTGCGTATTTGAATAAATTTAGTCTCTTTTGCCATTATTAAAGCCTCAACATAAATTAAATTTTCCTTGCTGTAGAGGTGACTTTAACCTCGAAAATTCATTACACTAACGGCCGTCAAACACTTTACATTGCAATTTGGCCGACTACCACAAACCTTTAATGTTTTCATTGCCAGATACATTGTTTTAAAATAGATATTCATTGCCATCTTAGAGTTTTTATCAGCTTTTGTGACTTTGGCCATTGCTAGTGCCAACAGAGACATGGATGTACATATGAAAAGTTGGAGGCATATTTTTTATTTTTTTTTCAGATGAAAAAGTGCGCCAGGAAGGGGGGTGGGGTGGTACAGGGTCAAGATTTGGGGAACATAGGACAAAAAATTGCAGGAAACTCGCAAGCCCGTGCTCAATGTGCAACGCTGGCTGTGACCTATATTTCATACTTCACTGACTTTGGTTAAATTCTGTAGTTTATTTCTCAAGCTCTGTTCACGATAAAATCATCAAACTATATGAGTGTATGTATCTCTATTAGTACCACACTTTAACCATAAAGGAAGGTCACCGTAACCTACATTTCACTTTTTACAGGCTTTTGTTAAATTTTTGCATTTAGCTCGTGACCAAATAGGTTTGCACACTATATATACTGTTGTACCAAGATTAAGGAGATGCATCGTGATGAGCACTACACCCTCCTCATCACACATGTCGGTTACTAACCTATATTTCAGGCTTCAGTGACTTTGGTGACATTATGTGTTTCAAGTTTTTTTCACAAGCTTCATTCGTGATAGAATCATCAGATTTTATAATTGTATGTATCTCTGCTATTACCACATTATATATATATTTATCCATGAAACTTGTTGAGGGGAAGCATCCTTATCACAAAAGTAGTTCACCGTGACCTATATTTCAAGCTTCATTGACTTCACTTAAATTTTGTGTTTTTATGTTTATTTCTTGGGCTCTGTCAATGCTGGAATCATAGGACTAAACGATTGCATGATTCTCTATTAGTACCATACTCCTACCACAAAAGAATGTCACTGTGACCTACATTTCACATTTAACTGGCTTAGGTTAAATTGTTGCGTTTAGCTCATGAGTAAATAGATTTGTGTACCCTGTATATATACTGTTATGCCTAGATTCATGAAATTTGGTGAGGGAATGAATCTCGATGAGTATTATTCTCTTTTCATAGAAATAGGCTACTGTGAACATGAGGGGTATTTGACTTCTCTTCCCTTTCGAGGGAGGCAATCAACTCGTTGAACGTTCACTCCTTCCTACAGGAGGGGCCTTACCTGTCTCTGGAGAGACTGGTCCCATAGGCTCCTGGGACTCCTGAGTGTTCTTCCGAGCTGAAGAACTAGTCTTCTTACAGTGTGTTCCTTCCTGAGGCTCTGTAAGAGAAAAACCTGATGATGAGGGGGATTGACCTTTCCGATGACCTCTATACTTATGTCATTAGTCAATTTTGTGGAAAAGATATGTTTCTTACGTGTACACCTTGAACATGTGAGGCAGTATGGGTGAGTGTCTCAAGGCCCTTCTTGTGGCCATATGAACACTGACATATGAACACTGGGTAAATTAATTTTTATATCATTGTATAGTGTAGTCATTTGCAAAGTCATGGGGTGCTTAAGAAAGCAGGATATAAGGAAGTGGCTTCATATGGCTGGTGGTCTACATGGGACACCAATTCACATATTGACCTATTAACATGGTAGTGGTGATGTGCAACAAATGAAACAGAAAATAGACTGTTATTTATGTTTATATGTCACTTTATGGTAATTACATAAAATGTCATGTGCCCAACAATGATTTATATGGATCCAGGCTGGTTGGGCCTGGTAATTGTTGTCTCCTGCATATAGCAAGTACCTTCAACAGCACCTGTGTTGTCATAGTATGATCATTTCAGTGGAAAGAAACTATGGTAACAGCAGAAATTAACAGATCATGGATGGGTCACCACTGTACTTTCCCTATTTATGGAACCTGGAATGGAAACTATGAGGAGAAAGATGACTTCGTGAAGTCGGTGTGCAGACCTGAAAATATTTTGATATACATTAATATCAGATACTCCTGTCATTTACGTGTGACTTTAATTTGGTTAAGTACCAGAGAGTTACATTGGACACAATGGCCAGTATTATTACTGTCTCAATATTTTTCTTTTAATGCTTAGTATATGTATATATGATAATAAGATAGCCATTGCAACAGTTTACAAATTATGAACTGGGCTATGTCCCAGGGAAGGTCAGAGATACAGATACACTGCAAGGGCCAATTTTAGTCACATATTTAACTTGGTATTATCAGTCATTAACTGTATACATAGATTGAAAGTGGTCATCTAAATTATTTACATATTGTGGCTTAAGGTGCAAGTCCTCACAGAGTAGGATTGAAGACCGTGCACAATGTTTGTTGCACATTGTAATGCATGTATAGTCATGGTAATTGATAGCTCACTATCAACAATTCTGAAGCCTCTTGTTTCTTATCATTGTTATATCATTTCATGTATTTCTTGCACAATAGTAAATGTAACACCTCCTCGCTGTCAAGGCCCCTTTTATTTTCCCTAAGTGTTTTGTAGTGTCAGTTAAGGTCCTGTAATATTATACTCATCACATATGTTCAGTGTGTTTTGGGGATTGGTTTCCACATACTTTCTTCCACAAAAGAAACAAAAAGGGAAAATATTAGACCAAACTCTTGCATTTTTTACATTTTGCCTTGAACCGAATACAAAGATACAAAAATGCAAAGAAAGTGGTTAGAGATTTAAACTCAAGACTCGTTAATTAGTAAAGTATAGAAAACTAAAATACCAATTGTGTTACACAAGATTTAAGCTAGCTGATGCATACATGTACAGCATGTACAGAAAGACATGTGAGAAGAGAATATGAAAATATTTCAGACTGTTCATCATAGGGATCATCATAATGTTTGGGACTGAAAATTGTGTCATTATTATTATTACCAAAATACATGTACAATTGTGTCATTGTCTTCATCATAAAATGCTGCTTATTGCAAGTACAGGCCTCCCTACTTATTTTAGGAACTACTGTCAAGGGAGTTCAGGACTGACAAAAAATCCATTTTATTTGCAAACAGTACCAGCAGAAAAACAGCTCATGTTCAATTTCTCCAAGTTTTATACAAAATCCACTTCTCCTTGCCACTAAATGGATTATTCATAAGTGTCAGTGACATTTCTTTTTCACCACATACAGACTCCATATTGCTGTACACTGCATCAGATTCTGTGGACAAAAGGGTAGAAGTTATTCTTTTACACACTCACAGCTAAATGTTAGAGGATACTTAATTGAAAGAAACGGGACATCACTATTACTATAAGTTTTAGCCATTTCTTCACAATCAGAGTACCATCCACCACCCACCTGTACTGAATTGTGCATTACTAATAGTTCTTAACAATAATCTACATCTCCTGTCCTACCTGGAGTCATTGGTGAGTGGTATACATTAGTCATCTAATGAGCACTGCCTCTGACCACAAAACAGGTTTCTGATTTGCATACATGTAACAGAACCAGGACATCAAATTACAAGTTTTAAAAATTTTGATCAGAAGATTGGCTTCAAAATCAGTAGGATTTTTTTATCAACATAAATTGTATGCATTTTTAGGGGGATTGAAAACAAGTGCATTTTTTGGACATCATATATATTCTCTTCATATTATAATAAAACAAAGTTTTGAACATGAATCAAATTCTGATGGCAACTGTTACAATAATAATTAATATGAGTCTGGGTATTATTTGTCAATTAAATGAAAAAGGAAGAGTTGTATACATGTATCTCATAGCTTATTGCAAAGATTTTTTAAAATAAAATCTGCAAGGATATTTAGTTTCCTTCATAATTGCCTGGTGACCACTGATGACATTCATTGTGATTATTAAGTTTTACACTTAACAGACTGTCAGTAGTTTTTTGGTTCAGATTTCCCCTTGAATCACTCACTACTTTTAAAAGAATGGAGAATGTCCTCTCTGTATCTGCATTGGAATGTGGCAATGACAGAACTTTTGATCCAGTCTCAAATAGGGCCTTCAAAGTGTATGTATTTGTTTATAGAAGAATCATTACTCCTATGCAGGGGTGTCTGGATATGCCTGGTGTTATCATTTCTTCCCCCATATGCTGTCTCAAAATCTACTTTGCATGAAACACACAATACAAACTGAGGACTTTTGCTACTAGCCTGCACCTTAAACTCTGATTTCTAAGCATTGTTGAACTTTTAATATTTCTTTGGTGGTGGTTTTTAGCATTGGGAGAAAGCAATCATTTTGACATTTTTACATGAATTGACCAAAAAAAGATCAGAACTGCCCTTAAATATTCCTCATAGAACATCTTGAAAAACATGATAACAACTAAACAAGACAAAATATAAAAATAATTACACAAGTATTTCTACGAAAATCATTTTTGGGTTGGTCTCCTTTTTATTTTCCCTCTGCAAAAGATCAATCAGTCCATTTTTAATCAAAGACTCGCATGTCATCATTAACCACCTTTGAGCCCTTTATTATTTACAACACCTCATGAAATAACCTGCCTTTGACCTTAAACTCTTCCATACATGTACATGTATTACAACAATATGATGTAATCAATTTACAGCTTTTTGTTTACACATCAGTCTTACAGTACATACATTGTGGATTATGGATTGCCCACTTGATCTGGTGGACGTGGACAGGGGGGCAAGGGATTAAGTGCCCACTATGAGTAGTAGATGTCTCCTCGGTCTGGTGGATTTCCCCCCAAGTCTAGTGGAAATCCACTCAATCTAGTGAAAGTCTGTCATGGATTTTATTGCAGCCATAGTGGGCTTTATGGCACCCCTTGCTGATTATATTGTATTTGCTCCGCAAGTCGACACACTAAACAAACAGATGGGAGAAATCCCAACGCCGTAAACCTAACCATGGCAGGTGTCAATTTCATACCTTTACCTGTACAAACTACACCTTGGTAACATTTCTTGTTGTATTTATCAGTGGCCTAGCTAGAGATACATAAAGATGAATGTGCGTAACATATACAAAAATATGAGGTTTTACATTTCTTGGATATTTTCCCACCTGTGTCCATGACAGCATACATTAGAAAAATTGCCTCACTACAATGTACATCCCTCTTGATTGATTACATGTACATGTACCTGTTAGCATATACAGATGCGGAAATTTACATACTGTTATGCATCAGGTGGCAACTTTGATGTTTTTTCTCAATAAATGATAATTCATAAAAGTGCTTCTTGTACTGGTTATTAAGTTGTCGTAGTTTCCCTTTAATTTCCATGCTATTTCTAAAACCTCCTTTAAAGAAATTATTGAAAGCAGTATACAAATACCTTTATCCCGTAGACTTAGAAAATGACTCATTATTTGAGAGTATGCTAATTTTTAAATGTGCCGAATTCATCTACAACGTATTGAAGGCTGCTCTCTATCAGTGGCTTCTCATGCATAAACAAAGTGATTTTTATAAAAGTAAAGTTTACTTTCTTTGTCACTCTTTTTGTGAATCTTTCATGAAGCACCAGCCGAGGAGTGACATTTTTACTTTTAAGTCAGCACTTACGCTTGGTAACAATGGCCAGACAGGAAGGTGTTGAGCTTCGATGTTATTTTTAGCACCAATGTTTCAAAAGAAACATTAACCTCTGAATGAAAATGTTTTGTGGTGTTTGTGGAAAACCGAATTTTGGGCTTGTAATATGGACTGAGAAACACAGTGAGGTTAAGTTGTGATATTCTTGCGTAAAATTGGTTTCTAGTGGTAGATAAAACAAACCATGTAAAATTTGTATTCTCCCCATTAATCTTTCAAATGCAGCGCATATAAGTATTGCTGCAGCACAAAGGTATGACATGTTTATGAAAGCTATATTACACTAAATGCTTTCTTTTTTAAATAATGCATCTTTGTAATAAAATGTGTTTATTATATGCAAAAATGAGAGAGGGAAATTATGCACCATTACTTTCAATCAAAAATACCCGTAGCTTTTATCGCCAACACAGAAACAGGCAATGATAATTAGAGAGTAACAGGAAGTCAATAGAAAGGATAAAACTTTTGGCATTGTCACATTTTATTGATCATACATCTTTGGGGGGTTGATTTTTAATGGCACTCTTAACACATTATTAGCTGTATCATGCTGATGTAAGAAAAGCTACATGTAAGTTCCTTTACCCATGACTCACAGAGACAGCCTAACCATGCAGGCCTGTTGAGGAATCTTGCAAGTCCATGACCCATGAATTATGAGTCCAACACTTTACCAACCAAGCTATCCATTGCTCTTCCCCATTTATCATGATTGTATACTATTCAAGAGAATGTGTCAATTGCGGTTAAACTTTTGCCATGTGAGAGGAATCAGTATTGTAGAAGATGTATTGAATGTTGAACTATACTTACACTGTATCTTAGTATTTAGTTTTATGAATTCTGCTTGATATAGTCTTTGCTACAGTGTCGTCATTAACTTGTACAACATGTATCATGAGTGTAGAAATCAGTGGAATAGCTTGAATTGTTCAATTAGTGAAGCCTAATATTAAAACTTCATTTATTATCATCGTATATAATAAATATGACATGGTAATATAAACATTAGGAAGATTTTTTTAGTCATCTTTATATTCTTGAAAGGAAGCAGTTAGTTCCAACCTAAAAATTCTTTTTGTTGTTGTTCTTGTTATAGTACTGTATAATATAGCAAGCACTTGTATAGCTTTTGAGAAGATTGGATAGTTTTTATATGCCTGCTATAAGGTGGATTGTGGTGGATTGATTTATGTTGTGATGTTTTCTGTCTGTCTGTTATTAATTTCATTTCCACACAAAAACACAAATTGTCCACCATCTATTGGTACCAAACTTTGTGGATTGCTTGCACTTGTGATAAGGAAGAACCGTATTGATCTCAGGGTCAAAGTGCAGAAGTCAAGGTCACTGTGACTTAAAGAAGAAAAATGGTTTCTGCATAATAACTTGAGTTGTCCAAAATCAGTAGTCAGCAAACTTTATGGATGGCTTGCACTTGGGGTAAGGAAGAGCCCTATTGATTTAGGGTGTGAAGGTCAAGGTCACTGACTGAAAGAAGAAAAATTGTTTCCATACAATAACTTGAGTTCTCGACCATCTATAAAATTATCCCACTTTCTGGATGGTTTGCACTTGGGGTAAGGAAGAAACCTATTGATTTTGGGTCAAGGTCAAGGTCACTTACCACAGAAGAAGAAAAAAAAGTTTTCAAATAATAACATTACTTCTACATCTCATACCTGGACCAAACTTTGTGGATATCTTGCACTTATGGTAAGGAAGAAGCCTATCAACTTTCAGGTCAATGGTCATGGTTACTGTGACTGAAAGAAGAAAAGTGGTTTCCACACAATAACATTAGTTCTACATCACAGACCTGGACGAAACTTTGTGCATGACTTGCACCTGTGGTAAGGAAGAGGCATCAGTTTGGGGGTCAAAAGGTCATAGGTAAAGGTCACTGACTGAAAGAAAAAAAAAATTCTGAACAAAAATTTCAGTTATCTGCATGGAGGAATATTAAACACAAGGCAGGCATATAATGTTCCATTCATGGTACTCCTGTTGAAAATGTATAACAAACTTGTATTAAAAATCATGTTAATTTTTCCCTGAATGAGCAAGAGAATAGCAGAGTTTATTTACACTGTGCTTATCTTTCCAGCTACACAGTTGGGGTGGTGGAGGTGGGATTGGTGGGAGGGGGATGGGTGGGTTGCAGAGATAACATTGGTACATAAAGTAGAATACATATATACATAATAAGTGCTGTGCCGATTCATAAGAATTACACCTAAGAAATTCTTGAGCATAAAAAGCAGTAAAAGCAATAAAACTTGTGTAACAAAATTGTAATAATTGCAGTAGTATTTCATTTGATCTCTCAATCATTATTCACATTTCAGGACTACTGATATATTGGTAAGTAACACTATTAAAGGAAGGCAGTTCTAAAATTGCACCCGGCAAACTTATATTTTATCAGATTTTTAAGCAACTTGGATTAATTTTGTATGCTTATTCCTGTCTTTTCTAGGTCACTGCATCCCAAATTCCTGTCAGCACCTATGTAAGAATATTGACAATGGTGGTTACATATGCACTTGTCGTGAAGGATACAGGATGAATAGAGATGGTTTTACATGCTCAGGTAAGATAGAATTGTATCAGGAAGATTTTTCTGAAACATAATTTGACATACGTCTCTTTCCTGTAGACCCCCTTTTGACAAATATTGGTTTGTTTCCCTTGCCTGCCATGTTGGATTTCCGAGTGAAAGCTATTCTGACAAACTAAATTGAGTTTCATACCAAATATCTGCTTAATGATGGAAATTTTCAACACATTGACATGTAGTGCTGAAATGAATATCTGAATACCCTGTCTTAGCCTGGCCCCACTTTCACAAAACATCTCTATTCGAGATATACTTGTCTGTTCTACTCGAAATTTTCTCTGTCAGATTTTATGACAAGCAAATTCATGGACAGTTGTTTTTAAAACTAGGTTATTCACAGCTTACTTGTTAGATGAAATGTCAGGATATTCGTGCTTCAGGTGATTTATCAGATTAGATCTACAACAATTGAAATCGACAAAGTTTGCATTGCCCCTTTTTTCTGTCCTGGGAACACAATTCAAATTGTTTGCATACAATGCAGCATGGTTTTGCCATGGCTGTTGTCTGGTTGCCAGCATCACAAGGTTATAGTTAGTGTACATGTACATAGTATGGTGGCTAAGTGACACTATATATTGCTGGGGATGTCTCAAAGTTTTAGTAACTAGCAAGGTGCATTAAAAGTGATCATGCTTGTATATAAATGATACAATGAATATTGAAATACCAATTTTTGATTTTGAATATTTTCCAAAAAGTATTCTTATTTAAATATTTGTTTCAGCACTATTTAACATGTTTGTCTAATCTTCAAACTAAAAATTACAATTCAACAATTTAATGGACATTCATGAAAATAAATTGACTGACATGAAGATTCATGATGGAATAACATTAGAGCCATTATCTTTGATGTCTGTAATTGAAAAAGAATCATATGCAGTTATGTTTCAATTTGACCACCAGTGAGCAAATTATCAGTTTTTGATCCATTCGTCGGATTTAACAGCAGAGCTCTAGATAAGAATTCACTATATTGGGTATTTTGCTCCCTGTTTTGGAACTAATTGGGTTTTTTAAAAATTCAGTGATAATGGGTATTTTGTGAACACCACAACACAGAACTTGTGCTTCGAGATGCGAGTCTTAATTAGGCCATTTTGCATGCGTCAAACGGCTTAATGTCATAGTCTAGTTCAGGTGCATTTAATTATATGGCTTTCTTTGAGTGGGTATTCTCACAGTGATAAAGTACTTTATTATTATCAAATATGCACGGGGCATCTGAAACTTGAACTGATTGCATAGTTTATATAGATAAAGTACATCATCATACAAAATAGACCATGCTGATGGCAGGAGCAATATGCTGACAACTTTGGACTAAACGCATAACATTAAATTGTTTTGTGTAATTTGAATGCATTTACACCTTTCTTTATGCATTTTTTTTAATTGTCTAGGTAAAGTAACCAAATACATGTATCTTATATAAAGCTATGCAGCATTATCCTGTACATAGTGTGTGGAGCTTGTATCTTTAGTTCTAAAAATAATTGCCATCATACCGAACAGTATCCAGATATTAAAGCTAAGGTTGTCCTATGAAGACCTTGAAATTTAGTCCTGGAAAAGGATAGTAAATGTAAAAACTTATTCAGTGGTGTCTCACTATAATATTGTTTAGAGGAGTCATAAAAATGTACCACTTTATAAATGAGGTTGTATTATTGTTACAACTCTATGTATTAAAAATATATAACAGAAAGAAAGTGAAACCAACAATGTAAGTAATATCAACAAGCAATTTATTTCCCTACAATACAAAGTGAAATTCAAAAGATACTTAAGATATTGTGAATCAAATTCCAAATACTCATAAATGTCCTAATCACAAGTCCAAGAATATAGAATATTCCAAGTGAGTTCCAATAGTCTTGAATTTGCTGATACACCACAATGATACAATTCAGAATGTCTTTGAATGAGTTCCCAAAAGTCCAAAGTAATGTATTAATTAAAAAGTCAATGAGCAGTTTAGTAATTCCAATGAATATATATTAAATAAATAATTCCTCTCTAATTTTATCTGATTTCAATGGCACAAATGTAAAATTGGACCACAAATGGATTCCCACAGATTGATCTAAAACAGGAATGAATTATTTGTTTAGCAGATCCTTATTTATACACATTTTCACTTGACCTATATCAACAGGATGTGAAGCAATAAAATGGGGGAAAAAAACAGACTAACTGTGAACATGACTGACCTTGAACTAAAGTTCTAGGAAACATTCTGTTTACATGTGACCAGAATTTAAAGTTCAGCTTACCTTCTGGACAATATTTAAACGCACGTTATAGATTAAATATACATATCACTTATACTGAGACAGGTTCAGTATACAAATACATGCATTTCCAAATACCTGTGTCATATGAGGGACCAATGCTATATTGAGGCACCATATCAGGGTCTGTTCTAAAACTGACAATTCCCCACCCCACCCATTGAAAAAAATGGGAGAATTTTCTAAATATATAAGGAATTTAATGAAGAAGTAATGGCAATGCTTGAAAATGTGATACACAGTTTTCAGTTGATATTTAGGTGCATTTTTTTTTTAGAAATTAGCATGAATTTTGCAATTTGCGCATTCTTGATAGACTCTGCTTATAGTGAGAGACCACTGTAGTAGGATAAGTCACATACTATGTTCTGTATGTTTTTAATTTTTAGTTCAGCTGTTTGTAAGTCAAAGTGAGCTTACGGAATGGTCCTGCGTTGTACATCGTTCATCATCTATAAGCTATTGTTATTTTCAACAACTTCTCAAAACTACTGCACCAGTTTTAGCCAGATTTGGCAGAAAGCTTAATCCTGGCATGAAGTCCTTTAAAGTTTGTTCAAATGATGCATCCACTGTCATATATGGCCACCATTACTAAAAATAGAAAAACCTTTAAACAGTTTCTCAAAAACTGCCAAACAGAATTTGACAAATTTTAAAAGAAAGGATCTTGGCATGAAGACCTTTGAAGTTTGTACAAATGATGATGATCTTCCATCAGATATGTCCACCATTACTCAAAATAGGTAAACATTTGAAAGACTTCTTTTCAAAAATTGCTGAATAGAATTTGACAAAATATGACAGAAAGCATAATGGCATGAAGACCTTTCAAGTTGGTACAAATGATGCCAATCTGCCATCAAATATGGCCACCATTAAAGAATAGAAAAAGCCTTTAAATAACTTTTTCTCAAAAACCATTCAACAAAATTTTACCAAATTTGACAGAAAGAATCATGGCATGAAATGCCTTTCAAGTTGATATAAAATGATGCTGATCCACGATTAATGTGGCTTTTGTTCCTAAAAACAGGGAAACCTTTAACCTCTTTTCACAAACTTCTCTACAGAATTTGACCAAATTTTACAGAAAGCGTTATAATGTAAAGACCATTTTAGTTTAAGCAGATTTGGATGACAATCTGCCAGCAAATATGGCTGCCATTACTAACAATGCACAGATATTTATACGTCTCAGAAAACAAGGTTTGGCAGCTCAGTGCCTAGAGTGCCAGGCCTATGACTGAAAGGGTACAGGTTCGAATCCTACATTCAGATCATGGTGTGTCCTTGGCCAGGACACTTTACTCCTGTTTCCATGGCACTAAATAACCTACTTGTGATGCTGTGCCATAAACCACTAAACCAAACCAAACCAAACCAACAAAGAAACAAAATATTGTCTCTAAAAACTGCTGAACAGAATTGGACCCAACATCAACAGAAAACATCCTGGCAGAAAGGCTTTTCAGTATTGAACAAAATGGATGGATACAATTAAACAAAAATAGACAAACCTTGAAACATTTGTTTATATGACTTTTGCAGTAAACAGATTTCTTGGCCAACTGCTCTTGCAATTGTCTATTTGGCAGATGTCAGCTACATGAGCAATCTCTGGTCTCTTGTATACTGCAAAATTAGCAGGCAAAATAGAAGTATGCAACCAAAAGATTTCTTTTAAGGATAGAAGTTATTTGCTTACTTAGAGTCATAAAAAGCATGTTACATGTACATTGGAAAGTTAAAACATTATGTTCAATCTGGAAAGCAATTATTATTTCTTGTAACCAGTTTTTGCAAAGCTAGCATCAAACAACTACATGTACCATGAAATCATTTATTTCATGATATTCATGTACCATGAAATCATTTATTTCATGAGTACTATATATACTCGTGTATAAAGTTGGATCCAACTGCAAGCTGCATAGACCCTGATCAGCATGTTGTTTGCAGTTGGACCTGACTTATATTGTATCAATTTTCATGGTTTTATGAAACGGGAAATTTTTTGAAGATACTTCAGTTCATGGATTGTGGAAGGCATCCTATGATTTCTATGGAAAGATCATTATTTACTGGATCTTTAAATTTGTGGTTTGTAGGAACCATGAAATTCAAAAAAATTGGTACCCCATGAAAAATTATTTCATAGTATGGTAGTAATAAATGTTACTATTGATGTAAAGTTCCAAGTTAGAAAGAGAATTTCAATTTTTGATTGACATGAATGTCCATAAAGGAATAACATTTTTGCTGTGATCTTTGATATTAGTAATTGAAGTAGAATCATATGGAAATATAATGCTTCAATTTGATCACCAGTGAGCACACAATCTGGTGGTTGGTCCCTTATGGAATTAAACAGTGCATGCTGAACTGGTATCTGCATTTCTGATATTACTTGAGTGAATCATGCAGTGTCTCTATGTTATAGCCTTGTTCATGTGAGGATGATTATGAAGTCCAGTCTTTGAAAGAAAAGCATATATACGGTGAAACCATGCTATAGTACGATGGTTGGGGTCCACAGAGTGCCATCGTGCTATATACCATATTCAATAGCCAAACAAGTCTGTTGACTGGAGAAAATGATGCATGCAGGTATAGGAGTGGGCACAGAACTACGTACTTGATTGGAACAGTTACAATCTTAAATAAGTGCATATTAAACAAGGAATAATGAAAACATAGATGGCATATTTAATATTTTATTTTATTCAGAGAACAATGCATTGGTACATACATGTACATGTCTGTAGTATGAATAGTTAAAGTATTAAGATGTGTTATCACCGACTGATCTCATTGCATCAGTAAGAGTGAATCCATGATAATTCCATCAGAAATATGCACACAGAAGTATATTTCGCCATTTTGTCAGAGATCATTATGTGTCTAAATTCAGTGCACAAAAATAATCCGAAAAGTGCATTAGAGAAAGATGAAGAACACTTACGGTTCAGTATGTATGCATGTGTATGTCACATGGTCATTAACCAGTGTCGGTATACATTTCATGCCACTAGAATTATTTCTGCTACAAATCAGAATACTTTATTGTTTTTTGAAAAACTGATTGATTTTCAGCTGCTTTCTCTCTCACTTAGTTGGCTTCTTGCCTCTTTCATCCACAGATGGTTGACTTGTGAATAGCTAAATCTCTAGCTAATTGTGTTTCTTTAACACTGGACTTAATCCTGTCCAGGGCTTAAAGCTTCTTTTTAACAGTAAAAGTTATATGTTTCCATGTACCATTATCCGCTGTAAATACCCACTAATTTTCACTTTGACATCAATTTGTTTGAAGGACTACAGCAAGAATAACTGTTAATGAACAATGGGGTCATTTTTATAGAGAATGGATGAACTGTGTGAATTGATTGCATGACGATTGTCTGACAACGCCAAGCCATGTGCACATGTTGGAAGCTTTCAGTTTTTTTTATGTTTTTGTAAATCATTGCCCCATAATTTGAACAACCTTTAGCTGTGAGATTGACTTTGATGATTAGCAAGTACTTAAATTAATTGATTTAGAAATTCAGGTGAGAATCTTTTTTTCAACCACCTCATTGTTTGCTGGTTGGTTGTGTATGCTGGATGAATGAGCAAACATCTGTCGGCTATTGTTTGAGCAACTATAGTACACAGGATGAATTGAAGACAAAAAAAGAATACTTGATGCTTTATTGTTTATGGTTCAATAATAATAAGATTAACACTTATCAACTTTGTAATGAGCTGACCTCTTTTAAAAATAAACTAACATTAGAGTGCAGTGATTGACTATTGACACAATTGAAATGAATGTTCACAAATTGAAACGTGTTTAATATATATATTCATAATATGAAAGATGCAATGATATGACACTTTTTCATCAAGAATGCAACACATCTTGCCAAATTATTAAATCAGACTCGTTTATTTTGGCACAAAAATTTGCAATACTTAAAGAAATTGGTGAAATTATTGTAAAATTTTGGGAGCTTTGCCATGATTGTGTTATATCTGAATTTGTGTTATAACAAAGCATGTTATAGTGGGGTTTCATGGTACAAGTTTGCAGTAATAAAAATCTCACATTGAGTTCTTTGTGATTTGAAGGAGTCGCTGTGGCTCAGCGGTTAGTGTGACAGATTCGTGACCAAAAAGGTTTATGTTTAAATCCTACGATCAGATCAGCCTGGGTTGGTTTCCATGGTGCATCCATGGGACAGGAATTTTACTCCAATTGCCTCGGCAGTAAATAACCTACTTGTGTTGCTATGATATAAAACATCACATAAAACTAAACCAATCTGCATGATTTGTGTCTTCATTTAAAAAAAAAAAAAATTATTAAGCAGATTAGAAGTGCACAACCAATTAGGATTTCTTGTGAATATAAGTTAATTTATCTAGGAAACTCATCAAGCATGTTACATTACAGCAGACTGGAAATAAACCAGAAGAGCTTATATGTTGGCCTGTTGTCCGTTGTCTGTCAGTTATCAGTTGTTGAACATTGTCCATCAGCACAAATTTGTTATTGTTACTCATCATAAACTACTTTAATTGAAGGATTGCCCAGAAACTTTTCACACACATTCATCCCAAAGTCTAGTTGGCCCTAAATGAAAATGGTGCGGATCTGACATCCAGGGTGACCATCTTGAAAATCTTGTTATCGATACTTATCATTAATGAATGGTCATTTTGACATGTGGTTTTCACTGAAAGAATTATTATTTGGAGCTCTTTCATAGTGACATGGGTTTTTCACTGAAAGACTTAATATGATCTGTAGTTAGTTGGAGATTAAAATGATGCTGATCAGACCTACAGATATGTCCAATATGGTAGTTGAAATTAAAAGTCCTTTTAATTTTGAGCCAGATATTTCAAAAGATAATGAGTAGGTTGCAGCTTCTCTTAAAGGGATGGTTGCATCAACATGGAGTTGTAACTAAAACCCTTCTAACTGTATGTAGTTGTTGCTGAATGAAAACAATGCCAGTGTGACCTCCCAAAATTGGAAAAATCTCATAATGGCTAAGTTTTCTAAACAGATGGCCATACCAACATTTAGAAACAAAAGCCACTTTTTTCTTGCTATATATATATATTTACTCCTATATTAAAATGATGCTGATCTAATTGCCAAAATGGCTGTCTTGATGGCCAACCTGAAAATCTTTATATGGCTACTTCTCCTGACTGATGGTCTTAACAACAAGGGGCTTTTACTAAAACACCATTAAAGCAATGTGTAGATGGCTCATGTTGAAAATGGTGCTCATCTGGCCTCCAATATGGCACCGTAGTGGCCATCTCAAAAATCTTGTTGTCACCGCTCCTCTAGCATGGATGGTGGCATTGACATGGGTTTTGCACTAAAACACCTCTTGCAATATTGAATTGGTTCGGAAATATAATGGTGCAGATCTGACTTTCAGCAATTTTCTGCACTTTTGTGCAGGAGTTTTGAAAACTGGACCCAATTGTCCTTGAGGTCAGTTCAAAGGTTATTGCTTGTATTTTTTTATTTCACTCAGATTATGAACACAGTGACTTGTACATATACAAGTGAATTTTGACTAGACTTTGTATTTAGTTGCATTCCATTAACATGTTGACATTGGTTTTAAGGTCAGAGGTCTTGAATCTGAGTTTTATATGTACTGGCTTGTGAGCATGATACATGTAACACAAAACATGTATGAATGGACATTTAGCTCTGCTGATAATAGACCAGAGAATCATATGAGATGGTCTGTTATCCATCATCCATCTTCCAAATCCATCTGTCCATTAACACAAATTTGTTATCGCTACACTGCCTAAACTAATCGGTGGATTGCCATGAGACTTTACACACACCTTCATTCCAGGGTCTAGTTGGTCCTGAATGAAAATGGTGCCACTCAGATATCCAATATGGCTGCCACAGCAGCCATCTTGAAAATCATGTTATTGCTACTCCTCCTGAATTCATGGGGTTTTCAGTAAAAGACTTCTTATAATGTCTAGTTGAAATAAAAATGGTTTTGATCTGATGTCTAATATGGCTGCCATGGCAGCCATCTTGAAAATCTTGTTATTGCTACTTGTTCTGAACAGAAGGTCATATTGACATGGGGTTTTCTCCAGAAGACTCTTATGGTGTCTGCTTGGTCCTAAATGTAAATCGTTCTGCTTGAACATCTAATACAAATGCCACAGTGGCCAGCTTGAAAATCTTGTTATCATTCAGGGCTGAGCAAATTTTTTTTCCATAGACTAGTCCATGACAAGGTTTCAGAAATTCACTTGTCCCACCTTACTTTTCACTTGTCCCAAAATGGTAATCACTTCCCGAGATTTGATGAGATGTACATGTATGTACTAAATCCATGGGAAAAACAAACGAAATAATATACAACATAATTATTTCTTACAAGAATTTAATTTTTCAAAAACATTGGTTGTTATACATTTGGCTTTTTCATGTTCATGTAGATATGTTTTAGCTGATGGATTTTAAATAAAGTCCATGTACATGTATATGTCTGCCATCTGCACCAGCACTAAGCCAGCAGTTGATAGCTGTGTCTGGGTTAAAGTCCTCATTATATTGTGCTGCACAGGCCTTGTGTGGTACAGACATGTCATGAGACTTGATTGGTTCAATCCTGAATTTGTCAGTTCCACTGAAAAATACACTGGGTGAATTTCTAACCTGTGCCAGTTTTGGATATTGTTTGCAATAACTGCAAAACATCTTTCCTTCCGAGTCAATACATTCAAGCCAGGAATAACAATCAACCCAATGCGGCTGAAAATTTCTCGATCTCTTAGTAGTCTCATATTTGACATTTTTTGCCACCATGGATTCTTGGTTGTCTCTTTGGAGAAATACATGTAGCTACAACACACTCAGTAGCAATGTTACGTTTTATCCCTCCACTTTCACAAAAATTTTCCTTCTCCGAATCGCTTTTATTACCTTCCTTGTGAAAATAATTAGCAAACTCATTTTATCCACAGAGTAACTATCAGCTTGCTTGACAACTACTTCTAAAGTGATCATAACATACATTTTCTCTTTTAAATACGAACAGAGACAGCTCATTAATTAGCATAATTGTTTCGCTTCAAACGCAATATCGCACGTGGAAGTTAATCATCTGTATAATCAATTAAAAATTAAAGAATCATTACTGTCATTTAATCAGTTCATAAAGGAAAACCACACTGATGTCGGTAAAGTACCTTTCATTAATTTAATTACACTGACTTGCTGGATTAAAATCATAGTGAGCAACAAAGCCGCTTAAAACACTGCCAATTGATCATACTGGCTTTCTTTTGTTTGATGTGTTTTGATTTGCTGATAATTTGGTCGCTTAGCCCAATATGCAGTCAAGCGGTAACAGAACGTGCGCATATGCGACAATTATCACTGAACACATTTATGTGTTATACAGGATGTAAATGTATACATGAAGAGGGGTAGAATCAAGTATTCAGGACGCCCGAAGGGCATGATTGGCCAAATAAAGGTAGATACAGTGATTAAAGCACGAAAATAAGGACTTGCCTGACTTTTACTTGTCCCGGACTAGCTACTTGGTAAATTTTACTTGCCCGACTTCAAAAATGAATAGTCCAGGACGTCAGGCTATGGGATTTGCTCAGCCTTGTCATTACTTGAATGGATGGTCATATCAACATGGGGTTTTCACTAAAATACTTGTTATGATGTCTAGTTGGTTCTAAATGATGCTGATCTACCTTGCAATATGGCAATCATGGCAGCCATATTGAAAATCTTGTTATTGATATTCCACCTGAATGGATGGTCATATCAACATGGGGTTTTCATTAAAAGACTTCTTATGATGTCAAATTGGTCCTAGATGAAAATAGTGCCAATCTGAAATCCAACATGGCCATCAAAGCAGCCGTTTTGAAAATATATATTTTGCTACTCCTCCTGAACAGAAAGTCATATCATTGTCTAGTTGCTCTTAGATAATATTTGTGTCAATCTTATATTCAATACATGTATAACCACCACAGATACTATCTTTAAAATCTTCTTGCTATTCCTAGTTGGAAAGTCATATCAACATTGGGTTTTCACAAGAAGACTTCTTATGATGTCTAGTTGGTACTAATTGAAAAAGATGCCAGTCTGACATCCAGTATGGCCACCATGGCAACCATCTTGAAAATCTTGTTATTGCTACTCCTCCTAAATGGAAAGTCATATCAACATGGCATTTTCACCAGAGGACTAATTATGATTTTAATAGCAGCAATACATTATCCCATCACTTCTATATAGCTTATTACTTTTTCGTGTCGAAAAATCTCGTCCGTTCGATGTGAAAACATCCTCCCACTTTGAGTGGAGATTTTGTCAACAAGACACGTCACACCCGTGCACCTCTCCGCGCCTGCGTGAATATTCATCTTTTTCATGGACGCCATGGCTAATGGTTGTGTCGTGCGAACGTAACCAGAGAAAAATTACCTGTTGCGGTTTTCAACCACATTTGGATTCTCCTTTCAGCCTAAATTCATCTGGGTTACATTTGTCCATCTCGTCTTATGTGTCTTATGCTGCCCTATGGCAGTGTTTGTTCTAGAAAGAGTCTTTCTAGATTGCCACGTGTATTCTGTCCTTAGGGGTGAGGGTACACCATGTATTTTTTCTTTTCAGATACAATTTAGCTCACGGTAAGTCTTGTGTGTTCATTACAACAGTGACATAGACAACCGAGATAGTGCCGCAATTAGCAGGCGCATAATTCCACCAATTAAATATTTGTTTAAATATTATTGTTTTTGCTAATTCATCAATTGTATCTTTATTAACCACGCGTGATGCGTCGCATTGCTATGCTGTACTTTCTTGAGAACAATAAAGTCGGTCAAGAAAACTAGACTCCTAATCCTTGTTAACATGTATATGTATATTGTTTACCTTTAGACAATTCCACTGTGGTGCATATAGATCGCTAAAGTATATGCAAACTGCGAAGTGAACTGGTGTGCATAGAGCACGCGACATATACAAAAAGGGTGAGTTTTCCACGTGTGGAAATAAAAGGTGAGTTTTACACGTTTTATTATTGTATTATTTTATATAAAATAAGTAGGAGACAATTGTTTACCTTTGAGCATCCACTGGGGTGCAATTAGCACGCAGTGGATGCATAGAGGTCAGATGAACTGGTGTGTGTATAGTACGCAGTATATACAAACAAGGCGAGTTTTCACGTGTGGAAATAATGTAATATTGTTATTATTATTATTATTATTATTATTATTATTGTTCTCCTTCAGATAAATTCTTAATTCAGGGAACAATTGCCTACCTTGTGCAAATATACTGGAGGTGTATAACACCCGGTACATACAGACAGGTGAGTTTTACGTATGAAGAATAATACAATATTATTTTTATTATTATTGTTCTCTTTCAGAAACATTTTTCTTTTCAGAGAACAATGTCGGGTCAGTCTGTAGGAAGTATGGCCACAAGAAGGGCCCTTGGGATACTCACCCAGACTACCTCACGTGTTCAAGTGTACACGTAAGAAAAACATTTTACCTCTCGCACAATGACTAATGAATCTGCACTCTAGCCGATTCCAGACGTATGTATAGAGGGCGGAAGAAACATTGATCCACATCATCGTCTGAATTTTCAAATTTTTTCTCTTACAGAGTCTCAGGCGGGAACACACTGCGAGAAGACTGGTTCTACAAGCTCCGGGGTCCCAGGAGTCTATGGGACCAATCTGAAGAGTCCGGAGACAGGAGACCTCTCCTGTAAGGGAGGGAGTGAACGTTCCAGGAGTAGATCGCCCCTCCCGGGAAGGGAGAAGACGAACATGAACAGTAGCGTGCTATCTCAAGGTAGTGTGTCGCACCCTCCAGGTGGGAGGTGTTGCACCGCACCAAGCACTTCCAGAGAAGGAAGTGCACTGCTGTCTCAAGCTGGCGTGTCGCACCCTCCAGGTGGGAGGTGTTGCACCGCACCAAGCACTTCCAGAGAAGGAAGTGCACTGCTGTCTCAAGGTAGCGTGTCGCACCCTCCAGGGTGGGAGGAGTTGCACCGCACCAAACACTTCCAGAGTAGCGTGTCGCACCGCACCCTGGGTAGTGATGAAGACAAACTGGCATCTGATATGTCTCTTGACCGATCACTGACCGGTGACCGGTCCGGTCACCGATCAGTGTCGGGTGACTGGTCTGGTCACCGGTCAGTGTTGGGTGACCGGTCCGGTCACCGGGTATTGACCGGTAGAGATGACCGGTCAATTATGATGACCGGTCACCGAAAGAAAAAAAAAAAAAAAAAACCTGTACAGGATTGGGAGTCTGCCCACAGGGTTCAGACTAGGGAAGGGGATCGGATCGGGATCCCCCCTTTCCTATTATCCCAATGAATCCGTACGAGAAGTGGGGCCCAGAGTAGAGGCGATGCCGCGGCTCGTGTCCCGCCATCGCGTCCTCGTCAGGTGGCATTCACCTACAAGGTGGAAGCATAGCATCATCCACGAAAGACAAGCGGTCTCGTCTTTATCCTGGAACATCTAGAACACATAGACAAACAAGTACGGGAAATGGCGCAGAGTTCACCTATGTCACTGTCTCAGAAGGACATAATGATGTCCAGCCACTCTCATGCTCGGAGTGTTCTAGATGATGATGCGTTTATCTACCCTCGTTGACTCCAGTGAGATCGAGGTAGAAACAGCTCTTTTGTCGCCTCCTATCAGTCCCACCAGTTCCTTTCACTTAGATGATTTGGAAGGGATCTGGTCTTTTGATAACGCTGTAACTTGTGCCCAAAGCCATCTTGCGCACAGCCCAAGAAGATCCTTTCCAGTTTAAAGGATCTCCGGGACCCAGCCACAACCAGATCTCCTGCTCCTTCTACATTCCTCAACGATTGAGGAAATGTCATAGAGGTTCTTCCACAGGCCAGCCTGTGCTAGACGGCATAGAGGATGGTCTGTCCCTCCCTCTACTCTGAGACCTTGGTCTCTGCCTCTATTTACTGGGTACATTCCGGAAGTGAATACCCATTAAGAACCTCTTCAGTTGGATGCAGATGTCTCAAGTGGGTATTATAATTGAAGCCTGGGCATGCCTTCCGATTAAAACAATCTAGCCTTTGAGCAGAAAGGCCGGCTTCTGGTCACCATAGCTTCCCATGCAGACCTCTTCTCAGCTACTTTGTTTAGTATGCTCAAGGAGGCTGCTTTGAACCCAGCCGCATTACTATGCGTGCTGGAAGCTGTGATCAAGACATCCCGGAATTCACTCTCTGTCGCAATGGTTTTATCAATGGAACTTCTAACATCCACCATCTCATTGTGCTGGACTCCTCAAAGGTCTTATTTAACCATAGGAAAGACCTTCTAAGGGCTGCTCCATTGGAAGCCAAGAGCCTCTTCTGAGGACTCATCCCCACTGTGGCTTCACAAGATTTGAAGGATCGTGAACATAGATCCTTCACAACTGCACCTGGCCCATCGTAATCGGCCAGGAAGCACACTAAGGTGAATTGCCCCCAGGGACCACCCACTAAATTTTTAAAACAGATGCAGCCCCAGTCCAATGCACAAGTTCAAATGAGACCTCCTCCTCCTGAGTAAAGTCCTCAGGAGGAACTTCCCCAACCCATTCCTCTCCTATTGTCCCTGTAGGTGCTTGTCTAGGCCTCTTTTCAGAGGCTTGGTCAAGTAACTTGGATGATGGGTGTGTCCTTTCTATGTAAGTGAGGGTTACCGGCTCCAGTTTCCGGGAACAACCTCCTCTATCAAGGACCCCGATGTTCTTCACAAGTCCAATTTGGGGAACATTAAATGAAGAGGTGCACACCCTTTTACAGAAAGGGGCAGTCAAGAGGTTCCTGAACGATCAGTCTCCTGCATTCTACTTCCAATTCTTCCTGGTCAGCAAGAAAAGTGAGAAATTGTGTATCATTTTCGATCTCCCCCTGTTAAACCGGTGGGTATACCTCCCGGTTTGCTTGGACCAGGAAGTCTTTCAATTCTGGGTTCTGTCATTCAGAATCGCTTCTGCACCCCGAGTCTCCACCCATGTTATGGGAGTTGTAGTGCCCTATCTCTGATTACTGGGAACCCCGATTCTCCAGTATTTTCACGAATAGCTGATAAATAATGTTCAGGTTCAGTCCCGCCATCATGATCTGTTCCGTTGTTGGTTCACAGTGACTCGGTTGGATTTGTCTTACCCAACCTTGAGAAGTCAGAACTCGTCCCATCTATGTTACGTAGGGATGAACTTCTTCATGAACCAGAACTTATTCCGGGTTCCACCGGATCACATAGATCGAATCCTGGCACTGCTAGAGGCGCTACGAGCAAGAACATTGTTGTCTGCTTGCCTTTAACTATCCCTTTTGGTAACCTTGAATGCCGCTGCAGATCTGGTTCCCTTAGGATGGCTCCATATGCGCCCTCAACAGTTTCTCCTTCTCGCAGGGTGGAAACCACACAAGGATTCTCTATCAGCTCTGATTCCTCTAGGAACAACCTAGAAATGAAGCTGTATTTCTAGCGTTGCAAGGGTGCATCGACAGAGTGAAGGGGTTGATCTGTCATGGTCTCCGACGACAACATGCCTGTCGTAGCGTATCTCCAACATCAAGGAGGCACACATGCCCCTTCTCTTCCATGGAGGTCTGGAACCTCCTCCGCTGGGCCACCTCGTAGAACATTTCCCTCCGAGTTCACCACATCCCAGGGAAGAAGAACGTTTTAGCGGACAGTCTGTCCAGGTCAGGCAAATAGTTCTCATGGAATGGACTCTTCACCGCGAAGTGACAGAGTCCCCTTATTCTCATTATGGCGAAGGCCCCTCGTGGACTTGTTTGCGACCAGGCTCAACAAAAGACTTCCCTTTTACGTCTCTCCAATCCCGGACCAGAGAGCTTGGACCGTGGACGCATTCAGCTTCCAGTGGGATCGTCTGTTCGCATACGCCCTCCCACCATTGCAACTACTACCACAAGTTCTGCAAAAGTAAGAACTTCCACTGCCCGGACCATTCTCATAGCTCCGTTATGGCCCCAACGATCTTGGTCAACGATCTTTTAGACCTATTGATAGATCAACCCAGGTCTCTTTCTTACAGGAGGGATCTTCTGTCACAACACAGGGGCTCCCTCCAACGCAACAGCCCACACATTCTCCACCTTCACGCTTGGCTTATCTCAAGCGATCTATCCGCCAGAACAAGTTTTCGGGCCGGGTTGCCAGTTGCATCATTCAGGCCAGGAGAGCTTCTACATCCAAGGTCTATGATGCCAGGTGGAGAATCTTCTGTGATTGGTACAGTAGGAAACGTGTTGATCCCATCTGTCCCTCGGTAACTGCCATTGCTGATTTCCTTTTGTCTTTTCGAGAACAAAAGATGTTTCAGTATCAACTATCAAGGGCTATAGAGCCACCATCTCTAACACACTTAAATTTTCTCAGGGCTCGCAATCGGTTCAGATCCGCACCTTGCTGATCTCATTCAGTATTTTGAGCTACAGAGACCTGTCTCCCGCTCTCTTACGCCCAGATGAAATCTATCATGTGTTTTATGGTCCTTAACCAAAACCCCCTATGAACCATTGAGTGAGGCTTCCCTTCAGGACCTCACACTCAAGACTGTGTTTTTACTCGCTTGGCGTCTGCGAGAAGACGTAGCGAGATTCATGCATTGTCTGTTGACACTGGCTGCCTCCGGTTTAATGGCAATTACGAATCCGTTTCCCTCCTTTGTCAGCCAAATCAGTTACCTGCGGTGGCCCCATCACCTATAGAGATCCCCAGTCTCAGTCGAATCTGTGCTGGAGATGATCAAGATAGGTTTTTATGCCCAGTTAGGGCACTACTCGCTTGGCGTCTGCGAGAAGACGTAGTGAGATTCGTACATTGTCTGTTGACACTGGCTGTCTCCAGTTTAATGGCAATTACGAATCCATTTCCCTTCTTGTCAGCCAGGATTTTTTTTAAAAAAAAAAAAAAAAAAAAATTTCAGTTACCTGCGGTAGCTCCATCACCTATAGAGATCCCCAGTCTCAGTCGAATCTGTGCTGGAGATGATCAAGATAGGTTTTTATGCCCAGTTAGGGCACTGCAATTCTATCTAAATGCTTCAAAAGTGAAAAGAAAGGGCAAGAAACGTCTTTTCCTTCCCCTTAAGGGTTCCGTTGATATTTCGGCCTCCACTATTTCACAGTGGAATGTCACTACAATTAAAAGAGCTTATCAGTCCCTTACTGATAGAGACCTCTCTTTTACGAAACTAAAAGCCCATGAGGTTCAAGCCGTCGCTGCCTCATGGGCCTATCTAATCACTCTTCCTTAGAGGACATCATGAAGGCAGCATTTTGGCGATCCCATACTACCTTCTCTACCTCCGCTAATTGCGCAGGTATTCTCTCTTGGGACCCATAGTTGCAACACATCATGTGGCCCAGAGGAACTCCAACAATTTGTAAAGTGGATCTCTCCCTCAGTGGTGAGTACTTTCCATTTTTCTCTGTTTTTGATCAGTTTAACATCAGCCTACCCACCTAACTGACAAATTCAGCTATATAATAGTGATGGGATAATGTATTGCTGCTATTAAAATATAGTTTTGGGGGAGGGGGGTAAAACTAATTTTAATTATGCAATACTTACCCATCACTATTATCAAATGCCCTCCACCCACCCCGCTCTGATGTCCTGGCGTAATTTCGTCTATGAAAAAGATGAATGTTCGCGCAGGCGCGGAGAGGTGCACGGGTGTGACGTGTCTTGTTGGCAAAATCTCCACTCAAAGTGGGAGGATGTTTTCACATCGAACGGACGAGATTTTTCGACACGAAAAAGTAATAAGCTATATAATAGTGATGGGTAAGTATTGCATAATTAAAATTAGTTTTACCCCCCAAAAAAACTACATATCTAGTTGTCCTTGAATGAAAATGGTGCCAATCTGACCTTGGATATGGCTGCCGTAATGGTCATATTGAAAATCTTGTCACTAATTCTCCTGATGGATGGTCATATCAACATGGGGTCTTCACCAGTAGTAATGGTATCTTGTTTGTCCTAAACAAAAATGGTGCCATCTTACATCCGATATGGCTGCCACAGTGGCTAATATGAAAATGGCATCGATAAGAATATCAGAGATGGTTTCAACACACAGCAGTTAAAAAGAAGAAATGGTCCTATCTTGAATTCCTAGAAATTCATTTTGGAGAGTAGAGCATCAGTCCCTTTAAGGGACTCTTGTTTATCATCTCCACTTTGTGGATGTATCTGATGAATACCCTGAATGATGCCACTTGAATAACTTTTTTTTTAAAATCCCCAAAAATATTTAATTAAAGATTTAACAAAACTTGGCATGGGGGTATATCTTGACCTTGTCTGGGTCAAGTCCAGTGATTTTCTATCCATAATATCAGACTATGGGTTAAAGGCCTTGATATGACAGTACTGATGTACATGAATTTAAACATTAATATAAAATTTCATGCATTTTGGAGAATATGACTTGTAAAAGGTCCATGTTAACTAATGTGAATGTCCAAGATGAATAACATTGATGCAGTGATCTTTGATGTCTGTAATTGAAGCAGAATCATATGGAAATAATATGCTTTAATTTGACAGCCAGTGAGCAGACAGTATTGGTGTAAAGTTCCTAGTTAAAAGGAGAATTCGACTTGTAAACATTTTCATTTCATTGACACGAGAGTCCCAGAAGGACTAAAATTTGTGCTGTGATCTTTGATGTCTGTAATTGAAGCAGAATCATATGGAAATAATATGCCTTAATTTGAGTGCCAGTGAGCAGACTGTATTGGTGTAAAGTTCCAAGTTAGAAGGAGAATTGGGACTTTTAAACATTTCATGCCTCAAAAGTCCCTAAAGGAATAATATGTGTGCTTTGATCATTGACCTTTGTAATTGAATCAGAATCACATGGAAATAGTATGTTTTGTTGGTTCCTGCAAACGAGTGGATGACCTGTTGTTTGATGCTTGTTAGATTAAACAGTATCCTGTAAATAGAGTGCTGAACTTTTTATATGCAGTGCTACGGTTACTGTCATACCATGCAGTACTATTACCATCATATCATACAGTACTATAACAAGCACATATTCAACAACAGCACATGTTCATTGTAGAATATACATAACTTTGAGCTAGTTAGATGCTGCATGATTCTATATGGCCTACAACATGTGTACTGAAAGGGATTGACCATTTAATTTTCGGGGATGGGGGATTGGGGTTGTGATTTTCTTTCTCACCAAGATATTTATTTTCTTTCATTACAAGATCTTTTTTTTTTTTTTAATTAATGGATAGATTAAGAGATTTTTTTTCCTATTAATCAGAGCAAAACAATTGTTTTCAAGCTTTTCAGAAAAAAAATCGCCCCCACCCCCCCTTAGAAAATTGAATGGTCTGTTTGTAACATGGACTTGACTTAAGTGTATGTTCTACAGAAATTAAGGCAGTATCCATTGTCAACACTGTTATAAAATACTGACTAGAATTAGCATTAAAAGAGTATGTCAATTTTGGCTTGGGATAGGTGTCATTTATATAAGCTGAAGCCATTTGACTTGCTGCATCATATTTAATAGCACCACTTATAACTCAGAAATTAACAGTGGACATTGGATACTTTTCTGTAATTAAACTTAATTATATTTGTTGCTGAAATGAATAATAAGATGGGAAATTGTCACAATTGGAAGACTGATATCTCTCTCATTCTGTGATAAATAAGTTTCAGTCTCAGATGTTCCGAGATTTTATTTTCCAACAAAAAGGGACAAACACCTTGCTCCATCAATTATAACTTGGTTAATAAGAAAACAAATTGCCAACTAATTTCTTTTAATAGTATTTGGTATGTTTCTTTGTTTGGTTTTATTGCTTTTTTAAAACTAATAGACATGATATGAGTGCTGACTGGGGATGGGGGGGGGGGGTTAGTGCATTTCAGCTTCAACTCTGATGATGTATGTGGGTACATAAACATATGCATGATATGCTTTTTTGATCTATGACTTGTGTGAATAAATGATGCATTATAGTGTAAGCTAAAGGAAAAATGCACTAGATGTCTGTGATCATTATTATATCCGTTTCAAATGTACGATGTTTGTCATTTAACAATTAGTTATTGACTTCATTGTATATGGAAGTTATTACACACACACAAGTAAATCATCCTTTTTAGGGGTAAAAAAATGGACATTTTCATTAAGCATGACCTAATGTGTTTGCTTAAGATTACAGATTTGTTCAATATTTTAAATTATGTGTAAGCATAATCTGCACGCATAGTTGAAGATTTTACTTAAATTGGCTTTTTCTTCACTAAATTCTCAATGAAATGTATTCAGTAAAGTAAAATAAACACTGCAGGACCTGAATATTACAGTGGTCCAACCATCCGAGGTCAGTGTACAATCTATTTTGGCCATGGTCATATATTACCAGTGTCAGACCTTTAATATTTCTTTAATATAAATCAAATGCAATGTGCTGCTTAATCCTTAAAATGTCTGAAAAGTCGTACAAGTGTACAGATGCAATCAGAAGTCAAGTATTTGATAGTGAAAGACTGGTATTATAACATTACTGAAAATTGACAAATTTTGTAACCAATATGCGGGGTACAAGTCTACACTTGATCTTAATCAATCAAACGTTTGTCTTACTCATCCTCGGCTAGAACCAAGCATCTACTCCATGGGCTTTCAGAATGTTCTAAATGAGTTTGTTTATTGATTTATCTGTGGGCCAAAATCAAGCACAGGGAATTCGTCTGCAACAATAACTGCACTTCTTGTTGCACTACAGGACAGCAAACATTTCAGGTCTTTAAAAAAAAAAATGCCAACAACGACACAGATAAACTGAGGATTGTGTGCTGACCACCTTTTCTATTTGATCACTGGATATTATAAATGTCGGGATAAAACCAATGCAAGGAAGAGTACTCTTAAGTAAAACATTTTGCTGCAAAGGTTCAGATTTTTACAATAAAAAAAGAAAGAAAAACATGGATGCTAAGCAGATTTCTGAAAATATGAATCATGCATCATGTGGTGTATCATTTTCTGATATTTAGGGCAATGAATAAATGAATAAATAATTTTTTTTAAAAATATACCCAATAAATAAGTTTGATTCAGTAAGCAATAAAGTACATGTATATACATGTCTGAAGTTTTATGTAAATAGGATGACTTTTGAAACCATTGGTGATGTAAAAAAAAAAAAAAAAAAATACTCAACAACTTTCATATTTATTACAAATTAGTACAGTTGAAATCAAACTGAAGATAATGAAATGTTAATTAAGATTCTCTCTATCTCTTTTTCTCTCATATCTGATACAACATACATTTATGCAGTGTTTCTGCTGATACACAGATCTGTTAAGTGCATGAATGCATTTTCTTTTTTAACAACATTTAGAAATTCAGGAAAGATAATGAATTCATTATTGTCTTTATATTTCCCGAATAGTACATTGTCAGTTAGCTTCTAGGAATAATTTTTTGTTCTACTACTCATAGAACATCTCAATTTCAATACATAATCGTCTACTCAACTCAGACTTTTCTCTCTCTTTAAAATGTTATGCCCAACAAATGCATGGACAATTGTTTTGAAAACTACATGTAGACTGTTTGCAGTATTTTTGTTGTAATTTCCAGATGAAGTATGTACTTAAGTTCGAGCAGTTTCGTGAAAGCTGGGCCTGATCTGGTAAACTTTTCAGAGTCAGAACTGCTCTCAAAATTCAAGTCTGTTTAACCATTACAGTCTTGATTTTTTAGAACTAGTGTTATTACTGTAGTATTTTTAAAAAAAGTCATAAGTATCTGAACAAGTTTTTAAATTACTACAAACTTCATGGTAATAAAATAATTTAAAAAACAGCCTCCATAACAAACAAGAAGATTTTAGATGGATATGCAGCATTCATTTATCAAAACCAAGTTACAAAAAGTAAAACTTCCACTTATTTTCATATGAGCATTAAAGAAATATTATGGAAAAAATAATAAAATCATAACGGGAAATTCAATTTGAACTGAAGTTACTGAACAACTCTCAGTCTATGTGATGAATCGATCTATAGATGTTATATTACCTGTTACCAATTTGACTTGATGATGTTATATTACCTGGTACCAACTTGACTAGATGATGTTATATTACCTGGTACCAATTTGACTAGATGATGTTATATTACCTGGTACCAATTTGACTAGATGATGTTATATTACCTGGTACCTATTTGATGAAATAGCAGGGTGTTTGTGCTTAAGGTGATTGAAAGGATTAGATGTCGTACCACTATATGACAACTGGGATTGACTAAGCTTGCATTGTGCCATTTTTCTGTCCCAGGAACACAACTGCGTGTATTCCTACACAGTTCTGCATGGGTAATCAATGGCTTATGTTGGGTTGCCAGCTTCACGGGACTATAATTACAATAATGCTAGTAATGTCAGATAAAAAAAAATTTTAAGTTGAGAACAACTTATTGGTCTAATATAGTATGATCACTAATTGGTACTACCGTATCACGTATTATCCGAGTCCAAATGCAAACAACATAGGTCCTGATCTGCTCTCACATATTGCGCAGACAGATCAGGGTCTGTGTTGTTTGTTCTACTGATTAATCCCTACAAACTGCATAGACCCAGATCTGCTGGCACATTATGCGACGGCAGATCTGGGTCTGTGCAGTTTGCTGTTGGTATCGGCTTTTATGCAAGTATAAACGGTACATATCGCAGGGTCCATCACAAAGTTTGCTTAGCTCTCAAGGCACATTAAAAGTGGACACGTTCACATATAAATGATACAATGAATATTAAAATACCAATTTCCAGTTCAGATATTTGCCACAAATTATTCTTAATCAAATATTCATTTCAGCATAATAGTATGACTCCTGCAAAAAGAAAAAAGAAGTTTCATTACAACATTATGGAAATAAATAATGATTTCTTAACTGACCCCACAACTAATTTGCAATGCAGACATGTCAAACCCATATTGTAGTGAATGACGGCATTGATGTAGAATTCGACATTGATGTAGAATTCGGTGCTTTGAGGAGAATTTGACTTTTTAATAGGCCCATTTTGGCTGAAATTAGTCTCTGATGGAATAACATTGGTGCCATAGTCTTTGATATCTGTAATTGAAGAAGAATTACATGGAAATAGAATGCATCAGTTTGACACTCAATTAGAAAATTAAATCTGTTGCATAATTCTTTGTGACATTAAACATTATTCTGTACATCACATGAGTAGATTTTCATCTGCAGTTCTGAAATTACCATCATACCATGCAATCCTCTTTGTATCGGAGCATAGGTCATATTACGATGACCATGATATTTTTCTTTTGAAAAGCATAGCATAATATACAAGCTTACAATTGTCAAAATCTCACTGATTGTTGTATGTGATTTCAGTGTTCATAAAACAGAAACAGAGGACAGTTGCACAATCAGTATGACTCCTTGGCTGATGATGGCATGTGTCAATCAACTATTGCATAACAGATTTAAGTGGACTGCTAAGCAGATCATTGCTAACTATATGTGAATTGTTACATGATCAGGTGGCCGAAGAAGTACTTGCCCTCTCAAATAGGGCAGGCTTGGCTTGGCTTTGTGGGTTTAATGGTATTTCTCAGCACATAGGAGATTATACATGGAAGCTAGTATATTTGGTGGAGAAAGAACAACCAACCCACAGGAAGCTACTGGCAAGCTTTCTCACATACGCACGTTGGCTGAGCCGAGACTCGAACCTATGCGGACAGAGGTGAGATGTGAGTGATCTGTAAAGGCTTAGCACCTTAGACCACTTGGCCACCTGGGGTCCCTAAATAGGGCAGGCAAAGAATTTACTATAAAACATATACAAATTCAACTCGTATCTTCTACATTTTCCATCCAGTTTACTTTGTACAGTATACTTCAGAGGGTGAAAAATCTTTATAAAAAATCCACTAGGCCATTTAGGCAGGTACATGTACTAAAAAAATTTCCCGCCCAGAATAAATTCTAACTCAACTAGCCATTATAGAAATATAAACATTTACATTGTTAAGAATCTAAATTTGAACGTGTGAAATGTTGTTTTCTGGAACTTATTCTGGGACCCTTCTAACACCAGTTGTAGGTAATCATGAATCGAGATCCGTGTGCTTTCAATCTGGCAACTGTTTATTACTATTGAAGAGTAAGAGAGAAAGCTCTTCTTTGAGCTTGATCAAAACAAATTGAAAGGAAACTTCAATAGAAAGTATGGAGTTTCAATGAACAAAGTTGACAATGTTATTTATAGAACATCCTTTTCATTACAAGTCAAATATGGAGTGTTTTTTTTAACGGATCATTGAATCTGCCATAGTTGAAAATGCCATATTCATTGTTATTATAAATTTTTATTGCATCATTCACAAATATTTGCATTTAAAGGTATGACTGTCACAGAAGTTGGAGCAGGTATTACTTGCCCTTGATATATATGCAGAAAATATGTAATTTTAACTTGAAATGACCATGCAGTCAACACACTTCTACATGTAACAAAACAAGCAAACTGAGCCTTAGTCAAGGGAGGTAATGCAGTTGGTAATTTTGGACAATCTAACTCTAAATTTTAACATGAACTCAATAACCCTGGTACCGCATTTACACGTCATGAGGTTGTGCCCTACTTCCGAGCTCTGTAATATCAACATCATTTAAGATGCACTAAAGTGGATGGTATTGCTGGAAAGTAGACAGATGTAGCTCTACAGTGATACCAAATAATGTCGACTTTCTACTCACATTAAAAAATACAGCGGAAAAAATGTAATTTTTGAGACCCAATTTTTTTTAGGTTGAAAATTGTCAGTTTCGGAACCAGAGTTTGTGTCTGCATTTTAGACTTTTGGGTCTTAGATCTAAAGCAGACTGGTCCAAACTGCACATGGACAGATGAACCTTTGCAGAAAGTAGGAAAAGTTTGAGATTTGGAGTATTAAGGGGCCAGGTTACAAAAATCGGGGGTCCAATACCAAAAAAAAAGAAAAAAACAAGAAGAAAAAAAAAAGTCCCAACTTTTACCATTCTGCACATGTGCCAGTGTAATAGCCAATCAAAAACAGCGTTTTTGATACACCTAAGTAGCTGGCTATAACACTCTTAAAGCAGATGTGTTTGGCTGCATTCAGAGGTAACCCCCAAAATGCGTTTCTTACCCCCATTTCAGGTGAAAATGAACAGAATCTCTAGGGGTTAATGAGTTAAATAACATGAATTCGGTTAGAGTAAATTTTACTGGATCAACAGATTTTTCATTTAGACAGTGTTCTACAAAAAGCACAAAAAATGTTCATTTTGAAAATGTTCTCCATATTTGATCTTTAAAGAGGAACACTGGTCAGCCCTGAATCAGTATTCACCCGATCGAGTTCCTGGGTCCAGTTTTCATCAGACTTCGTAAGTAGTGTACACTTGGGCAGAGGCACCTCCCTATTGATTCTCGACCTCAGAGGTTAAAGGTCAAGGTCACTGGAGCTAAAATGGTCATTTTGAGTTTCAAAGGGAGTCATATTTTGTCTGACTGACATTCACTCTCCACGGAATGAAATCAGTGAATATCCCATAAGAGAGAAAGCTGTCAATCACCATTGGACGGTAGAATTAGAAACTATTATATATACTAAATTGAAGCGTCCATCTTATTCAATGGTGCACATATTTGTACATTATTATTGTTGTAAATACAACAGAGAATCTGGTCACGATATAAGCTACTTTTTTCAGGATATCTTTCCTTACAAGTATATTTTGTGTTACACCCTCATTTATGTATAATGAGGTTTATTTCATCGTTAACATTTCATTACACCTGTTTGTACATGTAAATAATTATGCATTATTGCAACACATGTGATTTCTAGGTTAAGCAGGAACAGGTGTAAAAAAACTGTATTGACTGTGTGTGTAGCATTAGTTCTATTATTTCTTAAATTTCAACAGGATCACTGTTCATTCCATAGCCTATCATGAGTCACTTACTCTGTGATCTCCTTTTAAGCGAGTTAAATGTTGCCCCAATATATATCTTCAGAACAAATATTAGGAGGAGGTAATGGCTGCTTCAACTTTGGTGAGGGTGACACTTTTAAACGCAATAGTTCGTAAACTAAGCAATATAATTTTATAAGAATAATGAATTTGGGGTTTTCAGGTATAAAGAATTACAAAATAATTATAAATGGTCACCTCTTTATTTGACCTTGAATCTCTCAATATTTGATTAAATAAACGAGAATGATCACCTGTATTTACTTATTGCATTTTTTAAATTCACCAGTATAAATTTGCACAAAGTTGTATGCTCATAAAAAAATGTGTGTAGTATTTTGTCCAATAACAGTTGTATTGATTGGTTCTGTTGCTTTTTGATGTAGTGGGGGAAACAAAGATCAGCAAGGAGATGGATGCTCAGTCTATTGTAGTGCTGTTATGATTAATAAATTTGATCAAGCATTGGTTAATTAAGTGAAATTATCAATTAATGGATTACAAATTATGTTATTGATTTGGTCAAAGTTCAGTTCTCTGCCATTCCCATTTTTTTTTTTTTACTTCTGGTTTTTAATTAATAAACAAAATATCCACATTTTGTCAAGTCATCATGTGAACAAATTTATTAATTTTTAATCGATCATCAACCAGTTGTCAGATACTAATGATCATTCATGAAATGTTATCAATTTCCAACACCATAATTGATAGCCAGCTAGCTAGTTAGTATATAGATAGATAGATAAAGAAATTCACTAAATTAAATTAGATTTTTGTTAAACATTTCCTTAGCTATAGACTTTTGCTCTGTAGGCATATTGCATGTGAAACTAATTTGCCCAATATGGTCCATGACCCTTAAGGGATAGAAAATGTCACACATGGTTTAAAAATGTCTTTGTTGAGTTGAGTGACCTTAATCATGAGACCAAGATGAAAGCAGTAGAAAATGTTTCTAATCAACAGGGAATTAACTGACCTGCCAATATGGTAGCCATAAATTACGCATTGGACTGAGGTGTATTAAAATGGAAATTAGATTAGGTTCGTGTTTATGCAAGACAGCAGACCCAGACCTTAGCAATAAGTTGTTTTAATGGGAAAAAATGCTAATAGATAAGTATGGGAAAGACATGTGGAAAATATCCACCAGAGATATAAAAAGAATGAAGTTGATAATTAGAAAATAGATACAGTTGATGTCAAATCCAATTATCATTCAGGGATAACAGAACTCTCTTTTATTGAATAAGAATTTGCATTTATTGAGAATTCTCAAATGGTACTAGTTTCACTGTGAGTCCATGGATTATATAGAGATGTAAATATGCCGTTTTATCAACATTTGTTATGTAATTTTTGTCTTGCCTGCAAAGCATAAACAAGACGTAGGTATCACTTTTCAAATGGCATCGGCAACAGCTGCAGCATAGATGTCAATGTTTAGATTATCCATTTAGTTTCATTTTTTCTGACCCTTTTGCAAATACAGTCGTGAAATTTGATGGGTGTATTCATACCACACTACTCACCAATGGCAAAAGTAGGTCACTGTGACAAATGTTTCATGTGCCAGTGATTAAGTTTAGTTTTTACAAATAGTTTAATTCTGCTGACACTGTTGTACGTACACTCGTGACAAGGGATAGGTATATTCATCTTAAGGGGTACAGTTCACCATGGTCAAAAATAGGTGACGGTGACAAACTTTTCAGATTCCAGTGATTAAGTTAAGTTTTTGCATTAAGCTTTCTTCCTTGTTCACTTTTGCATGTAGACATGAAATTTCATGCATGTCTTTATCTTAATACCGTATTCCAGTTGAATTCCAGTGGCAAAAAGCAGGTCACATTGACCTCCTTCATAAATTCCACTTATTATGTTAAGGTTTCGAGTTCAACTCCATTTCTCTCACACTTTTTCTTGTTGTCATGAAAGTCAAGCGGCTAGTTACACTTATTAAATGTAGGCCACAGTGACCTACTTTTCTTGCTCTAGTTTGAAACATGCCTCAGCAGAGCAGGTGAGACATAATATGAATTATTGTTGCCCATAGTTTTTGTTGGCTCACCTGGTCCCATAGTTTTTGTTGGCTCTCCTAGCAGTAATTTCAACCAGACTTGGCAGAAAGCATCCTGGCTTGAATGCCTTTCATGTTTGTACAAATGATGCCGATATGATATGCCATCAGTTATGACCTCCATCACTAAAAATATAAAAATATTTAAATGACTTCGCAAAAAAATCTGGCATGATGGGCTTTCAGTTTTATTTATACAAATTGTGCTGATCTGCCATAAAATATTGCTGCAGTAAAATAAAAAACAGAAAAACCTTTAAATGACTTCCCATAAACTGCTCAGCAGAAAGCATCCTGGCATGAAGGGCTTTCAAGGTTTTACAAATGATGCATCAAATATTGCCACTATTACTAAAAAGAGAAAAACTTTTAAATGACTTCTCAAAAACGGCTGAACATAATTTTTTCCAAATTTGACAGAAAGTATCCTGGCATGAAAGGCTTTCAAATTAATTCCATTGTTACCAATCCACCATCAAATATGGCTGCTGTTAATAAAATTACCACCATTACTAAAAATAGAGGAAAAAAAGCTTGAAATGACCTCTCAGAAACTGCTCAGCAGAATTTAAGCAGATTTGAGAGAAAGAATGCTGGCATGAAGGGCTTCCAGATTTGTATAAATGTTGCTGATCTGCCATCAAATATGGCCACCATTACTAAAAATAAGAGAACCTTTAAATGACTTCTCAAAAACTGCTCAACCAGAATTTGACCAAATTTGACAGAAAGTATCTTGGTATGAAAGACTTGCAAGTTTGTACAAATGTTGTCAATCCACTGTCAAATATGGCTGCTGTTAGTAAAATTTGAAAAAGCTTTCAACAACTTCTAATAAAAAGTGCTAACAGAATATAACTAAATTTGACATAAAGCATACTGGCAGAATTGGGCTTTCAAGTTTACACAAATAATGCTGAACTGCCATTAAATATTGCTACCATTACTAAAAAAAAATAGAACAACATTTTAATGATTTTTCTTATCAAAAACCACTCCAATTTAATTTGACAGAATGTGAGATAAATCATCCTGGCATAAAAGAATTGAATTTTAAGCTCATCTGGTTGTTATTGTCCTTCATTCATCATGCATTGTTAGGCATCTGTCAACACATTCATCTTCTTCTCTAAAATTGCTGAAAAAAATTCATTCAAAATTTCACTGGTGAAAATCTGTTATAAAATTTTATACAAACCACTATGAAAATAGAAACAACTTTAAATGACTTATGTTGATTAGTGCTGTGGCTCAGTGGTTAGTATGACAGATATGTGGAATGGAAATGGTACAGGTTTGAATCCTGCCATTGAATCAGCCAGGGTCAGCTACTGTGGTGTGTCCTTGGGCAAGGGACTTTATTCCAACTGCCTGGACACTATATAACCTATTTTGTGTTGCGGTGCTATAAACACCAAACCAATCTTCTCAAAACAGCTAAACAGAATTCGATAAAACAAAGGGCTAAACAGAATTCTATAAAACAAAGGGCTTTCAAATTTGTGAGACTATGCTGCTCTGTCAAAAATGGCTGCCATCTGCTGTTACCTAAAATATAGAAAACCGTTAAACAACTTCTCAAAAAACATTCAGCAGAATTTGCCCAAATTTCACAGAAAGTATCCTGGCATGAAGGGTTTTTGAATTTATGCAAATGATGCCAATCTGCTGTCATGGCCATCATAGAAGTACTTAAACGACGACTTCTCAAAAGCTGCTCAACAGAATTTGACCCATTTTGAGAGTACAAAAGCTTTTCAGATTTTATACAGATGATGCAGATTTGCCATCAAATATGAGGGCAGTTACTAAAAATAGAAAGCCTTTGAATGACTTCTTTCTAAAAACGGTTCAGAAGAATTTTGACAGTAGGCATCCTGGTATGAAGAGCTTCCAGATCTATACAAATGATGGCGATCTGCCATTTGATATGGCCACAATTACTAAAATTATAATAAACAAATTTTAAATGACAAATGACTCCTAAGCAAACCATTCAAAAGAATTTGACCAAATTTGATGGAAAGCCTTTTGGTTTGAAGAGCTTTTTTAAAAAATTTCCACAAATAATGCTGATCTGCTATCAAATATGAATGCCATTACTAAAATCAGAACAACTTTTTAACATAATTTGACCACATTTGCGGGTAAGTATCCTGTCATAAAGGCCATTCAGATGCTTACAAATGATGCTGATTTAAAAATAGCTACCATTTTTTTTAAAAAAAGACAACAATAAAGCAACTTCTTTTCATATAGCATTTGTCTTATTTTGCAATTTCGGAAATGACTGCCTGACACATGAATTCAATCTCCATCAAAAAGAACCATAAATGTTTAGTCTCTTTACTTGTGCTCCCAGTCGATCACAATCAGGAGTTTCACATTACAGCAACGAAGAGAGAACAGCAGACACTACTAGATGAAGGACTGAATAAAACAGCAAAAATTGGTTTTCAACAAATTATCATATGATAGCTTTGTAAATTATGCAGTATGGAGATGGGGATTGGGATATGAAACAGAGATTAAATAAGACAGTCTAGCAGACACTTACATATATAAAATATGGCAGTAACAGATGATCAACTTGGCAGACATTTTGTTTACAGTTTGACTGAAATACAACAGATAAAATCACATGATGAACATACATGATCCAAGACCAGGTGCGATTACCACAAACAGTGGTACACAAGTGTCACTTCTACATACAATGGGACACAAGTGTGATTACCATAGACAATGGGACACGTGTGATTACCACAGACAGGTGGACACAAGTAAATTTCACGGGAGATGTGGAAAATGAAATTGACTAAGTCAAAATTAGGGCAAAGGCCATGGGTTTGCCTCCAAGTGTGGAGTCTTTAAGTTGATGAATACAAGTTTGGTGATGTCTTTTGACGATGAATATGATTACATGCAATGACTTATCAGTGTTACTCACAATCATTGCATGTGGTCATATTCAAGTGAAATCAGTAATAAACTAAATATTTTTTCCAGAAAATTGTCACTTCTTTTTTCTGATTTATTTTTTAATCAGCTAAGTAGCTAAGATATTCATTTGAAACAAATTTCACATTTCTCCTTCAAGGAGAGACAGTTTAAACTGAATTAATACAACCACATCATTTGAGCTTAAGGGGGTATTCACCTGCCATAACCCCCTGCCCCCACTAGGAGCATTGTCCCATGAACCCCGAATGGGAGGTTTGGGGGTCCTTCTCCCCACCTGTTTTCCTGGGTTCTTCCTCCACCAGATATACTGGCCGCCATGTATAGCCTATCATGTGCTGAAACCCACAAAACCAAACCAAACCTAAATGAAAATAGAGTCGATCTGACCTCCAATATTGCTGCCACAGTGGCAATCTTGAAAATCTTGTTATTGATACTCCTTCTAGATGGATAGTCATATCAACATTGGGTTGTCACCAAAAGACTTCTTGTGATGCCTAGTTGATCCTGAATGAAAATGATGCTGATCTGACATTCAATATGGCCACCATGGCTGCGATCTTGCAAAGCTTGTTATTGCTACTCCCAACAAATGGAAAATCATTGCAACATGGTGTTTTCAAGAGAATTCGTATAATGTCTGATTGGTCCTAAATGAAAATAGTGCCAATCTGACATCCAATATGGCCACCATGGCAGTCATCTTGGAAATCTTGTCGCTACTTGTCCTGCATGTAAATGGAAAGACTTATCGACATTGAGTTTTCACTTGAAGACTTCTAATAGTTTCTAGTTGTGCCAAAATGAAAATAATGCCAATCTGATATCCATGTTTAAAATCGTGTTACAGCTATTGCACCTTTATGGATGGTTATATTCACATGAGGTACATGTATTCATCAAAAGACTTCTGATGATGTCTAGTTGGTCCAAAATGAGAATAATTCCAATCTTACATCCAATATGTTTGCCACAGCAGCTTATTTGAAAATTTTGCTATTACTGAAAAAAATACCAGACCATTTCAGCTTTTCAACCAAAAAAAAAAAAAAAAGATAGAAATGGTCTTAACTTGAATTATTTGAATTTCTTGTTGGCAAGTAAAGTGTCGGTCCCATTCAAGGGATTCTTATTTTAGCTGTCACATAATTCAAAGCTTTTCCCATCAATTGGGGGGTGGGGGAGGGGGAGGGGGAGGAGGGGTCTGTTGTATAGACACGTTTCTAGTTTATCCACATAAAAGTGGTGACAGCAAAAGTGTCTGATCAACTGGGTTCACTGCATTTCCATCATTATAGTTGAATGGAGATCATTGATTACTTGGACCGTCATATAGGAACTTTGGTCAGCAGGCTCAAGATTAATCTGCGGGAGTATTTATCTGTTCTTTCATGGATCTTTCTTGCAGACATGTACCAAACTGCAATCACTATTTGTTGAATTAGCAGATGTGTTGCCCTGATGGCTTCAGAATGCCTAATGAATTCTTGTTTTCCTTGGGTGGCAAGCCCGCTGGTAAAAATGTCTCTTAATTAATTGGAACTTCCGTTAATGGCAGTGAATTAGAGCTTGAGTAAAGTTTTATTAATTGGAGCTTCAGTTAGTTAGGCATTATTCAGAGTGACCACTAATTTTGGAAGGAAAAAAAATGTAAACATTAGGAATGAAGCACATCATGCTAAATGCATAAAGGAGAATAAACATTAGGGATGAAGCACATCATGCTAAATGCATAAAGGAGAATAAACATTAGGGATGAAGCACATCATGCTAAATGCATAAAGGAGAATAAACTTGAGGGTTGAAGCACATCATGCTAAATGTATAAAGGAGAATAAACATTAGGGATGAAGCACATCATGCTAAATGCATAAAGGAGAATAAACATTAGGGATGAAGCACATCATGCTAAATGCATAAAGGAGAATAAACATTAGGGTTGAAGCACATCATGCTAAATGTATAAAGGAGAATAAACATTAGGGATGAAGCACATCATGCTAAATGCATAAAGGAGAATAAACATTAGGGATGAAGCAGCATCATGCTAAATGCATAAAGGAGAATAAACATGAGGGATGAAGCACATCATGCTAAATGCATAAAGGAGAATAAACATTAGGGATGAAGCAGCATCATGCTGAATGCATCAAGGAGAATAAACATTAGGGATGAAGCACATCATGCTAAATGCATAAAGGAGAATAAACATTAGGGATGAAGCACATCATGCTAAATGCATAAAGGAGAATAAACATTAGGGATGAAGCAGCATCATGCTAAATGCATAAAGGAGAATAAACATTAGGGATGAAGCACATCATGCTAAATGCATAAAGGAGAATAAACATTAGGGATGAAGCACATCATGCTAAATGCATAAGGAGAATAAACATGAGGGATGAAGCACATCGTGTTAAATGCATAAAGGAGAATAAACATGAGGGATGAAGCACATCATGCTAAATGCATAAAGGAGAATAAACATTAGGGATGAAGCACATCGTGCTAAATGCATAAAGGAGAATAAACATGAGGGATGAAGCACATCATGCTAAATGCATAAAGGACAATAAACATTAGGGATGAAGCACATCATGCTAAATGCATAAAGGAGAATAAACATGAGGGATGAAGCACATCATGCTAAATGCATAAAGGAGAATAAACATGAGGGATGAAGCACATCATGCTAAATGCATAAAGGAGAATAAACATGAGGGATGAAGCACATCATGCTAAATGCATAAGGAGACTTTTGAGACTTTTTTTAGCTTTTTAAAGATTTATTACATTATTTGTGCCTGCATATGTGGCATGTCTACAAGAACCAGAAGTTTTAACCTCCTGTGAGTTTTACAATGAGAATATGCCCAAATGCACGTACATGTACCTCCTACAGGTGTACATGTCGTAAGAGGTGAATAATTGAGGCAGGTGCCACAATGGTTCAGTGGTTAGCATGCTGGATTTGTGTTAAAAAGGATGCAGGTTTGAAAGATGGTCATGTCTTTACTGAGTTGTTTTCATGGCTCACAAGTAGAATCATCTTTCAATGTCATGAATGATATTATTGATTCCAAATCAGGGAGGATAAATGTAGAAACCTACAACTTGGTACAGAACATCAAATATGGTCTGAAGGCATCAGGAAAAAGTGCAATACAGTATTTTAAGAAAGATTTCTTACATGAGAGGGCAGAAACAACTCTGTTAGAACATGTGAAAAGGAAAGCAAATGAAATCTTTGCCAAGGCTGCAAAAAAAAGCAAGAGTAGCACATCAGTATTAACAGGTTGTGTCCAGTGGGGGAAATGACGACTGAATTTATGTGAATATTTTTATATAGTTGATATATATAATTCAAAACTTTTACACAGAAAGAAAATTTAAAAAATCAGATTTGATATGAGAAGAGAAAAGTGTGATATGCATGTAATATGTGCTGTAAAAATAAAAAAATTATTGTGACTGAATTATTATGTGAACACTGACATGCACATGTAATATCTTCACTAATATTATTGGAGAACAAGTTAATGTGACAATGAACATCGTGAAATTCTTCAGGTATTGTTTAAAGTTGGGTATTTTTTAAATTTTTTTATTTTAAATGACTTTTTTAGCTCTACTGGCCAGAAGAAACTTATGGGATCGTCTGTTGTCTGGCATACATCCATCCATTAGCACAAGTTTGTTATTGCTACTTCTCCTAAATTACTTGGATGATTGCCATGAAACTTTGCGCACACATTTATCCCATGGTCTATTTGATCATAGATGAAAATGGTTCTGCTGAGACATCCAATATGGCCACCACAGTGGCCATCTTGAAAATCTAGTTATTGCTTCTCCTCAATGGATGGTCATATCAACATGGGGTTTTCACTAAAAGACTTCTTATGATAAATAGTTGGTCCTAAATGAAAATGGTGCAGATCTCACATCCAATAGGGATACCATGGCAGCCATCTTGAAAATCTTGTTATCGCTACTCCACCTGAATGGATGGTCATATCAGCATGGGGTTTTCACTAAAAGATTTCTTATGATATCTGGTTTGTCCTAAATTAAAATGGTGCTGATCTGACATTCAATAAGGCCACCATGGCAGCCATCTTGAAAATCTTGTTTAACATGGCAGCCATCTTGAAAATCTTCTTATTGCTACTCCTCTTGAATGGGGATGGTCATATCAACATGGAGTTTTGACTAAAAGACTTCTTATGATGTCTGGTTGGTCCTAAATGAAAATGGTGCCGATCTGACATCCAATATGGCTGCTATGGAAGTCATCTTGAAAATCTTGTTATTGCTACTCATCCTGAATGGATGGTCATATGAACATGGGTTTTTCACTAAATGACTTCTTATCATGTCTACTTGGTCCTAAGTAAAAATGGTGCCGATCTGATATCGAATATGGGCGCCATGGCAGCCATCTTGAAAATCTTCTTGTCGCTACTCCTCCTGAACAGAAAGTTATAGTGATGTTTGGTTTTTGCTAAAAGACTTCTTATAATGTATAGTTTGGCCTAAATGAAAATGGGGCAGATCTGATGTTCAATATGGCCACCATGGCAGCCATCTTGAAAATTTTGTTAATGCTACTCCTCCTGAATGGATAGGCATATCAATATCAGGTTTTCACTAAAAGACTCCTTACATACATACAAACATACATACATACATACATACATACATACATACATACATACATACATACTTACATACACACACACACACACACACACACACACACACACACACACACACACACACACACACACACACATATAGATTAAGATCCCTGATCATGACTGTCACATCACTTAAAACAATTTTCCATGGCCCTGTGAACTGTGACTTGTATTGCATACCAACCGAAGTTTCTTTTTTGAATTTTTTTTATTGGAAATATTTTTAACAGGTAAACTTCTTATAATACCTAGTTGGTCCTAAATGAAAATGGTGCCAGTCATTCATCCAATATGGATGCCACGATGGCTGTTGTGAAAATTTTGTTGTCACTACTCCACCTGAATGGATGATCATTATGACCAAAAGATATCAGCTGATGCCTGCTTTGTTCTAAATAAACCTGGTGCCAATCTGACATTACACCACAGCAGCTAATTTAAAAATCTTGTTATCCCTGAAGAATATTAGAGATGGTTTCAACACTCAGCAGTTAAAAGGAAGAAAATGTGTTATCTTGAATTGCTAGAAATTCCTTTCATCCAGTAGAGCATCAGTTTCTTCAAAGGACTCTTGTTTTTGTTGGAATGAAGTAACAACTTTGCAAAATATTTGATAATAAGAGTCACCAGGAGCAGTTTTTGTATGCTCTCAGAGTCTAAAATGCATTTTTGGCCGGCAGCATTTGGCCACCTGAACCCACTGATCAGGGGTGCCGCCCCTGAACACCCCGCTGGGGGAGGACCCCCAGACTTCCCTTCACAATTTCAGATTTTTCTCTAAAGAACCAAAATCATGTCTGATACTTCCTTCTCCTCCATCACCTCACCTGAGAGCTGGGAAGGAGCAGGGGACCCTAATGGACAGAAAGAACTTGCTACAACCAGTTCTTCTGGGTACTCATTCAAGTCCTCCAGAATGTAAAGGGCATTGTTGTCCTGAACTCGCTCTCTAGGCGAGACAGGAGTGTCCTTCTTGGTCTCTATCTCTGGAGATGGAGATGTTGAAATGGGGTTTTGGTCCAATAACCACTCAAAGGAGCTAAAACAATACCAACCCTACTATCTTTCATTCTTGGCGAATGGGATCAATGATCCCTTCTCAGTGATCTTGGAGAAGAGTAGTGGACTGTTTCCTATTATGCTGGACCTGACCAGAAGGGACGGAGCCAGTCCATGGCCTGCTGCATCCGCCATACCTTAAACCCAAGGCAGAGACATCCATGGTGTCATGGGGGGAGGGAAGAGATTCACTACTGGGTTGCAGGGGTCCCCAAATTGCATAGGCATTAAACAGGAATGTAAGAAAGCTGGGAATGCCAATCTGATCTGCTTCTTTTGATAGGCGAGCAAAACACGACTCCCAATCCCCATAGGGAGGGATTGAGTGGTAACCTAGACAGAGTAGGGTATCAACCTGACCCCTGTCCCCAGACCATTGAGCAAAACCCAAAGACCTTTGACTGTGTCCCTCTGACCTTTTCACTCAAACAGACAAAACTCTGTCTGACAAACCAGAGTATGCATGAAATCTATCGGAGCAAGAGCACTGCTCTTCTCCATTTTTGAGAAGGTGTGGCTTGCTCCTATCAGTCACCAGCACTTTATCTCTCATGAGAGGGCACTGCTCATCCCTGCAGGGAAGGTGCAAATCACTCTCTGGCACTTTTCCTCCCTTGAGAGGGGCCAAGGATCTGTCCCAAATGGGCACTGATGACATCAGAACGAGCCTCAGAGATCCAAGGCCTTTAGATAATCTCCGAACCATGGAAATTGCTCTTGGTTTAAGACTTAAGACCAGAAGTGATCCAGATCCCTCCTGGGAATGGAGGGGGTTCTGGAATGAACAGGAAGAGGAACCTCTCTTCCTCCTGTGGTAAGTGTGGTGACTTTTTGCAAGTCCCATCCGGCATCTGTCCACAGGCAGTAAACAGGACATACGTCAGTGTGTGTACATTTATTAGATGATAGACAGGTGGGGTTGGTGTTCCAAGGAGCTTTCTTTTACCCAAACTTACCCACACCTAGAGACATGAATGTGTTGAAAAAGAAAAAAATTGACAAACAAGATATAAATGGGCCCATGCAAGAAAGGATAGGTGATACTTACCCTGATACCATTACTAGAAGTACCGCTTTGTTGAACAAGGTGCAAAAACCCTTCTATTCTGCAAAAAAGAACCAAAAAAACAGTGAAAGCAAGGACTGGATAAGAAAAAGACTCATACAACACAAAAAAAGGATATGTTTGGCAAATAAAAAAAATGTTCAAAACAGCAGTGAAGATAAAGTTTGTTTAGTGTCTTGACTCGTGCACTCGCATGATTGTTGAAGGAAAAAGAGGAAGATATTCCATATGTTGGCTGTGAATAAGGAATTGGACTGGGATCATATTCTTTTCAATTCAGGGCCTCCAATTTCAGATTTGTGGAGAGGGAATAATTAGCTTAGATTGTGGACTAATCGTGTCTTGGAAAATGAAAGCAATGCATTTGTAGCAGGTATTGTATTAGAGCTATTAAAATTTTTCAGTTATATGTAAAACAATATACCACTGACTGCAGGCAGCTTGTGGGATGTATTATTGTTAAAATTGTTTAATAATTTAATACCAAATGAACACTTGTGCAAGAGCCTTTATCATGTCTTGTAGAAGAATCTGATCTGGATTGAACCATATTGCCCATGTATAGCACTTTGATCAAGTTTTTGACATTCTTATGTTCTGACGTTTGTATTTGTTTTCACAAATTAACATATTCATTTTCTACAGAATGAAGTGGGACCCTCTTCCTGCATTACACTTTACTGATTACTGGTTGCCATTGATCAGTTTATTAAGGAAGCATTTAGTTTTAATTGCCCTGCTCCGTCATCAATACCCAAGCATTAAGAGATTTTAAAAGGGCTTAATATGTTTGAGTCATGCATGTATATTGATCATAATGACCCAAATAAAGTAAAACATTTGATGATCCCATGTCTTGCTTTTGTCTCGCAGTTTACCTTTTATAAAACATCTGAAATTCTCTTTTCTGCAATATAAAATCACAGTTAGGCCAGCCTATTAATTTCTGGAGAGTTTTATTTAGTAGGTAATATACCGGTATGCATTGCTTCTTTTAATTTGCACATACAGTAAGTTCCATCAAGGATAGAGCTGTGTATTGCTAGCCATGTTGTATCACAATACACATCACGATAAATTTTTTTTATATGATACATATGATGACAGTATCACATAAATAAATAGGCTGTAAAATATGCATGCCAGTTGAATTTCCAGAACAAACCAGAATTAATTAAGTTTTTAAAGATACATAAAATTGATAGAAAAATTCTTTATGAGAATTAGAGCAATATTAATTACCGTATGTACTCTTGCGTAAGCCCAATCCAAATGCAAACAACATAGACCCTTATCTGCCATTGCATAATGTGCCAGCAGATCAGGGTCTATGTTGTTTGTTCTACTGATTAGTCCTTACAAACTACATAGACCAAGATCTGCCAGCGCATTATGCGATGGCAGATCTGGGTCTATGCAGTCTGCAGTTGGTATTGGCTTATACGTGAGTATATACGGTATATTGGGTAAATTGTACATACACAAACAATGATGAGGTGGAAAAAAATATGTACCAGAACAAATCAAAACCTGCATACTGTATTATTGGGGAAAACAGTTTTAAACCTTTAGCAGCTTAACAACTGCTGTATTGTGATCTACTAAAATTTTATGAAACAATAAAAATGGTTTCCACACAGTAAGAGTTTTAGATCTCAGACCTAACCCCAACTGTGAGGTTGGCTTGCGCTTTGGGTACACACTAGTGAAAATGTGACTGAAATTTTGGTGAAATTTCACTGGTATATTGGTGAAATTTCATGAATATTCAGTGAAAGTTTTGGTCACAATATTGGTGAAATTTCACTGAATTTTTGGCAAGATCTCACTAAATTTTAATGAAATTTTTTGTGATATTTCACTAAAAGTTGACCAAAACTTTCAGTGAAATTTGACTGAATTACCAGTGAAATTTGACTGAAATATTAGTGAAATTATGGCAAGATTTGACAAAATTTCGAAAGTTACTGGTAATTAAATGAAATTTCACTGAAATACCAGTGAAATCTGACTGAAATTTTAGTGAAACTTCAGCTTCACTAGAGTGTTTTACTGAAATTTCAGTAATTTTTCACAGACATTTCAAAAGGTTTCAAATGAAATAGTGGATAAGATTTATACAGCATTTTATTAACCACTGTAATATTGCAGTATGGATGAAACAGAATTCTTAACTATCCTTACTAAAGTATACATCTGTACCCCACTTTGATTTTACTCAGAATTCTTAACTATCCTTACTAAAGTATACATCTATACCCCACTTTGATTTTACTCAGAATTCTTAACTATACTTACTAAAGTATACATCTATACCCCACTTTGATTTTACTCAGAATTCTTAACTATACTTACTAAAGTATACATCTATACCCCACTTTGATTTTACTCAGAATTCGTAACTATCCTTACTAAAGTATACATCTATACCCCACTTTGATTTCACTCAGAATTTGTAACTATACTTACTAAAGTATACATCTATACCCCACTTTGATTTTACTCAGAATTTGTAACTATCCTTACTAAAGTATACATCTATACTCCACTTTGATTTTACTCAGAATTCGTAACTATCCTTACTAAAGTATACATCTATACCCCACTTTGATTTTACTCAGAATTCGTAACTATCCTTACTAAAGTATACATCTATACCCCACTTTGATTTTACTCAGAATTTGTAACTATCCTTACTAAAGTATACATCTATACCCCACTTTGATTTTACTCAGAATTTGTAACTATCCTTACTAAAGTATACATCTATACCCCACTTTGATTTTACTCAGAATTCTTAACTATACTTACTAAAGTATACATCTGTACCCCACTTTGATTTTACTCAGAATTTGTAACTATCCTTACTAAAGTATACATCTATACCCCACTTTGATTTTACTCAGAATTTGTAACTATCCTTACTAAAGTATACATCTATACCCCACTTTGATTTTACTCAGAATTCTTAACTATACTTACTAAAGTATACATCTATACCCCACTTTGATTTTACTCAGAATTCTTAACTATCCTTACTAAAGTATACATCTATACCCCACTTTGATTTTACTCAGAATTCTTAACTATACTTACTAAAGTATACATCTATACCCCACTTTGATTTTACTCAGAATTTGTAACTATACTTACTAAAGTATACATCTGTACCCCACTTTGATTTTACTCAGAATTTGTAACTATACTTACTAAAGTATACATCTGTACCCCACTTTGATTTTACTCAGAATTTGTAACTATACTTACTAAAGTATACATCTATACCCCACTTTGATTTTACTCAGAATTCTTAACTATCCTTACTAAAGTATACATCTGTACCCCACTTTGATTTTACTCAGAATTCATAACTATACTTACTAAAGTATACATCTATACCCCACTTTGATTTTACTCAGAATTTGTAACTATACTTACTAAAGTATACATCTATACCCCACTTTGATTTTACTCAGAATTCGTAACTATCCTTACTAAAGTATACATCTGTACCCCACTTTGATTTTACTCAGAATTCGTAACTATCCTTACTAAAGTATACATCTGTACCCCACTTTGATTTTGCTCAGAATTTGTAACTATCCTTACTAAAGTATACATCTATACCCCACTTTGATTTTACTCAGAATTTGTAACTATCCTTACTAAAGTATACATCTATACCCCACTTTGATTTTACCGGTACTCAGAATTTGTAACTATCCTTACTAAAGTATACATCTATACCCTCTTTGATTTTACTCAGAATTTCTAACTATACTTACTAAAGTATACATCTATACTCCACTTTGATTTTACTCAGAATTCGTGACTATCCTTACTAAAGTATACATCTATACCCCACTTTGATTTTACTCAGAATTCGTAACTATACTTACTAAAGTATACATCTATACCCCACTTTGATTTTACTCAGAATTTGTAACTATACTTACTAAAGTATACATCTATACCCCACTTTGATTTTACTCAGAATTCGTAACTATCCTTACTAAAGTATACATCTGTACCCCACTTTGATTTTACTCAGAATTCGTAACTATACTTACTAAAGTATACATCTATACCCCACTTTGATTTTACTCAGAATTTGTAACTATACTTACTAAAGTATACATCTGTACCCCACTTTGATTTTACTCAGAATTTGTAACTATCCTTACTAAAGTATACATCTATACCCCACTTTGATTTTACTCAGAATTTGTAACTATCCTTACTAAAGTATACATCTATACCCCACTTTGATTTTACTCAGAATTCGTAACTATCCTTACTAAAGTATACATCTATACCCCACTTTGATTTTACTCAGAATTCTTAACTATCCTTACTAAAGTATACATCTATACCCCACTTTGATTTTACTCAGAATTCTTAACTATCCTTACTAAAGTATACATCTATACTCCACTTTGATTTTACTCAGAATTCTTAACTATCCTTACTAAAGTATACATCTATACCCCACTTTGATTTTACTCAGAATTCTTAACTATCCTTACTAAAGTATACATCTATACCCGACTTTAATCTGAATAATTCAAACATGGGTCCTGGTCTTTATATTATAGCAACCTCAGCTTCAGATGGAACAAATGGTTTTTTTTCTCCAAGTAGGACTGGTGTAGTGTCTATGGCATCATTTCTGCAAAAAGTGTTATATTGTTTAAAAGATGAAGCTAAAGCTACAGCAATCCTGTCCAATATATAAGTATGAAATTGTCTTTATAGTACATGGTCTTCCATCAAACCATTTTACAGACTTTGGACTTAACATGAATACAGCAATCCTGTCCAGTATATAAGTATGAAATTGTCTTTATACTACTTGGTCTTCCATCAAACCATTTTACAGACTTTGGACTTAACAAGAAATGTAGCAATCCTGTCCAATATATAAGTATGAAATTGTCTTTATACTACTTGGTCTTCCATCAAACCATTTTACAGACTTTGGACTTACATGAATACAGCTATCCTGGCCAATATATAAGTATGAAATTGTCTTTATACTACTTGGTCTTCCATAAGTATGAAATTGTCTTTATACTTCTTGGCCTTCCATCAAACCATTTTACAGACTTTGGACTTACATGAATACAGCACAACATAAAACTAGTTTATTGTGAGAGCGAGTTAAGTTTTATGGCTGACTAACACAGATCAGTTTAATGTTCCCATATAACTAACAAGACGAGGAGAATTAATTTTGTCTTGCCCAAGGACACAGAAATAAGTAGCGGTTTGGCAATCCAGCATGCAACCGAGCTATCGCTGCTTCCTAAACATTTGCTTTTATCTAAGTGGTTTTGGCACAAAATAAAAATTGATAGATACTCTCTAGAGTCCCTGTCCAACCACTTACAGACAAACCCTGAATTACATCTAATATTGACAGTGCATTGTATGATTAACAAAATTAAAAGGTGTCACACTTTCTTTAGAGTCTCACTGGTTAATAATTTTGTAATTTTTATATAAATTGAATCCCATCGTCAGTTCAAAAATATAAAGTAGATATGAAAATTATTTTGTAGGACCTATTACAGATTTCAACTGTATGCAAATCTTGCCTTGAACAGCTCCAATGTGTCACTGTACAGTGAAAGCTATTCAACTCACAACCACACTCTGTGCATTTTTCTTCATTACTTGATCAATCTTGAAACCACATAATTGGCTGGTTGGTTTTTATCAACCTGAGGCAAAAATATCAACCTGAGGCAAAGGTAGTAAAGTCCCTACACCGAGGATCAATACAGACTGGCCTGGTCAGGTTGGACCCTTGACTCTTGGATTACAAGTCCAACATTCTACTGAACTCAAACTGTTACGAAAAGTTTCATTATTTGAGAATTTAAATTAATTGTATTCAGGACATGCAAATGAGTAGAAGTAGCTCACAGTAAATTATAGCACAATTCAATACCTTTTAAGAAGTAATAAATAAAATCTGGTAAGAATTGTGACATCACAAAACCTAGTTTTTAACCATTCACATACACACTACAGTATTTTCTGAGCTGATCAGATAGTGAATAGTCGGCTGTGAAGAAGAAATAAATGCTTCAGTTCTTCAACTTTTTAGCAGGGGTACATGAATTTCCAGGTTGCCATCATAATCAATATCATCTTCAACTGTGACTTGCACTCAGCTCATGATCATCTATAAACTTTTTGAGTACATGCTTATCTGAAAGAGGAAAATAAACGTGTGTAACAATTTATAAAGTCTGATGCCTGGCCATCAGACACAATGCAAAAATGATAAAAATCCCCTGACGGTGTGACACAAAAATGTTTTAAACTAATCATAAATTTATATAAAAATCAAACCACTGGTCTATAACAGTCCAACTTAGAAATAGATTTGGGATAGACAGAATGATAAATCATGCTGGATGGATCAGGACAGCATTCATAACTTTCATGTAAAAGCAACAGATGTCCCCAAAATAATCCGCGAATAGTGCTCTGGCAGTGATGGGGTAGGGGGGCTAAAAAGATATACCATGGATGATAATTGTAACCTTCACTCAAAGGTGTAAATTCCTGTTGAACTCGTACCTGTCAGTAACACTCAAATTATTGGCAATACCCACTCCCCTTCTACCAAAATTAATATTGATTAACAACTGGGGGCATTATCAACTAAGTTTCCATTTTTTATTGACATCGAAAACAAGTGCCAGTGTGACCCCAACCCAACAAAAACATTAATAATCTTGAACTAAATTTTGTTATTATCACACGGAAGGACACAATTAAGAAGTGAAATTCAATCATAGAAATAGATCTACTCACCTTCTTGCAGATGTTTTGGCACACGAACACTTCTTGCAAAAGCCATTTCGACACGCTAAGTTAAAATCAAAGTGCAGTTGAAACTGTGGCCAGAGACCAGTGCTGCATTTTCAGAGTAGATGGATACTGATTGGTACACTGGTTTTGAAATCCGGTATTTGATTTGAGAAAATCTGGACCAGAGTGGCTGCAGTCTCTGAGAAACGGATGATGGTGTACAGCCTATTATGTTGAAATGTTTTCGTGTAGAGTTCATTATTACTGTAACTGACGTTGTACTGGAAATATTTTGCAATTTTTTTTAATGATTTTCAAAAGGCCAAAAGGATTCAGCTGCAGATTCAACTGCCGGTTACAATACGGAGTTCATTGCATCATTTATGATGGTGTCAACCGCCCATATGAGAATTTGAAGGTTACAGATAGCCCTGTCATTCCGGTAAGTAATATAAGGAATCATTTTATAATAGACCTATAGAAAATTAAAATATTGAATATTGTTAACGTTATTTTTTTTTAAATCAATATTTTTTTTTTAAGAACACTTCTAGGCAGGTTCCACCCACCCCCAACCCCATTTGTTTTCAAAAGTCACTTATGCAAAGCCCTAAAATTAAATAGAACATTTCCATTCATTTGAAACAAGTTAGAAGGTTTGTAATGTACACGTTTTTGTGAGGTAAGTAAAAAATAATTGACTGTGATGGGGGTTTGGTGTGATTAAACAAATATCATTTTATATCTCACACACGCACACACCTACCCGGCAATAATCTCCACTGATGGTGAGGGTCGATTTGCTTTGCTGTTCGTAAATTAATTGTTTATATAAACATGATGAAAATAAAACGATTGCTAAAATGTTGGGTCAGAATTTTATTTTTTAGTAGAGACCTTACTCAGAATAATTGTCTACAAATCATTATTATTGTTGTTGTAATAATGTTATTTAAGTAGTACTTAAACAAAAAAAAAGTTCTACTAAAACTAAGGTACCACATTTTAAATTTACCCCGTGCAGAATTCAAAATGTTCCAATATTTTGTTAAATCCATTGATCATAAAAAATTAAACTGGACTAGATGGAATCAATGCAGTTTTTAATAATTGGGCCAGAATGAATCAAAGCAAAGTTAATTTAACAAGTCCAGGTGCATATTATATTTACCTTAAAATCTACATTAATGCAAGTCATTTTACACTTGAGCTACCATTCTTTTAATACTGTTAAATACACTTTAGAAGAGAATATTTCTTATTGGTTGAAGCCAAAAAACATTGATTGATTGATTTGTGATTAATGCAATATTCAGTACATAATAGGTCATTCATGTTCAGCCAGATATATACCTGAAGAGAACCACTAACCTACAGTAAGCTATTGACAGAGGCTTGAACCTGTGCCAGCATTGGTGAGAGTAATCTGTCAAGGTTAGCTAGGGACAGTGCCATGCATTGAAAACACTACATATTTAATACATAATACCAGTTGTATTCTGCAAAGTAATTCACAATAGGCAAAAATTCACCAATTACAGTTACTTAAGCATCAAGATTCTTAATTTGTACACTTAATTAGGTGTGCACCAATAAACTATTTCAGTGCTGTATTTTGTTAGATATACGTGTTGTTCTTTTTTATTTTCAGGCCAGATCTTCAGTGAATTCATAAGAGGAAAAGGATGAAGAAAAAACTTGGAAGAAAATTCTGGCGCCAAAAATGAACAATAAAATTACAGCAAATATAGAAATGGAAAATATAAGCTTAACTGAAAAAAAGTTGAAATGTATAAGAAACTGAAAATAAATTTAATTAAAGACGAATAAAGGTTCATTTTTTTAAAAATGTCAATGAAATACTGTTTCACGGTGATACTTGTCCATGAAATTTTAATCAAAAAATCTCACTGAAATTTTCTGAAATTTTGGCAAAATCTCTGAAATTTCAGTGAAATATCACTGAAATTTGGTGAAATACCAAAATCTTGGTAAAATAAGGACATTTCAGTAAATTTCACCGAAATTTCAGTCACATTTTCATTAGGGGACATAAGGAAGAAGCCTATTGATTTTGAGGTCACAAAGTCTAAGGTCAAAGTCACTGGCTGAAAGAAGAAAAATGGTTTCTGCACACAAATATCAGTGATCCATATTCATTGTGGACTAATAAACATGGGCAGGCATTAAGGCACCCCCCCCCCCCCCCAATATGTGTTTCTGGTCAGCCGATCATCCCTGTTTCTCATTGCCAACCCTAGCACTTTTTCCCCACCCACCCCACTCCCCCACCCACCCCCAAAAACATTTTTTTTTTTAATTAAAAAAAAATAACATTGTCAAAATTGATTTGTGCAACTAATTGAGCCTGTTTTGCCCAGTACTTTGAAGCACTTGAAATATTATTTGATTTATATTTTATATGTTTAAAAAAATAAAAACCACCTACCTGCTTACACTAATTTTAAAACTAGTGCAATAGGAAAAACACTTTGTTTTTTTTGCCTAATGTGCTTGCTCACAGTACTATTGTTTTCAGATATAAAGTGGTCATCCACCATTTATAGACATTATCACATAGAACATACATTTGACATTGATGTTGTTTCTTGACACAGTTGATTTCTAACAGGAGCAACAAGGACAATTTCTGGTATAGAAACAACAATACACCAAGGTGGCCAACTTTTATTATAGAGACTGGTTTTATTTTTTTTAGAATAGTAAATTTTGGAGATAATAATGATATAGAAGTCTTGTTTGTAACTTACCCAGAGTTATATATAGCTTGAGAAAGCCATTATTGCTTGCCCTATACAGCCATAATGGTGAGAATATTCTTGCAAAATAGAGAAAAGTGTGTTTTATTGCCTTTGGGAAAAAGTTAAGAAAGAACTCTATAGCACAATTGTCAGTGATTTGTTGAATGCATGTTATATTTTATACCATTTATGGGAGAGAGAGATTTCAGCCTTTAAAAAGCCATGATAAATGTTGAACAAATTTAAATACACCCACGAGCTAGGGTTGGGGATGTTGAGAGGGGGGGTGGGCAAGCGGGAGACTGGAAGAATAACTGAAAATGTCATGCAGGAAATGTGGCTTGCTGCAGATTCAAATGATCTATCTTTAAAAAGTGCAACTTATGTTCTGGCGAGCAAGAGAGCGAGAGAGATTTTCTCAATTGTGCAAGAAAGAAAATTGTCCTTAAAATATTGTAACAGAAACAGGATAATACAATTTATACTTTCATCAAATTGGACTTAATCTTTGCTTATTTTTTTTCTCTTTCAGCTCTTCCCCAGCAAACAGCTGTGATAAATTCTGCACTTTTAAATCACCAAACATTTTACCAGACTCTGTCTGAACCTGGCATCATCAAACCAGTTGAAAATTCTCCAGAATTGGACCACCTAATGCATTCAGATGGAACACACACTCAGAAGGCAGCTGATGGAGATCACATTCTTCTTGGCAATCAAAATGTAGATTCAAAATACACAGAAAATTTATTGAAAAAATCAAAACAGACAACAATAGATAAAAATGGTACGCTTTTAAAAAGTGAAAATTTTAATCAAAACACTGATGTGGTACTTTCAGAGGATATTGGATCCAAACAAAATGTAAAAATTCAAAGCTTTGATTATAAACAAGGTCCAAGTCTTGAATACATGGATCTGAAGAAGGATTCCAAGGACTTAAAGAAATTAGTTCCAGACTATTGGACGGAGCAAATTTACAAGGAGAAAATTGACAATCAGAATCGCAAGAAATTAAAAGAAGATTCAGATAAGTGTAAAAGTTACACATGTGAGCACAACGGAACCTGCATAATAGATGGTGGCCTTGCAAGATGTGATTGCCCATTTGGAACAAGTGGAGAAAAATGCGAAAAAGGTTTGATTGATTGATAGATTGAGTTATTGATTTTCCTGTATAAGCATTAGGGGTGTAATGTGATAATCAGGATGCAATACATATTGCATAATACATATCACAATAATTTACTGTACCAGTTAAGTTCAGCTGTGAGAAGAAGTTTATTTTGTGGAAAAATCAACTTGATAATTATCTGAAATAAATCAAATATCACATCATGGCCAAAATGGGATCAACGATGAATTGTTACACCCTTAGTAAGCATGGCAAGATATAGGTATTATTTTTCTGGCAGTGATCTGACGGCATTGTCACCAACATACAGATTCTGTGTTTTAGGTTCTGTACTAAACATAGCTCCATATAAGATTTTCTAAAATTGGGTATTTTACTTCCTTGTTTGGAATTAATTTGGATTTTTATAAATTTTGATCAGGTATTTTCTGAATGGCGTACAACACAAAATTATGATACAAGGCAAGGATTTAATCATAAAAGATGATACCAGTACATGCTTTTCAGAACGCATCAAACGCTTTGTAACAAAAACTGTCTCAGGGTGCACCTGATTTTATGACTCTATTGTAATGAGTGTTCTCACTGTGATTGAGTACTATCATTTTAAAATGTGCACAGAACATCCAGAACTTGTCCAAATTGCATGATATGTATTATTTGGAAGCGGAAGCATTATATTAAAGCATTGACTGTGCATAAGGCAGGAGAATACAGTGTCAGACGAAAAAGCTTTGGACTAAGTACTTAAAATTAAACCGTTGTGCACACTTTGAACACCTTTAATGATATGTTATGTGTTTTTATATGCCTGCCATAAGATGGAGCTTGTTATGTTATGATATCCATTTGTTTTAAGTTTTTATATGCCTGCCATAAGGTGGAGCTTATGTTATGATGTCCATCTGTCTGTCCATCTATGACCAATTTAATTTCTACACAATAACTTGAGTTGTTTATCATCTACAGTTACCAAACCTTGTGGATGGCTTGCACTTGGGGTAAGGAAAAATCTTGTCGATTTCAAGGTCAAACGCTCAAAGGTCTAGGTCACTGACTGAAAGAAAAATGGTTTCTGCACAACAACTCAAATTGTCAACCATTTAAATTTACCAAATTTTGTGGATAGCTTGCACTTGGGGTCAGAATGAACCCTATTGATTTTAGGGTCAAAAGGTCAAATGTCAAAGTCACTGACCAAAAGAGGAAATTTGGTGTCTGCACAATAACTCAAGTTCTCCACCATCTTCAGTTACCTGACTTTATAGATGACTTGCACTTGGGCTAAGGAAGAAACCAATTGATTTTGGGGTCAAAAGGTAAAGGCCAAGGTCACTGACTGAAAGAAGAAAAAATGGTTTCCACACAACAACATTAGTTCTACATCACAGTCGTGTACCAAACTTTGTAGATGGCTTACACTTGTGGTAAGGAAGAAGCCTATCAATTTTGGTGTCAAAAAGTCTAAGGTCAAGCTTACTGACTGAATGAAGAAAAGTGGTTTCAGCGCAGAAATGTCAGTTATCTGCATAGAGGTCTATTAAACTTGGGGCTGTTCATGGTACTTTTATTAGTCAATTAATTAGTATAAAATATGTGAATATGCTGCTTATCTAGAGCTTTGATGAAAGATTTTGCAGTTCAGATAGAGTGGGGATGCATCATAGTTAAGGGTGCAGTCAAGACACCACATTCTGTGAAATCCCAATTCAGATAGACTGGAAGTGCAACTTCATAGCACAGGGTGCAGTCAGGTCACCACATTCTGTGAAATCCCAAATCAGACAGAGTGGGGATGCATCATAGTACAGGGTGCAGTCGAGATACCATATTCTGTGAAATCCAATTCAGATAGAGTGGGGATGCATCATCGTACAGGGTGCAGTTAGGACACCATATTCCATTAAATCCAATTCATGTAGAGTGGGGATGCATCATAGCACAGGGTGCAGTTGAGAAGAGTGGGAATGCATCATAGCACAGAGTGCAGTTGAGACACCACATTCCATGAAAACCCACTTTAGATTAAACATCTATTCTGTGTTTTTTTCCTTTTCACCATTGAATATTCATAATTATTCATGTGACTTGCATAACATTGTTATTGTGTGTGTCTGCATTGCTCCTAGTGAACAATAAAGGTTTACAATTGAAACGTCTTATTGTACAAAGAAAAGACGGAAATTCCTAAGGAGTGAGTTCATTGTTTACCTTGTGCATACATTGGGTGTATATAGCACATACTGTATACAAACAGGTGAGTTTCACGTGTGACATAAAATATTGTCATTATATATTGTTCTTTCAGCTAAAAAAATTTTCAGAGAACAATGTTCAGACATTCTATGGAAAAGTGTGGCCGCAATAAGGGCCCATGGAACACTCACCCAGACTGCCTCATATTTTCAAAGTGCACACAAAAGAATCGCTGTGCATTTTGCAAAATATGGTCTAATGAAATCTGGAATCTGGCCGATTTCAGAAACATTTATAGAAGACAGAGGAAACTCATCTTCGATTTTTCAGGTTTCTCTCTTGCTGAGTCCCAAGGGGCTCACTGCAAGATCGTTCTTAAGTCAGGAAGAACACTCCCGGGTCCAGGAGCCTATGGGACCAGTCTCTTCAGAGACAGATGAGGCCTCTCCAGTTGGAGGGATTGAACGTTTGAGGTATAGATTGCCTCCCCCACAAAAGGGAGGAGATGCACCACTCGTCATACACCCCAGGTAACGTGTCACACCCTCCTGCCAGGGAGGAGCTGCACTGCACCCAATACTTCTGGGGTAGCATGTCGCACCATTCCAAGTGGGAGGGGCAGCAACGCACCTTGCTGAGTTTTGAATCAGATGAATTAGGCTTTTAGACTTCTATGTCACCTGACCGGTCACCAGTCAGTGACCAGTGACTGGTCTGGTTACTGGTCAGTGTCTGGTAACCAGTCACCAGGAACTGGTAACTGGTTAGTTCATCTAGGTGACTGGTCAATTCGTCCCTATGACTGGTCAGATCATACTGGTCACTGATATTTCACTAGTCATTGCTCAGAGGCCTCACAGTACGAGGATAGGAATCGAACCGAGTTTCACCCTTTCCCCACTCTACCATCACACAGTGTGCAGGATAGGGAGTCTGTCCACCAGGTTCAGACTAGGGAAGGGGTTCAGACAGGTATCCCCCCTTCCCTATTATCCCAATGAATCCTTACAGGATGTGGGGCCACCCATGTAAGGGTAATTAGCCCTTTATGATTCCATGGGCTACTGGACCCTTGACCAAGAGTAGAGGTGATGCCGTGTCTTGTGTTCCTCCATTATCTCCTCGTCAGGTGGCACCCACAAGGAAGGCTGGAGGTATAGCATCATCCAGGAAAGACAAGCAGTCTTGTCTTCCCACTGGAACTTATGTGGGCAGTGGTGCAGAGTGCTCCTATGTCACCTCCTCCACAGAAGGACATATTGATGCCCAACGATTCTCCTGCTCAGAGTGTACTAGATGATGATGCCCTATCTATCTTCATCATATCCAATGAGTTTGAGCTAGAAGCAGCACCACTGATGCCTCCTATCAGGCCGTTCCTCTCAGTTGGATGAGGAAGAGGAGATCTGGTCCTTTACCTGCGGACTTGTGCCAGAAACCATCTAGTGCACAGTCCAAGAAGTTCCTTTTCATTTTAGAAAAGATCTCCGGGGCTCAACTGTAATGGCTACCTCCTGCTTCTTCCTCATTCCTCCATGTTTGAGGAAATATCACAGAGGTTTTCGGTGACTTAGAGCGGTCTGTTTCTCCCTCTACCTTGAGACCTATGGTTTCTGCTTTGAGTTTCCCCAAAGTGGCCTACTAAACCTCTCTAGCTGGATGCTGGTTTGTCCCAAGTGGGTATCTCAACTGGAACCTGTGCATGTCTTCCTATAAAAACAATTGAAGCTATTGAGCAAAAAGCCCAGCTTTTAGTCATCATAGCTTCTAATGCTGCCCTCGTCGCAGTTACTTCATTTAGTATGCTGTAGGAGGCTGCATTGAATCCAGCCGCATTACAACGCATGCTGGAAGCTGTGGCCAAGACAGCCCGGAATGTGCTTTCTGTCTCGATGGCATTATTGGCGGAACTTCTGCACATCTGCCATAATGTTGCGTTGGACTCCTCGAAGGTCTTGCTTAACCACAGTAAAGACCTTCTAAGGGCTGCTCTGTTGAAGTCAAGACCTTCTTCAAAGGACTGGTCCCTACCATGGCTTCACAAGAACTGGAGGATCATCAACATTGATCCTTCACAACCGCTCATGGCCTATTTCAATTGGCCAGAAAGTGTGCTGATGCTAATGCAAATGCCCCCAGGGGCCATCAACAAAGGTCTTCAAACAGATGCAGCCTCAGTCCCATCTGTAACATCAAATAAGACCTTATCCTCAACAGTCAGGTTCAAGGCGCGGTCACCAACAAACCTCTAGGAGGAAGTTCCTCAACCCACCTTCCTTTCCTAAGGAAGAGTGGGGGAACAGCCCTAGGGACCCCTCTCCTCCCATGCATTCCTCTCCCAAATGTCCCTGTAGGTGCTCATCTAGGCCTCTTTTCAGAGGCTTGATCAAGCATCACAGATGATGGGTGGGTCCTTTCGGTTGTGAGCAAGGGTTACCAACTTCAGTTTCAGGAACACCCCCCTCTGTCAAGGACCCCCATGTTATTTCACAAGTGAAATCTGGTGAAATTAAGGGAAGAGGTGCACATTCTTTTGTAGAAAGGGGCAGTCGAGAGGATCCTGAACAATCGGTCTCCCACATTCTATTCTTGAATCTTCTTGGTCACCAAGAAAAGTGGAAAGTTTTGTATCATAGTCTCTCCACTCTAAAAACTGGTTTCTTCCGGAGGAACCTTTCAGGATGCCTATTTGCACATCCCAATATTCCTTCCACATCACAAATACCAGAACCAGGAAGTTTTTTATTCCAGGTTATGCCATTCAGAATCACTTCTGCACCCAGAGTCTTCACCCGAGTTATGGGAGTAGTAGCGGCATACCTCCGATTACTGGGAACCCCAATTCTCCAGTATTTTGATGACTGGCTGATCCTCAATGTTCAGGTTCAGTCCCTCCATCAGGATCTGTTCCATGTTTTTATCCACAGTAACTCTGCCTTTTACCCAACCTCATGAAGTCGGAACTCATTCAATATTTTACGTGGGAATGAACTTCCTCACGAACCAGAACTTAGTCCAGGTTCCACTGGATCAGATAGATCAAATCCTGGCACTTCTAGAGGTGCTATGAGCAAAAACATCGTTGTCTGCTCGCCTTTACCTATCCCTATTGGGAACCTTGAATGCTGCTGCGGATCTGGCTCCCTTAGGACATTGCCATATGCGTCCTCTACAGTTCCTCCTTTTCGCAGCTTTGATTTTTCCCCTAGGACTAGATTTTCATCACCATCTGCATGGTGGATGAATCTGGACAGATTCCTGACTGGGGTCCCCATGCATGCAACTGACCCCCACTCCTCTGTTCGCTGACCCATCAAATTCCGGTTGGGACGCTCATTTAGAACAGGCTGGTGTAATTCTCCAGAGTCATTGGACTCAGATGAATCGTCCCTCCACATGAACAACCTAAAAATGAAACCCCTATTTCTAGAGTTGCACGGGTGCATTGACAGAGTAAGGGGTCAGTGTGTCATGGTCTCCTCTGACAGCATGTCCTTCATAGTGCATCTCCAACGTCAAGGAGGCACATATGCCCCTTCTCTTTGTGTGGAGGTATGGAACCTCCTTGACTGGGCAACCTCAGAGAATATCACAATCAAAGTTCACCACATTCCGGGGAAGAAGAACATATTAGTTGACAGTCTGTCCAGATTGGGCAAAACAGTCCTCACCGCTCCATAACAGAGTCCTTTTTCTCACTATGGGGAAAGCCTCTGGTGGACTTGTTTGCAACCAGGTGCAACAACAGACTTCCCTTCTACGTTTCTCCAGTCCCAGACCAGAGAGCATGGGCAGTGGATGCATTCAGCTTTAAGTGGGATTATCTGTTCGTGTACGCCTTCCCACCGTTCCAACTGCTACCTCTAGTTCTACAAAGTCAGAACTTTCACTGCTCATATAATTCTCATAACTCCACTGTGGCCCCAACAATTGTGGTTCAGTGATCTTCTAGACCTGTTGATAGATCAACCTAGGTCTCTACTTCACAGGAGGGATATTTTGTTGCAACACGGGATTCCTCCTACAGCCCACACATTCTCCACCTTCATGCTTGGCTCATCTCAAGTGATCTATCCACCAGAACAAGTTTTAAAGCTGCCAGTTGCATCATTCAGGCCATGAGAGCTTCTACATCCAAGGTCTATGATGCCAGGTGGAGAATCTTCTGTGATTGGTGCAGTAAGAAACATGATGATTCTAGCTGTCACTCTGTAACTTCATTGCTGATTTCCTTTTGTTCCTTTTTGAGAGCAAAAGATATTCAGTATCGACTATCAACGGCTATGGAGCTGTCATTTCCAACATGCTTAAATTCTCTCAGGACACGACAATCGGTTTGGATTGACATCATTAAATATTTTGAGCTGCAGAGACCTGTCTCATGCTCTCATATGCCTAGATGGAATGTATCTTGTGTCTTATGGTTATAACCAAAAACCCCTGTGAACCACTGAGTGAGACTTCCTTTCAGGAATCTACGCTCAAGACTGTTTATACTTGCTTTGGCATCTGCGAGCAGACAGATTGATATTCATGCCTTGTCAATTGACACTGGCTGTCTCTGGTTTAATGGGAATTACGTTATGAATCCATTTCTCTCCTTTGTTAACTACCTATAGAGATCCCCAGTCTCAGTTGAATCTGTGCTGGGAACGATCAAGATAGGCTTTTATGACCAGTTAGGGCACTACATTTCTATCTTAATGCCTCCAAAGGGTCAAGGAAGGGTAGGAAACAACTGCTCCTTTCTCTTAAGAACTGCGTTGACATTTCAGCTTCCACTGTCTCATAATGGATTGTCACCACAATCAAAAGGCCTATCTTAATCATTCTTCATTGGAGGACGTCATGAAGGCAGCATTTTGGCAATCCCATACTACCTTCTCCTCCTACTTCTGCTCATTAGCATAACAAAGCGCAGGCATATTTTCTCTGGGACCCATAGTTGCTGCACCACAAAAGTTGTAAAGTGGATATCTCTCTCAAATGGTGAGTACATCCCATTTTTCTGTTTTTGATCAGTTTACAACATCAGTCTATCCTCCTAACTGACAAATTCAGCTATGCAATAGTGATGGGTAAGATATTACTGCTATTAAAATGTAATGGGGGGAACTCACTTTAATTATGCAATACTTACTCGTCGCTGTCTCTGGATGCCCTTCTCCCACTTCCGCTCTGATGTTCTGGCGTAATCGTCATCTATGAAAAAGATCACTAACAGTTCTGTGCATGGGCATGTGAGGCGCATGAGTGGACCATGTCTTGTTGACAATTCTCCACTCTGTAGGAGGATGTATTCACATCGAATGGACAAGGTTTTTTCGGCATGAAAAAGTAAAAGCTATGCAATAGCCATGGGTACGTATTGCATAATTAAAATTAGTTTTCCCCACCACCCCTCCCCTAAAGAAAACTACATTTTGGTTTTGTAGGGTTTAGCGCCATTTTTCAGCACAAGATATGCTATACATGGCAGCCAGTATATTTGGTGAAGGAAGAACCCGAGAGGAACAACCAACCCATGGGAAGTACTGGCAAGCTGTCTTACATACCCATGCTGATTGAGCTGAGTGAGTTGTGAGTGATCTGTAAAGACAAGCACCTTAGACCACTTGGTCACCCAGAGCCCCTCAAGATCATTAAGACCTCAGATGAGTGAAATCCATGTATATCTTCCATGTGATTGGCTGAGCTTGTGAACACTCTAGGGGCCATATTTCTGATCAGATTATGATCAGACCTGGTATGTAAGCCTGTATCATCAAGATCTCATATGAGTTCAATTATGAGCAGCAGCCCTGCATTTGAATGCACTGATCTTGCATTATGATTGGCTGAGTTGGTGAACACACTAGAAACAGTATTTTTGAAGAAATTGTTTTCAGACTTGCTATGGTAACTTGGATCATCAAAATCTCAAATGAGTTTGATTATTAGCAAGATCCACGTATATTAATGAGGATCAAGGCTGATCTGATTGTGGGAATAAAATCTGCAACTGTCTAGTCATGACTCCAATGCCCTACTCAATGAGCCACTGCAACTGCATTGGGTGGGGATAGTGGTTTCCAAGGTACGACTCCAGAAGCGAGGCCCCCATTGTTGCAGGCCACAGGAGACAATCTGCTACGCTTTTTTTCACTCATGGTTGTCTGTGCGGAGATTCCCTCATTTTTCATGAGTTTACATAAACAAAAATATGTCGTCAAAGAAAACAATGTAAAAGTCTCCAACACATATATGAAAATGTCCATTTTATTGATCATGTTTGAAAGAGATACTTTGATTGGTAAATTCAAATAGCATGAATGGTCATGTTGGGTCACAATGATGAGAAGATTTAACTCGTGCTGGCAGTGATTGGTTAAGCAAGTTTTTGCATATTTATGCAAAATGAGGAAATCTCCACACAGGTAGCCATGGGTCATAAAGGAGCATAGTGGATTGTCTCCTTGTGCTTGCGACAGTGTAGAGCCCCAGGTGGATAAGGACAGTCTCGTGAATCCATGCTGACTGCACAGATCAATTCCTCTTGCGATGTCAAGTAAGAGTATGTACTTTAAGAGTGGAGCTATGAATACTGGTTGTATAAATTACTGGTCCTTTTTATGCTGAGAAAGTGATCCTGCATATATTGTCTCAGAAAGAAGATAAATGAAACCAACATTATATAGACAATGTAGCAACTATGTGTGCCAAGCTTTTCTTTCCCTTTGTTAGTTTCTGTATGCATGTGAATTAATATTTACAAGCTGAAATATGTCAACTACCCAGGTGAATGATATCAGGCCCCATTGTGCATCATGTTTTTCCATGTCATACAGCAGTATTTCATTTAGGCCTTTGTGCAACATTCTTTTATAGCTCACCTGGGTATAAGGCTAAGTGAGCTTATGGTATGGTCTATCATCAATTGTACATTGTTCATTGACCATCAATCATTTACAGTTGTTATTTACAACAGCAGTATTACAATACCTGTGTCCAGTCCAAACTCATTATTCCTTCATCCAATTAGTATTGGAGCAACAGAATTGAAAAGAACATGATTTCAGTCTAACTCCTTAGTCACAGCCAACATACAGAATCTCATCCTCTTTTTTTCCTTGGACGACATATGCACTAAATGTGTGCTATATGGCTCATCAAAATTTTCCATCATTTTTGGCTTTAAATGTATTTTTGGTGTTTCACCTACCTTTTTGTGTATCAATCGAGTGTTTGTCTCGTCAGTCCTTACTTTATTTGAGTGTTATCGTTGTTATGTCCATTTTAGGGTTTTTTTGCAGCTTGCTTATTAAATTGTATCCCCATTGATTGTTCTGGTGATAGGGTAAGTATTTTCTACCCTTTTTTGGTTTTTAGAATTTTTCTTTTGCACAAGGTGTACACTCATGGACAGTTGTCCACGTTGTTGTCTTTGGTCTGATTAATTGTAGGACTTCACTGAAAGTCACTGCACATACAGGGGGAGGAAGGAGCGCTCCTGTTCCTCCTCATCTTCCATGGATGACCACCTCTGTGCCTGTCTGGATCTCTTCTCATGTTGAGTAAGACTACTGCCTCTGTGGGGCAAGAACATCCTGTGACCTCCATGGTTCGCAGATCACCTAAAGGCCAAGGATCCCTGATGCTCGTTATGATGCCATCAGTGCAATGAGGGATCAATCCTTGGCCCCTTCCAAGAGACGAAAAACACCTGAGAGCATCTATAGCACAGCCCTTTATAGCACTCACAAGTTCTCTAGGTGTTATGCCATTGGGTCGGACCCTCATCTTTTTGATCTCACCAGGTATTTTGAGCTTCAGAGTCTGGTATCTCATGCAGTAATGCCAAGACGGGATCTTTTTTGTGTTCTTTGGGTGTTGACAAAATCTCTTATGAACCTCTGAGCGAGACTTCCTTTGAGAACCTTACCAATAAGACTGTTTTCATGCTCTCCTTAGTGTCAGCAAGGAGGAGTGAGCTTCATGCCTTGTCAGTTGAAAAGAGTTGTTTACTGTTCAGCGATAATTATGATACGGTTTCTCTTCTTTGCCAGCTTGGGTTTTTGGCTCAGAATCAGCTAACTTTAGTAGCTCCACTTCCAATTGAGATCCCCAGTCTCAGCCATATATGTGTTGGGGATGATCAAGATAGGCTCCTTTACCCAGATTGATTCTTAATGTTTTATTTGGCTTCTTCTAAAGGGAGAAGGAAAGGTTGAAAGCACCTCTTTCTACCCATTAAGGGTTCCTCTGATATTTTAGTGGCCACTATTTCCAGGTGGATTGTCATAACTATCAAGAGAGCTTATCAATCCCTTACTGAGAGGGACCTTTCTTCAATGAGAATTAAAGTCCATGAAGTTAGGACTATTGTTACATCTTGGGCCTATTTGAATTACTCCATTTTGGATGATGTTATTTGAGCTGCCTTCTGGCAGTCTCACACTACCTTCTCCTTTTACCTTCGATCTTTGGCACATCATAGCAAAGGCATTTTTTTCTTTGGGCCCTATAGTGATGGCACAATGTGTGACCCAACCTTCTACCAGCTTACACAGCTTACAGTAGTGAACACTCCATCCGTAAGGGTAAGTACAATAGTTCTCTATACCAGATTTACTGAGGTCATCAGCCTACCTCCTAACTAGTAAATTCAGCAATGCAATATCAGCAGGATTGTATTACTACTATAAATATGTAGTTTCTTTTTTTTGGGGGGGGGGGGGTAAAACTAATTTTAATTGTGTAATACTTACCTGCTACCATTGCAAACGTTCCCTACTCCCACTCTGCTCTAATGTCCTGTAATCTATGTCCAAGTCAAAAGAGGACGGTATTCTGTATGTTGGCTGTGACTAAGGAGTCAGATTGTGATCATGTTCTTCTCAATTCCTGCCCTCCATTAATTGCTGGAGGGAATAATTAGCTTGGACTGGGGATGAGTCCCAGACAAGGAAAGCAATGCAATAGTTTACTGTAGCAGGTAAGTATTGCATAATTAAAATTAGTTTTACTCCACCCCTCAAAAAACTACATTTTACAATTGTTATTTACAGCAGCTTCTTAAAAACAGGTTGACCAATTTGTAGATGATTTTACAAGGGTCATTCTGGCATCAAGGCTTTTCAGATTTTTTCTGTTGATGTTGATCTGTTCTCCAATATGGCCACTGTTACTAAAAATAGACAAAATTTAAAGCAATTTAAAAAAAAAAAAACAACTGCTTAGCAGAATTTGACCAAATTTGACAGAATGCATCTGGCATAAAGGTCTTTCATATTTGTTCAGATGATGCTGATCCACCATAAAACATGGCCGTCATTACTAAAAATATGAAAATATTAAATTACTTCTTCTTTAAAATCGAATTTGACCAAATTTTATAGGAAGCCTCCAGGCACATATGGCTTGCAATTTTGTATTAGAAATGATGTCCATCTGCCATAAACAATGGCCCCTGTTAAAAAAAAATAGAAAAACCTTTAAAGAACTTTTCCAATACCACTCGGCAGAATTTGACAAAATTTTACTGAAAGTATACCGACATAGATGGATTTCAGATTTGTAAATAAGATACCAATCTGCCATCAAATATAGCCACCATTACTGCTCAACAGAATTTGATCAAATTTGACAGAACATTCTGGCCTTAAGAAATTTCAGATGTGTATAAATGATGCTGATTCACAATCAAATATGGTCACAATTAGTAAAAATATAAAATCCTTCAAATGACGTTTGCTAATTACACCATTCAATTTGACAGAGAACATACTGACAAGAAGTGCCTTCAAGTTTATATAAATAATGCCAATCTGCCATCCAATATGGCTGCTGTTACTAAAGTAGGAAAACTTTTCAAAGCCACTTAACATAATTTGACCAAGTCTGACAGAAAACATCCTAGCTTCAGTGCCTTTCACATGTATACAAATGATGCCAATCCAGCATCATATATGACCACCATTTTTGTGACGAACTTTGACTGAAAGTGACCTGGCATACAGGCCTTTTAAATATTGTACAAAAGACGCTGATGTGCCATCAAATACTGATAAAGATCTAAAAACTAGAGAACCTTGAAACAGTTGTTTTCATAACATATGCAGTCAGCAGCATTGGAAGAAATTTCTATAGAAAGCTACCTACTGACCCAGATTTCTTGGCCAACTGACATTTGGTTGTTAGGCTGATATCAGCTGGGTGAGAAATCTCAGGCCCACTTGGGCCTCTTCTTTAATTTAATGAACTTATTTATTATAAATTTCATAAGGAGATATTGAGATATATATTAGTGGGAGAAAAATTATATTGCCAGTGGCAATACCACTTTTATCGCCACAGTGACGATGTCTCTTTTGAAACTACTTTTTTTTCCCATTTAGGAAATATATATCTGCCCTTGTGTATGTTGTTCAAATCTGTATTTCCATATTTTGGTCTATATCATTTTTCTTCTTCTGCTCCTTCTGTCTCACTCTTTGTCTCCATTAAAAAGAACAGATCTTACAGTTTTGTAAGCCTTTTACACTCCACGACTGACACATTTTTATGAAAATTGCTTGGTTAAATATAGTAATAAAATTATTTAGGTAGTGATTCTAACTCTCAACACATTCATAACCTTGTTTGAAAATGACAGAGAAATCGGATATTGAAGAGAGTCAATTGCAAATTGAAATTATGTGAGAATCGAAAATAGGTACTGTAACCGCTCTGCAATATTTCTATTCACACCCTAATAATGTTCACTGTATCAATCCATGCAAGAAATGTGTTAACAAAAAAAAAATCTCTCCATTTTTGTTTGAAAACTGTTACAGACAAAATACACAATTTGAAGCATTGTTTGTACAAGCTAAATTTATAAATGGTCAGTGTCCTAAAATTATTTTACATTTTTTAACTTCTTTTCATTGACGTAGTAATGCAGCCATTAATCGCATGGTCACAGAATGGAGAAAAAGTCCATGCAAATCAACAGTTTTGCCTTTAAAATTATATAATAAAAAGAAAATCTACATTTTTTGAGTAGGAAATATTTCACTTGTGGAGTGGAAACGTTTTGTATTGTCACTCGTGGCGTTGACACTCATGACAGTACTATAGTACCCACTTCACTCACGAAATATTTCCTTAAATCTACAAAAAAAATGTAGATTTTCTCTATATAGATGATGATGATAATGGTGATTGTTGTGGTTGTTGTTGTTATTGTTATTGTTATTATTATTATTTGTAGTTGCAGAAGTCAGATACCCAAAGTTCTATGGAAATGGATACATTGCCCTTCCAGTGCTGAGAAATGCTTACAAGGACTTGGAAATTTTCATGGAATTCAAACCCACAGCAAACTTTGGCTTACTGCTTTTCTCCTCAGAGTTTGAAAATGCCAAGACAGACTTTTTTTCTCTTGCCTTGATTGATCAATTTGTCGAGTTCAGGTAAGCTACAAACATTGCTTGCATATTAAATTGAATCATTTTTGACTTTCATCAACTTCAATCTGAATGAGAATAGTACAGTGGTCTCTCACTATGACTTTGTTCAGTAGAGTCGCAAAAGTTTTATGCATTAAAAGCTAAGTCATCTTATATTGTGGTAGGTTCAGTATAAACTTATAATTTATCCCAACAATGGGATGCAGGACTGTGCTCATGTTATATGAGGGGCTGCACTATACTGAGGTGCTTTATTATGAGGCATCACTGAAATCACATCAAATTGATAGGAGCAGGATTTATTTTCTCAGAAATTGTGAGTATAGCATTTGTTACGTGTTTAATCCGATGACAGTCGAGATGAAACTACAGCGTTGATGAAATTTTACCTGGCACTCACCATTTGCATTGCTAGTCACAGGACTACCCAAATGTCGCAACCTGTCCATGACATCAGAGGTTCAGTAGTCACGTGATATCAATGAAAAACCCTTTTCTAATGTTGTTGTACAAAAAAAAATTTAAAATATTAAATGAAAGTCATATAATGTTTGTAAAAAAAAGAAAGGACAGATAATTATCAACATCTTTATTCCAAGAACAACGGCCAGAAACTTGTTGATATCACAGCAACCTGCAGAGGGCCTGATTCAGCAATCAGAAAGCACATGTTAACATGGTAGTCATCCAAAAAAAAGATAGCTGACACGTGCTCTCTGCTTGACGAATCTGAATTTTTCCAGGTTGCTACGACATCGACATGTGTCTGGTAATTGTACTTGGTATAAATATGTTGAGAATTACGTTTCCATTTTTTTGTTTTTTTTACAAACATTACATGAATTTTATTTAATATTTTCAAATTTTTTGCACAACAACATTGGAAGGAGGTTTTTGTTGGTATCACATGACTACTGGACCACTGAAATCATGGACATGTAGGTTGTGAGATTTGGATAGTCACATGACTAACTGCAAATGGCGAATACCAGGTCAAATTTCATCAACGCTGTTATTTCGTCACATCAGTCAGCGGATTAAACACATAAATGCTATACCCTCAATTTCTGAGAAAATAAATCATCCTCCTATCGATTTGATGCAAGTGTGGCTCAATGTAAGGTTGTTTGCTACACTCGCTAGTAAGCGGCTACCCTATGCCAACACCGCACGGTGTTGCCTAATTCCAACTTTTCGATAGGCAGTGCGTTGTGATCCCACACCCCAACATAAATGTCCAAATATGTAAAATGGGGTGGGAAGGGTCGGAGGAAACTCAGACTATGAAGGTTCAAACAAATTTGTTGTCTCAGGGAAGTAAGCAAACACTATATACTGCACCCTTGATATGGAAAAATTTAATGAAAACAAGCTGTCTTAGGGACTGCCTTTTGTCTTAATATGCATTCATGCTAGGTTGAATTTCTGCAAATAAATTTCATGCATGGTGTTTCTTGAAGAAATATATATTTCATTCAAGGTGGGGGGTGATATTATATTTTACACCTGGTGGGTGAAAATAAAAATGCTGTTGGACCCCACTATACCATTTTTTCTGGAATAGCCCTTACTAATTTGTCATAGTTTCCCTTTTATTTCCATACTATTTCCAAGACCCACTTTTGAAGAAATTATTGAAGGCAGTAATACATAAAAAAAAAAAATGTAAAAGAGATTACAAACGAACGCTGTACTATTTATGTCGGACATGTACAATCAAGAACACTGGAACATTATGAAATTTATGTCATAATTCTTTCCAAAGTTTATTCTACAAGGTAAAAAAGATACATGAGTTATGCTATAAAAAGGTTCTTCTGTACTCTTACCCTTAAAGTTTGAAAATAACATTGTTTATGAGAGAGTACAACAATTTTTTAGATGCACGGTATTGTGTACACTGTATTGACTTTTGCACTCTATCAGTGGCCATTCATGTCGTGAACAAAGTGATTTCAATGGGAAAAAAGTTACTTTATGTTCCCACTTTTTTCACGAATCTACATGCATCACCAGGCACTGTTTGATGGTTGATGTTTGACATTCTTACTTTGAAGTTGGCTGCTACGCCTTTTCCTGTAGCTTCCTGCCTCGAGTCAACAACAGTCAGTCAGGACAGTTCCTACATGTACCAGCTACTGTTAAGTGTTTTGCTTCCATGTTTTAGAATGTACATTAACTGTTGAATGAAAATGTTTCTTTTTGTCACAAAATCAAATAGTTTAAAATGAAGAAGATAATGTGAAGAACGAATTTAGACAGAGAAAAACATGGCCTTTAAGTTCTGATATTATTGCATTAAACTGGTTTCTAGTGGTATATAAAGCAAACTATATATAATATAGTATTTTAATTTTCCTGAATAGGGACCAAGCATTTAAATGTAACTGGCTGTAATGGTCCTGATTGACATCTAAATTTATTAATATTTTATTTTCTAAAAATAGCAACAAGAATAATTTTTTTTAAAGCTAAATTCTATCAAGCCCCCACCTCCAGTAGCCCATAGAGTAGAAGTTAAATTTCTTAAGTCAGAATTCAAGCATGTCACGGGAATTGTTATGAAAACTTCAAGGGCTTCTGTTTAATGAAGCCACTTAAGCTGGGATAACATTCTATAATGCAAGGGCTCATAAGACGTGAATGAAAGAGCGTTAATGTCCATATTATTTCCAAAACCTCTTTTAATGAAATTATTGAAAGTAGTATACAAATACCTTTATACGTAGACTTAGAAAATGACTGATTATTTGAGAGTATGATAATTTTTTAATGCACTGAATTCGTCTACACGGTATTGAGGGCTGCTCTCTATTGGTGGCTGTTCATGCCATAAACAAAGCGATTTTTATGAAAAAGGTTACTTTCTTTGTCACTTTTTTCATGACTCTTTCATCAAGCAGCAGCTGAGGAGTGACATTTTTACTTTGAAGTTGGCCGCTACTCTTGTGGATAATGGCCAGTCAGGAAGGTGTTGAGCTTCGATGTTATTTTTAGCACTGATGTTTCAAAAGAAATATTAACTTCTGAATCAAAATGTTTTTTGTTGTTTGTGGGAAACCAAATTTTGGACTTGTAATATGGACTTAGAAACACTGTGTGGTTAAGTTGTGATATTTTCACATAAAATTGGTTTATAGCGCTAGATAAAACACACCATATAAAATTTGTATTCTCCACATTAAAATTTCAATGCAGCGCTTATAATATACAGTACATCTATCCCAGCAGCACAAAGCTATGAGATGTTTATGAAAGCTGTATTACACTACAGCCTTTCTTTTTTTGTTTTGTTTTAAATGCATCTTTCTTTGTAATAAAATGTGTTGATTACATGCAAACACAAGAGAGAGATAGAGAGAGAGAGATTATGCACCATAACAGTCATTGATAATTAGGGAGTATGCATTTTTTAAATGTGCTACATTTATCTTCATTTTGGAATTCATCTACTGACAAAATTTTGAAGTAAAATTTTGATAAAGCTCTTTATTCAAAATAAGTAAATAGGTAAATTGCTGCTTATCAATTCATTTTGTATTTAACAAGAATTTAAATAATTAATTAGGTTATTAACCTACTATTAGTGTGATTTTCTTATTTTCTTATTATCAATTGTTGAATCTGGTCATAATTAACATGTATGAACTTAAAGCTTCATAAATTTAATAGATTGAAAGTCAAATGAGTGAGCATTACTGCAATAATCAAAGTGAACCCAGTGACAATATTTGCAATGACCTTAGAATTAATATCAATGGTTCAAGAACAGGAAATAGTTGGGATATACAACCTCTGAAGCCAAAACCTCTTCCACCTCCAGTTCGGAGTAGTAAACGAAGTTCTACCAGAGATACATGCAAAATAAGCCACATATTAATAGAATTCACTGCAATCAGAGTTAAATTTTATAACCTTGGCAAACACGTGGCTTAGCCATATCGGGCAATATACAAGGCATTATTGATGATATGATGTGTTGAGCTTTAGCATAATACAGTACAAGTTAAATAAGGGGGGAAAAAGAAGTATGAACAAGGAGAAATTCCACTTAGATAAAGCTAAAACCAAATCGACGCACAAAACTGGAGGCTATTTTTATTGTACAGTAAATAAAATCATATCTACCGCAGATACCCATTTCACAACCAAGTTTGCATAATAGTAGGCATTTCAGTTGAATTGCAAAAGATGATGATGATATGATGGATGTCCAGGAGAAATTAACTGCTACAGAAATATGGGGAAAAAAATGAGTTTCCCCATCCGCACATACTAACTGGCACCACCCTGTTTTCTTTGCTGTGTACATGTATATCTTAAGTCAGTTAACTGTTGGCTCAGCTACATCACTCAGTGCAGAATGCTCTTTTTAAGTTGTACACAATGCCGTTTAATATTCAAAGACTCACCCACTAAAATGCATTCACATACATGTTGCAAGAGATGAAAGATTACTTTTATAAGCAAAGAATCCTGAGACTATTTACGTGCTTCACAAAATATACAAAGTATAATTATAGTAATTTTAATGAAAGAGATAGAGAGATTCTAGTTTTAAACAAACAAAAGGAAAAAGAAATCACGCGTAATTATTAATGGGTTTCATTCCATTATTAAAATAAAAAAATGCAAGAAATGCAGTGATTTATTTTTTCATTCCCACAGTAACTGTTAGCTTAACATGTTCCCACACAATGAAATATACGCAGCACTATCCAATATACAATTTCTACTTGTCGAGCCTGTTTAGTACTTGCAACCCAAATATACATGTCCATACAACACATTTTCTCAGGAACTAGACGTGTTTACTTTTACTGTAGACCTACTGTTTTTACGCAGACTCCACGAAGCACGTGATGCTGCATTCTATAACCAACAGCTCAACAGATATACTTAGGACAAGTTTACATGTAAAATTACCAGATGGACGGGTGAAAGTGATGAAAAATTGTAATCACTTAAATATTTTCATGACTTTTACATAAGAAATAGATGGGGTGAACTTTGAATGTCTGTTGAGACCAGGTGACTGCTATTTAAAGGTGATGATTGGGACAGGTTTGACTGTATTTTGGGAATTTAGTTCATCACTTCTAATACACTAGTTAGAGGATTTTATTTAATTTTTGTAGGTTAGATATGTGGTTTGTTGAACTGTGCAGTAAGGTTTTCCTTTTTCCCTCTGGCCCATATTTGGAGAAATTTCAGGAAAAACTGTCCAAAAAGGGATATTTTGGGAATTCTGGTCATCATTGCTTCTTCCACATTAGCTTAATTGGTTGAGTGTCAGACTTGTAATCCAAGGGTCGCAGGTTTGATACCTACCCAGGCCAGCATGGTTCAGCTGCCTCTGTGCGTCCTTGGGTAAGGCACTTGACTCCCATTTCCACTGTATGACGTAGCCAATAATATGTTGAAAGTAATCTAACATACTCCTCCCACATTGGTTGGTTTAATTAAACAGTATTTATTTACAGAAGTCATCGTGGAAAGTACATACCATATGTACTTGCGTATAAGCGGGTTCCAAATGCAAACAACATAGACCCTGATCTGCCGTCGCATAATGCGCCGGCAGATCAGAGTCTATGTTGTTTGTTCTACTGATTAGTCCTTACAAACAGCATAGACCCAGATCTGCCAGTGCATTATGCGACGGCAGATCTGGGTCTATGCAGTTTGCAGTTGGTATTGGATTATATGCGAGTACATACGGTAAATCAAACAAGAGCTAGATAGGATTGAGCAACAAGCATAATCTTATTTCCAGCTCTCTCATTAATAATAATATTTACTTTTATAATGTGGCTGATATTGTGATTAATGAAGGCCTAATATTGCAAACATTGAAACATGCTAATGAGGTATTAAAAAAATATTTATACTTATGATATTGTAATAATGTCAGACAGTAACTTTTAAGCATTTACAGCAGAAACATGTTACTGTATACTTTCAAATCAACAAATGAGCAAACAAAAAAAGAAAGAAAAATAAGAAAATGTTGGTGTTGATGTGGGGGGTGGGGGTAGATAAAGAACTTTCAACTTCAGCTCGGGTGGTATATATTTATAAAAACAAAATATGTACCGTAGATCTAACTGCTCAAAGTGAAGATATAAGTAGTGATCAAGCAAATCTCTTGGTTGTAATTATGATCATGTACTTATGGACCGCCTTGGAGATCTTGTTGACCTCAGCCAATTACAAGGTGTTACCGATTAATAACTAAGTTATATCTGTATATGGTGATTATTCCTATTGTGTGGTTTCTGAGGGTGACATATTTTCTACAGTCTATGAGAAAATGCTTTGTGGTTTCTGATTCACTGAATGAACATCTATTGCTAGATGACATGGTTTTTGAAAAGATCGTCATTCAATAAACTACAACCAAGTCGAAGTCTTGTGTGCATAATTTGTGCTAGTCTTTCTCCTTGATAGTAATAGATTGGGACTTTTTCTAGATTCATATTTAGGTGTGATTTCAAAGAGTAAAATGAAGTGTTGTTTCAAATTTCCAAAGAGAGAAGATTCCATTCTGCAACAGACTTTGGTCAAAATGAACTTTGTTATAGATTTATCCTGGCAAAGGGCATTTGGAGTTTTATTTGATCACATTGGTTGGAGGATTATATTGAAACTTTGTAGGTTAGATACTAGTATATGGTTGGTGTAGATGTGCAATGAGGTTTAACTTTTTTCCTCTGGCCCATTTAGGGTAAATTTATTGAAAAATTTTCAAGTTCTGGGGGGAGGAATTTAATTTGTCATTGCTTCTCTTGTATACTGGTTGGAGGAATTTGTTGAAACTTTGTAGGTTAGATATATGGTTGGTGCAGATATGCAACCTAGTTTTTTTATTTTTCTCTGGCCCATTTCGGGGGGAAATTGCCTGAAAAATTGTCCTTAATCCGAATATTTCGAGAATTCAGCTTGGCATTGCTTCTTCTCCCACACCAATTGGAGGATTGTATTGAAATTTTGTGGGCAACATACCCAGTATGTTGTTTGTGCAGATTTTCAATAAGATTTAACTTTCTTTTTCAGGCCTATTTTTGGGGGCATATCTTGAATAATTGTCAAAAAAGGGGTATTTTGGAAATTCAGTTCATCTTTGCTTCCCCTCCCACATCGGTTGGAGGATTGTATTGAAATAATTATGTAGTTGGTGTATATATGCTCAACAAGCTTTCACTTTATGGCTTAGAGAGATTTCATCACTCATAGCCTAGGACACAGTATCGACTGTAAGTTACTAAGAATAGTTTTTGTTTCTAATAATAAGGAACTTTCTATATTTAGCTCCTCTTGCCTTGTGACTTTGAAAGGCCAGTTAAGATACTGTATGTACAGGAGCATTACTCAAGTTCCAATCCCGAGAGGAAATGAATAGTCATAGTGGTTACCTCCCTTGATACAGTTTGACAGCTACTATGTAGCACTTCAGACAAGACAGAATCATTGCAATAGAAAATGCTTATTAAAGGAAATTTAAGAATTTTTTTTAATCAGTGCTCTCATAAGAGATAAAGAGAAGAAAAGACATTTTATATTTTATTTATTAGATTATGTGTATTTAGAAGGATATTGGTATTTGCTTATGATCATAAAAAAAGAATTCAAATGTCAATACAGTGAAACCCCGCTATAACACGCTTCGCTATAGGACCAATTTGGATATACAGTAGCATGATCGTTAAGTGGTTCCTGAAATTTTGCGATAATTTTAATTATTTTTTTAAGTACTAACAAAGCTGGTGCCAAAATAAACAAGAATTCGATTTAATAATTTGGCAACATGTGTTGTATTCTTGAAGAAAAAAAAATAGTCTTTATTTTTTAAAAGACGTTAGCTCCTTAATAAGCTGATATTTGTTAATCTGATTATTATAGAACCATCAACAATAAAGCCATTAGGTCTTCTTTGCGTTTCTCTTCAATGCATCCTTTGAACAAATGTTGCTCAGTCATGGGTAAACAATAGCCAACAAATGTTTGCTCAGTCATTTGGCTTACTCAGGCAAGCACCAAACAATGCGGAGGTCTTAAAAGTTTTTAACCCGAATTTATAAATCAATTAATTTACCCAGCTATTTGTTGCTTGTCCTGTAAGTTCAAAGATGACCATGACATCACTAACTGGTTTGGTTTCTGTGAGCACGTAAATTGGCTGATCAAGCCAATTTGTGCTCAGAACTGTCTGTGACACACTTGACAGGAGATGCCGCTTGGGTTTGTTTGATCAATAGAGGACATGCTACAGTTCTGAGATTTATGCTGCTCACACTTCTGCACTGCCTCTGTAGTTCTTCTTCATTCAAAGTCTGTAGCTCCAGTATGGATGAGACTCTGCCAGGTGGAGCGATCCTGTGAGAGATCTTCCCAAGAATCCGGGTCAATGTTGAAGAGTTTCAAGGATGACTTGAGCAAATCTTTGAAGTGTTTCTTCTGATCACCCTGAGATCGCTTTCCCTCCTTCAGCTCGCCGTAGAAGATCTTTGTTAGTCGCTCTTCTGACATCCTGGTGACGTGGCCTACGCATCTCGACTGATTTCATCAGCAGAGCATAGATGCTTGGAATGCCTGCCCGTTTCAGGACCTAAGTTTCTGGGACCCTGTCCTGCCATCTTTCCCTTATCAGTTTCCTCTGGCAGCCCATGTGAAAATGGTTCAGCTTCTTGGCATGGCATCTGTACACTGTCCAGGTTTTGCAAACATACAGCTGAGTGGGAAACACCATGGCTTTGTAGACCTTAAGTTTTGTTGGTAGACTGATGCCTCTGCACTCCCACACATTTGCACATAGTCTGCCAAAGGCCACACTTGCTTTAGAAATTCTGGCATTGGTTTCATCATTGATGTGGACTGCTCATGATAGTGTGCTGCCAAGATTGGTGAACTTGTTCACGGCCATGAGGGTTAGGCCATTTACTGTGATGGTAGGCTCTACATAAAGCTTTCCTGGTGCAGGTTGGTGTATCACCTCTGTCTTCTTGATACTGATTGTGAGACCAAAATTGTCACAAGCTGGAGAGAAATGGTCCATACTCTGTTGTATGTCAGACTCAGATTTGGCATTCAGGGAACAGTCATCAGCAAACAGGAGATCACGAACAGTCACTTCCTGTAACTTCGTCTTCGCCTGTAGTATTCTCAGAAATAACAGCTTGCCATCAGTCTGGTATTTGATGTTGATCCCAGTTTCATAGTCATGGAAGGCATCAGTAAGCATGGCAGAACACACATACAGAAGAGAGTTGTGCCAACACACAGCCTTGCTTGACTCCATTGGTGACTGGAACAGGTTCAGATGACTCACCATCATTCACCACACGAGCAAGCATGCCATCATGGAATTGCCAAACCATCAAGATGAATTTTTCTGTGCAACCAACTTTTGCCATGACCTTCCAAAGGCCTCTACGGCTGACTGTGTCAGAGGCTTTTGTCAGGTCGATGAATGTCATGTACAGGTTAGAGTTCTGTTCCTGACATTTCTCCTGGAGTTGATGAGCTGTAGTCCCTCATCCTTTCCTGAAGCAACGCTGACTCTCTAGCAGGAGCCCTTGATCAATGTGATGCACAAGATGATTCAGCAGAATTCTGGCAAGGATTTTGCCAGCTATTGACAGCAAGGAGATTCCCCGATGGTCATCATAGGATTGTCTGTTGCCTTTCCACGTGATGAAAGGCATTAGAAGTGCAGAATACTGGACTGACCACAGGCTCATAGTCTCCAAGCTCAATATCCGGATTCAGCCTAGCAGATGACCACAAAGCAAAAAAGTGCCCAAAAAGCTTAATGTCACCAAATGGAAACAGGAGAATGTGAAACAGGCATTGTCGAAGAACTGTGCAGCCAACTGGATACAATTGATACAAACTCCGAGAATGTCGAGGAAAATGGGGCATCCTTCAGAGACTCTGTGTACTCAACTGCATCCAAAACCCTCGGTCCCACCACATGTAAACATCAAGATTGGTTTCATGAGAACGATGCTGCCATACAGAGACTTCTGAATGAGAATCATTAGCTACAGAAGGCCTATTTGAAAGACAGCACTTCATTGTCTAAGAAGGCAGCCTTCAACAGCATCAAGAGGACCGTCCAATGCAAACTCAGAGAGTTGCAAGACTCATGGCTGAGCAATAAGGCAGATTTGATTCAGTCCTTTTTGCAGTCAGGAATGACATGAAGAACTTCAATGATGCTTTGAAGACAATCTATGGGCCACAGTCATCAGGAACATCTCCAATACTGAGTGCTGACAGTGCCATGCTGCTCACTGACAAAGAAAAGATACTTAAAAAATAGGCAGAACACTTCAGCAACATCCTCAATCAAGAGTCATCTATCATTGAGGAGGCAATTGATCGAATGCCCCAAGTGGAAATCAACATATCAACGCTAACTATAACTCTGAAAGCAATCGACCTGCTGTCAAATGGCAAAGCACATGAAGCAGATACTATACCAGCAGAAGTCTACAAAGCTGGATGCTCACACATGGCACAGAAACTGACTGAACTCTTCTTGTAGATGTGGACTCGGGGAACTATGCCTCAGGTGTACAAGGATGCATCCATTGTCCACCCACCTATTTAAAGGAAACAATAGACCACCAATGCCTACTCAATCAACCGTCATGCACACCTGTTGACAGAAGCTCCAAATCACTCATATACAAAACCCACTGTAATGGTAGCTTGTACTGATGTGGAACATTGACTGGACCAGAACCATTTAAATTGTAGGGGTGGAGGTATTTGATATTATAATCAAACATACAACTCTATATTTTACCTCAGCTGTAGTGCAAAGTCATAGTTATAAATAAAATTTCAATTAATATTGGGTTTATTTTATATATTTTTTTTTCTCTGTCTTTTAAGAGAATGACTCAACTGTTTTTATGGAGATGACTCTTTACCTGTGATATTCAGTGGTTTACTCCCATCCTGGGTCCAGGCAATTATACACAACTGTTCCAGTGTTAATCAAAAGAACATTATGAGGTCAATACCTCTGACCTAGATACAAGATACAAGAAATTTTATTTAACATCAATGGTCTGGGTAAAATACATAAAATATTAGTTCAGTATAAGCATTTTTATCGACATTGTATGCCTTTACAGTTAAAGTATTTTGCAAGCCTAAATAAAAGTTATTTTTTATAAACTGCCAATGTGTCATATAAGCATTTTATTGTTGGTACAAAAATCAGACCCTTTGGACATGTCCAGCAAATACGAATGTTTTGGAAATACAGTGTTTCTAAAGTTAGTGTGAGTTTATTAGCAAGAAATTAAATATTTGGATTTGAATGGAATCTAGTAGAAAAATTATATAAATTATGCTTCTTCATGCATATTTTCAATGGAATTATTATTATGGATACCATGAAATCGGCTGGTGAGTACACTTAAGTTGCCAGTTCTCTTGTACACGTATACCATATTTTGGTGTGTATAGTGCGCACCGATGTATAACACGCACCCAGATTTTCGACCCAAAATGAGTGGAAAAAACGTAGTTCTGCCATATAACGCGCATGTGATATAATACATTTTAAGATCGTGACTACCGGTATTTTGCTCCGTTTCATAGTGTAACAACAGTCGGTCATTTTGGATAGTGAATGAAAAAGTGGCAATATTGAAATTGTATCTTTCCGATTTATGGTTGGCCCTTAAAAGGGCCCTTTAAAGGTTCATCTAGTTGATGGAGTTCAATCTATTGCATCAAATCCCTCAAATTCCTCTTCGTCGTCATCACTCTTGAAAAGTCGCTGTATGTCCTCATCTGTCATCATTCCTGGTGTTGCTGCATAATAGCTTTCATCGTCATCTTTGTCCTTGCTCTCTGAGTGGTCTTCACTCTTGGCATTGTCCTCCCACAAGATGTCATCCTCTGTGCCATCCATTTTATTTGAGATGCAGCACTTTTTGAAGGCATGGATGATGATGCTTGGATCTAGCTCTGCCCAGCTCACAGACCCCTTGTAGTCGTCTATTTTCTTCTGTTTTGCAATCAATATTCCCTGAAGGCGAATCTCTGTCGTGGATACTGAGATTCCCCGTTTTCTTCTATCCATGACCCATTCAAGGACTCCACTCTCTACGTCCGGATACTTTGCACTTGTCCCTCTGTCTGCCTGTTTTGTTTGCGGCATTTTCTTCAGTCTTTCTTTCATTCTTCTCCACTCGCTAACAGAAGACTCTCCTTCATTAAACTCCCTTCCAGCGGCTCTGTTACCATGTGCTTCTGCATAGGCAATGATGGGTAGCTTGTCTTTCGCATTGTACAAATTTCTTATACGACCCATGTTGATACTTTGACTATATTCGTTCAGATTCAAGATCGAACACAATATGCTATGTAATTATGTTTGGCCCATCAATGCTTTAGCCGGCGCTGATTAGCTTTAAAAAACCCACGCTGAGTCAATTAAAAACTGCTCACTGTATTGTAACAAAGAAGTACCGTATCAAATACTGTTGTTTAAAATGAGAAATAAAACAACAAAACAACAAGTTTATTTTTTGAAGAAAAGTAAATACATTGCAAATTTACCTAGACAAAACAATGTGACTATGTTTAGCACATCAAAGCTTTAGTCGGTGCCAAGTACCTTGAAAAGACCACACTGAGTCAATGAAGCACTGATCACTTTTAAAAACACTGCACTGAATCAGTTAAATATTGCTCACCGAGACGAAGCATTGTAACTATGTTGAGCGCATCAAAGCTTACCTGGCGCTGATTACCATGAAAAGACCACACTGAGTCAATGAAGCATCGATCACTGTATAGTCGCAAAGATATCTCAAATACTATGATTTAAGATGAGAAATAAAACTAAGAAACAAGTTTATTTTCCAAAGGAAAAAAAAAAGTTTTCCGACTTCATACATTAACGCTGTATCAGTGTTACCATAACAGGCTAACCGTAGTCACACAAAAAATGAGAACATTAACACTGCTTGAATTTTAAATATTATATTTCAATTCAGACACAAATAAATGAAGACAAAATTAATTAGATCCAGTTATCGAATATTGAACATTTGAAAAATATTTTCCAACTTCATACATTGATTACTTTGTTTTACAACGTGTCAGTGTTACCATAACAAAGAAACCGCAGTCGCAAAAAATATGTCCCCTAAAGGTGCCTCTGATGAGAACATTAACACTGCTTGAATTCTACACATTTTATATTTCAATTCAACCAAGAATAAATGAAGAAAAAATGTATTAGATCAACAGTTATGGAATACTGAACATTTACGGAACAAGTACGGTAATCCTCACAGTGGTATTTGTTCTGCTCCAATGCGGCACTTTGCACAGCTTTTGAACAAGTTACCAGTCGTTATGTACATGTATTTCCGGTCGAGGCCCAGAACAAAACGCTACACAGTGATGTGAAATGAAACCAGTTTATTAACATAAGCAATCAAAGAACAAGACTATCAAGGTTTGTAAGCATTATTTATTTCTTTAATAAGGCTAGTACCGGTAAACACTTTAGTTACAATGCAATGTGCAACGGATTTAATATTTCACAAGGAGTGAATGTGACACATGTAGGCGGCTATAGTGACTTCATCCTTTCATCAGATCGACCTGGAAAAAATCTTTTTTTTTTAGTTCTTGTATAAAACGCGCACCCCTGACTTAAGATAATAAAATTAGGTGAAAAACTGCACGTTATACACACCAGAATACGGTATGTATGTATCAATGAACGGTTCACTGCAACAACAACAACAAAATTAAATATGTAATAACTGTTTTAAGTATTTCTCGTTTAAAATGCATCAAGTTGGAAACTGCATCAATGTAGTCTGTTATTTTGCATGTGTGCCCCGCCCCCCCCCCCCCAACCCCCGTATACCTAAGAGGATACATATTCAGTATTTTCTTCAGTTAACTGACTTGGTTGCATATAGCAGAGTTCGGTACGATAGCACTTTGTGGACCCCAACCATTGTGATATAGCGGGGTTTCACTGTATATTGATCTTGTTTATTCCTTTGATCCATTTTAATGTAGTATTACCAGAACCCTATAAGTCAGTCTGCATTGTCACTACTTTGATTTTCTCTGGTTGATTTTGGGGAATTTGTTTCGAAAACTTGTCAAAAAAGGCATTTTTAAAAAAAAAGTCAGATGATCATTGCTTCCTCTCGCACATGGGTTGTAGGATTGTTTGGAAACTTTGTAAGCTAGATATGTGGTTTGTGCAGATGTGCAATAAGGTTTTACTTTTTTCCTATGGCCTATTTCTGGAGAAATTTGAAAAATTATCTAAAAGGGGAATTTCTTGAAAATTGTCAAAAAGAGGAATTTAGAAAATTAAGCTTCTCGTTACTTCTTTTTCAAAAATTGCTTGAAGAATTGTATCATCCCTGCACTTCAGCGAAGAGCAGGAATATTATTGTTGCCTGTGTGTCAGTCAGTCGGTCGATCTGTTCATCCATTTGTCTGTCTGTCAGTATCTCCATCTTTGGAAAAGCTTGTCATTACTTCTCAACACATACTTCTTGGAGGATTTTAATGAAATATGTATGTTGTTGGTGTACAGTGTAGATGCACACAAAAGTTTTACTTTTTTTTCTATGGCCCTATCATTTTGGACATTTACATTTTTTTTGGAAAAGTGTATTTTGAGAATTCAGCTTGTCATTGCTTCTCCTTCCACACTGCTTGGATGCTTTTGTTGGCAACATTGAAGGCTAGATGTGTGCTTGGTGCAAATATGCACAACAAGGTTTTACTTTTTTCCTTGGGCACTTTTTGGGGGACATTTCTTGAAAACTTGTCCCCAAAAAAAAACTGGTATTTGGGGAATTGAGTTAATTATCGCTTCTTATTTCACACTGCTTGGAAGATTTTATAGAAACTTGGCAGCCAGCTATGTTGGTGTAGATGTGCAGTAAGATTTTACTTTTTTATCCTCAGATACATCTGTTAAAAGGTTATTGAAAAAGAGGAATTTTGTGATATTAGCTTGTTTATTTTAGTATTTTTGCAAGCCTATACAGTATTACTGCTGGACATTCACAGATGTTTAGGAATCATTCTGATCTTTCATTGGTCCAAAGATATTGAGAGAGGGTGAATGTAAATTATTTGCCATATAATTATAAGAAAAACATGTTTAGAAGAACATGCCTGAAGTGTGGGATATCCTTGTCTGTGACTGGAAGGTACCATATATACTCACGTATAAGCCAATACCAAGAGCAAACTGCATAGACCCAGATCTGGCATCGCATAATGCACTGGCAGATCTGGGTCTATGCAATTTGTAAGGACTAATCAGTAGAACAAACAACATAGACCCTGATCTGCCAGTGCATTACGACAAGTAACAGTGACAGTCTATGTCAAGTAATTTGTGGTCTCCTCATTTTCTCCGATCCAAACTTGATTAGTTTCTCTCGAGTCGGGTTAAAAAATTAAATCCATGTTTCATCACCTGTGACAATCTCGTTTGAACATCTCTGGTCGCTCTTTTCATGTTTAGTGAGTAGCAGTTTGTCGATTTCAACCCGAGTCTGTTTTTGATCAGCCATCAACAAATGTGGGACCCATCTTGCGCAAACATTTCTGAGCTTCAAATGATTCTTCAGTATATTAAAAAGAGCTGACGAATTAATGCCCAATGATAATAGAAATATTTTCCACTGTGTATCAAGCATCTGCATCAATTGCTCCCTTCACAGCAGCCACTTCATGCTCACCAATTGCAGACAGAGGTCTTCCAGAATGTAGGTCATCTTAAATGGATTTGTGACTATCTTTCAGATGATGAAACCACCTCAAAATTGTAGGATAGAGAATTACATGGGTAACATTTATCTAAATTGGCTTTGATCTCAGTCAGAGAATACCCTAAGAGCACCCAGATTTTACAGTATGCTCTTTGCTCAGTAGCTGAAATGTTCTCCTTTTCAGACTGTCATTTACCTATGTTACATCACACACATATATCTGCAGACGTCCATTGTGCTGTATTTGCAGTTGCAGATCATTTTATAGAAAGTTTTTGTGTCTATCAATCAGCATTAAAATTTATTGACAGGTTCAAAGATACAGAAAAGTTATAACAAAATATTCAGAACATTTCAAATATTCCTTGTACAGCTGCAACTTATTATCATGGATACCTATTTTAAAATTTGAATACCTATTGACGTTTTGTCAAAACATGTATGTGTAAATGTGTGTGAACATATGTAAAGTACTTGAATTAGAGAGAACACCCACTTACATCTTTTTCTTAGATAAAATAGTGAACCTCAGTAAACCAGAAACCCCTTCAGTAAAATTGAAAATTTAATTTGGTCCTTAGGAATTTCAGTCTTGAGAGGTTTCATTGTATATTCAAAATTTCAGTCCTTGCTAATGAACCACTGACCAAATCTCTTCACAGGCCAGATGGGTATTATTATGTCAATGCATCTGAAGTACCCAATTTGCCTCACCTTGATCAACACCATGACACCCAGGATATTGAATTTTCATAATTTTAGTATTAGTTCAGATTGTTACAATTTAACCATTTTCATCCATTATTCGTTGTATTCATGAAATTATCACTAAAATACATTTCATGAAATTATGCTTTTTAAAGTATATTTAATTTTTTTTAAAAATATTATACGAATTTTCCTGCTCTAAATAGGCATGATTATTTTGACTTTGGATATTTGTACATTCCTAGTCAGGAAAGGTGAGAACAAATGTTTCTTTTCACCTTTTTACAAATATTTTTTAATTCAGGTTTGACTGTGGGACTGGCACAGGTGTAATTCGCAGTGAGCAGCATGTCTTAGTGGGCAACTGGAATACAGTCCGAGTTACAAGATCTGAAAATAAAGCATCCCTTTGGCTTAATGATATGGGACCAGTTCATGGGTTTTCTAAGGTTAGTTTCAAGCACATACAAATTATAATAAATAAAAGAAAAGCATTTGATTTAGTTTGGTGTTTTACAGCACAGCAACATAAGTAGGTTATTTAGTGCTGAGACAATTGGAGTAAAGTGCCTTGCCCAAGAACACACTATGGTAGCCAGCCCAGGCTGATCCACTAGTAGCATTTGAACCTGCACCTTTCATTCATGAGAGAAATTAGTATTAATCATTTAAACAGATATTTTTTTACCTGGATATGATGTTCCATTGTACAGGTAACACTGGTTTTACAGATTTCTTTGGTCTAGTTTACGTGGTGCCACTGTAAAACATGTAGTGTCTCTGATAACATGATTGACATGTTTAAGAAATGAGAAAAGGTCAGCATGTCTTTAATTGGAAATAGGAAGGCAAATCAGTGAGCAAGTAGTTGGCTAAGCCTTTTAAAGACAACAAAAGAATGGCTGTTTGTAGTATGGCAGTGAATAATAGACGTCTCTAACAGAGGGGAAAGAGCACAAAAATTGCACTTGGGGGGCAAGAAAACAGATCTGGCATTACATCATCTTTTTGGGGGCATCAGCTCCAGGAAAGAGACTGAAAATAATCAGAAAGAAAGAGAAATGCTTAAATCGATGATGAGTCAATGGCAGCTTTCAATACCCCCACCCGACCTACCAGCACGTGCAAATTTATCTCTCGGTAACCCACTCCACCCACCAACACATAAATTTAATTCTCAGACCAATACATCCATCCCACCCACCAACACGTACAAATTTACCTCGAGACATTCTTATGTTTATTTGGACTTTCTGCTAAGTACATTATCTAACTTTATACATTTATGTGAAGATAGACATCACTCATGGCAATTTATGATGTAACCGGTATGTGTTTGTAACTCAATATTCATGATCATATGTTAATGTAAAATTAACAAAATTATTCTTGCCTGCATACACCAGGGCTCGACATTAAGTTTTGAGATCATTTGCCCAGTTGCAGAAGTTCTGATAGAACCTACTTGCCCTGACTAATTCATTACTTTCCAAGACTTATTTTAGGGTCAAAATGAAAAGGCCAGAAATAGTAGCAAAATTTACTGATACATTATTGAATAAATAATACCGTATATACTCACGTATAACCCAATACCAACTGCAGACTGCATAGACCCAGATCTGCTGTCGCATAATGCGCCAGCAGATCTGTATCTACGCAGTTTTTAACGACTAATCAGTAGAACAAACTTAGAATCTGATGTGCCGGTGCATTTTGCGACGGCAGATCAGGGTCTATGTTGTTTGCATTGCATTTGGATCCGGATTATTCACAAGTATATACGGTAGTCACATTTTTAAAAAAAAAGTTAACAAAATTTGAATACAGCAAGTTTAGAGATCTGTCAGGAAAACTATATGTGGATCAACATAAATTTCAATGAAGAAACAAAATTATACATGTATTGAAATTATTGTAAAAATAACAAATAAGTAGATGATTGTATGACAAAAATAAAAATGAAACAAAAATGTAGCAAAATATGATTAAAGGATTAAATCATAAATTGGTTATAATCTTTCAGTATAAAACCCTGAACAGAACAGTCAGTAATCCTCATTAAAATGATGCCACATGTACTCGTTACCATTTTTACAGAAACTCTGTTCTATGCAAGTCCCTTTCATAATCTGTATTTGTAATTCCTCAACCTTTTCCTTTTTCCTATGCACAGTCTCGTTCTTTATGGAGAAAATCCATAAAAAGACAACATTGGATATTTTTTCTCATGTTTGACACATTCAAACAGGCCTACATTGATCTATCTCAATTGGTGTTATAAACTGAGGTTACTTGAAGTTTGACAGACAGATAGAGTAAATGAGCTACTTCCACACTTGTACCACAAAACCTGCTAGTTTGGATTACAGATCTTAATTGAAATATCTAATTGAAATAGTGTAATGCTGTAATTGTATTTAATGCTAATTATATCATGTGTCTGACATGCAAGTGTCTGTTGGGAATGGAATGCACCAAGTTAACCATTTTATGGCAGTGTGCATTACCGTCTATACTCGCATATAATCCAGATCCAAATGCAAACAACATAGACCCTTATCTGCCATTGCATAATGTGCCGGCAGATCAGGGTCTGTGTTGTTTGTTCTACTGATTAGTTCTTACAAACTGCATAGACCCAGATGTGCCGACGTAATATGCGACAGCAGATCTAGGTCTATGCAGTGTGCAGTTAGTATCGGTTTATACGCAAGTATATATGGTATGTTTACAATAGACATTCGGGTCGAGTAAAGAATACAGGCAGACTTTCTTGTAGAGTAAAGAATGGGAAAAGGTGTTGTCATGATTATGAAGATCACAATGACAAAATGGTGTGGAATACAACTATATTTTATCACATCATTTGAACCAGAATATCTACAAATATTTCCTCTTATTATTTTCATCAGTAACACCAGAAATTCACTCACATGGTCAGACAAGCTCTTTTATCTTTCACTTGCCCTGACATTAATTTCACTTTAATTGGGCAATTGGGCAACCATAAATGTCAAGCTGTGTGCTCGTGTAACAAAGTCCAAGAAAAGTCCTGCAAAAAAATCTCAACAAGTGTGTATGAATGATGATTATGGTCAAGACCATTCATTTCCTCAGTGTATAGGAATATCACCAATGTCATTATACTTTTATATCATAAATTTGATACCTAATTTTATGTTTATAGTAACAAATTTTACATTATATATGATGTCTTGTGTCTGAAAGCAAAATCTGACTAGGTTTTGCAGCTGAAATCTCAGCCGTGAAAGGTTACTGTTCAACTTGACCAGCTCAGGGCTTTGCTCTCTTGTATTGGACATGATGTTGCTGATCCAGCATTTATCAGACAGTGAGACTAATTGAATCTATGTTGGAGTCCGGACAGTGACAAGGGTTACATTATTATTATTCTTTGAGGCTTAGCCAGACAAAAAACAAATAATGTAACTTCAGAGAGAAAAAATTGTAATTAATTATTCTTTCAGTGTTCTATCACATTATTGATATGCTTAAATTGTTACAAACATGAATTTCATCCTGAACATTGTGACATCATCAGTTTCTCTTACCATTTTATCATGAACATTGTGACATCGTCAAAGTTCGTCTTAACATTTTATCACATCATCAAACTGCATTTGACAACTGATGACAAGACAACCAGACCGAGACAAGAAAAATAAGGAATTGATGGCAAATCTGCAATCGCATTGATGGGAAATAGGTTTAACTTTTTATCAGGTAATAATGGCATTGAAGTTAAGAATCTATTTATCAGGTTATAATGGCATTGAAGTTAAGAATCTATGTTAAAGAAATTTGAAAGTCATATGTAATGTGGTACATAATAGCTTGAGATGCCACCTTCCTTGGAGACGTTATTTGACAAAACACTTGTCACTGTCTTAAATCCTCAATTTGTTTTTCTTTTTTCAGGGCAATTTTACCAGGATCACACTAAGACAGTACCTGTATATGGGTGGATACGACAAGCTTGCACTGATACATGACAGACTGGGTACAGGAAAGGGATTTGTTGGCTGTATGGAACAGCTGATTGTTAATGACTATATGTATGACATGAGAGGGGATAATGGAATCATAGGGGATACCCAGTTTGGGCTCAATGTTGGTAAGTTCTGCACAGTATTAAATGGCAGAAGCATTTTGTTTTTTTTGTTGCTTCGCCTGCATTAACATACATAACGAGATACAAATATCACTTTTTAGCATCATTGATGGCATTGGTAGTGGTGTCAGCAATATTATGATTGTATGTTACAGATTTGAATACGTATGTAAAATACAGCTCTCCCTTATTATTATGCCTTTCATTATAATATGATTCTGGATACGTGATACTGCTTTTGGATTCCATAATCAAAATTAAGCCACTGTACTTGAATTTGGTCTTTCAAATGTATGACAACATATGCCGATAGAAAATAACATGAATCTTTGCAACCCTTGTTAACAGTAAGTGTCATATCCTCCTTGCACTCTTTTAAGATTAATAATTCTGTATGGCATATACATGGTATAGGGAGTATAAAATCATGTCATTTTGTTATAGGGAGTATAAAATCATGTCATTTTGTTATATGGAGTATAAAATCATGTCATTTTGTTATAGGGAGTATAAAATCATGTCATTTTGTTATAGGGAATATAAAATCATGTCATTTTGGTCATATTATGGGAGGATCAAAAGGTGAATTTCTGGGAATCATTTTGGTCAAATCACATTTTAATTTGTGTAGGCATTTGGGGACGGAATGGTAAATGCAGGAGTTGTCTTCCCTCACTTATCATAATGAACTTAAAGTAAATTTAAAGTGTCAAATGCATCAAAAGTCAAGTTATTGTATTAAATCCTAAAAGAAACTGACCCCAAGGATCCCCCAAACAAAAAGCCCCCCCCCCCCAAAAAAAAGACTACCTTGACCTCAGCTTCTTTTTGTCCCTGGCCTCTGCTTTTTCCCCCTGAGAAGATGTACTTCTGTTTCACCCAAACCTGTGCAGTCAACATTTGGAACCTTTACAAGTTGGTAGAATTTTTTTAAATTTTTTAATTGTTTTTTGCTTTTTTTTTTTTAATCCCTGCACTGCCAAAGAAGCATGTGTATGTTGTGGTACAGTCCATCCATCCATATTTACATACTTATGACCATATATATGTAATGTGCTTGAACTCCTCCTACACCATTAACACTAGACACATCAAACTTGGGTCAGTGATAGTCTTATGGATGCTGTGCCATCACTTTTGGAATTTTGATTACACCCCAGAAGATGGGGCTAGATGGAGTCAGAGGTGATTTTTTAAAATAAATTTATATAACTCCTGAGTTGTGTGTCTCGTGTAAGAATTGGCATATATGAATAAGACATAAGTGTCAACTTATGTCAGCCTGGGAACCCTGGGTGATGCCCCCAGGATCTGTTGCTACCCCCAAGAACATAGCCCCTGGGTCATAACATATAAACTATTGAGATCCCCACACTATAACCATATACACACTTACTGGGCATGAAAAGACAAATTTGTATATGTAACTGATATTGACTCCAGGTCTGTCCCTATTCCCAGGAACTTAGACTCTTGATCATAACTAGGAAACCATTGAAATCCCAATCATGTAACTATATATACACTTACTGACTCTAAAAGATGAATTTTTTCATGCAGCTGACTTTGACTATGTGGTCCAGATCTACCCCAAGTGATTTAGCCACTGGGTCATGACTAGGAAACCATATAACCATTATACACTTACTAGACATGAAAAGACAGATTTATTCATGCAACTGAAATTGGCCCTGGGGTCCATCCTTACTCCAGGGCACATAGCCCTTGGGTCATAGCTTGAAAACTTGTCAAGGTTCCCACTCTATAACCATGTACATACTTTCTAGGCATGAAAAGACAAATGCACATACCCAGTTGACATTTGCCCCAGCAGCAGTCTTTACCAACAGGGACCTAACCAAAAGGCTGAAACTTGAAGCTTTAAGTCAAACACGTAAGTGCAGCTTGGCAGTGATTGTTTCCATCTTGCATCATTTTATATACATGTTTATATATGTGTTAGATTTTTAGATGGAAATTTTGAACTGTCTTGTGTGGGGGTGGGGGGAGGGGTGGTAGTGGGCATGGTTGAGGTCAGTATTTTGGGGATTAAAAATGCTAACTTTACTTTTGATGTTTTAGACATCCTTTAAATTAGTACATGTACATGAACTGTCAGGGGAGGCAACTCCTACATCCTCTAAGTGATGGTGCATTTTTAAGATACTAGAAATCATCACATTTGCTTATATTAGTTCAAAACCTGTAGTTACTGATCCTCTGTGAGCACGGGGGTTGTAGAATAGACCCAAATGCACACAAATGGATGTTGTAAAAGGCAACAAATGGAGGCAAACTTTTGCATTGTGATGTGTCATAAAATTAAATATAATAAAGTTTGTATAAAAAAATTGGACTTTGTAAGAATTTTACCCTTCTTTGGCTTTATCTTTGTGCTTTGTTTCAAAATACCTAAACTTACTTTTAGCACTGTTTTGCCAGGATCTTGCTTACAAGCCATTAAATCTTATACATACATACTGTAGTTACTGAGCAACACTTTTATACTGAATATCTTGTAACTGATAAGTAACTTATAAGTTGATGTTTTGCTCGAGATAATGAAATATTTTGTTTTCAAAATTCAAGAACAAAATGATCATTTTATCCAAGTTTGGTGGTACCCTTTTCATGCTAAGGTCATGCTGGTTGTGTATTTTGGAAGTTTGCATGGTAAAATGTATTCATTGTCTCACCAGTGTTACCAAATGGAGAGACATACCATATTTATCTGATGATAATCCCACCCCCTTACCCCTATTTTTGTTAAATATTGGCAAATATTGACAAAGGATATATTCTCTGATGATAAGCAAACCTCCAAAATATTTACAAATTGATTAGGCTGCCCCCCCCCCCCCCAATAATAATCACTTATTCAGTGGCTGTTGAGATGACAGTGGCATTAACATTTAGATTCTGTGTTGAAGTTTTGTGTTTAAGAATTAGCAAATCAGATGGGGAGTAAATCATAGCAAATATTTACTTAGGATATCATTGTCTGATAATAAGCCCACCCCCTACTTTTTGACAAATTTATTAGACTGGCCCCTGGTCTAGTCATGGGAGAAATACCGTACTGACAACTTCAGTGGCATGATGTTGTATCTAGTTTTGAGATGACTAATCAGTTGGTCAGAAATTCTTTGAAAATGAACATCATATTTGGGAATGTGGTGGATCAGAATTTCAAAATTCTTTTATTAGATAATTTTCTACCATTATGCAAATGAAAATTAGGACTTATAACATGTTATTATTCACTCTATATCTCACTTGCTTCTCGGCATTGTAGTTGAAATTTTTAGCTCTACTGTTCATAGACCAGAAGAGCTTATGCAATGGCCTTTTTATAATGTCTAATTCGTCCTAAATTAAAACAGTGCCCTTTGGATATCCAATATGGCGGACACAGTGGCCATCTTGAAACATTCGTTATAACTGCTTCCCCAGAACAGATGTATTGACATGGGGTTTGCAATAAAAGACTTCTTATGATGTTCAGTTGGTCTTGAATAAAAATGGTACTGATCTGACATCGATTTTGGTGGCCAATCTTGAAAAACTTATCTTTACTCCTCCTTAATGGATGGTCATATTGACATGGATTTTCACTAAAAGACTTATGATGTCTTGTTGGACCTGAATGAAAATGGTGCTGATGTTGTTTCCAGCATGGCCACCACATTATCTATCCTGAAAATCTTGTTATTGCTACTTTTCCTGAACGGATTGTTATATGAACATGAGTTTTCACTAAAAGTCATTGTTATGCCCAGTTGGTACTAAACGAAACTGGTGATGATCTGACCACCTAAATGGCTAACAAATATTGTTATTGCTACTCAGTGGATGGCCATAACAACATGGGATTTTCACTAAAAGACATTGTTATGCCCAGTTGGTGCTATTTGAAACTGGTGGTGATCTGATCTCTTACATGGCCACCAAATTTTGTTACCGCTACTTTTCCCAAATTGATGGCCATAGCAACATGGGGTTACACTAAATGACTTATTATCATGTCTTGTTGGTCCTAAAAGAAAATGGGGCTAATTTGAATTCCAGTATAGCTGTCATGGTGGCCAGCTTGAAAATCTATTTATCGCTTCTACTCCTAAACAGATGGCCTTAGTGACATGGGGTTTTTCACTAAAATACTTCTTGTGATGTCTAATTGATCCAAAAAATGAAAATAGTGCTTTCGATTAAGCCAGGTTGACTTCATTATCTTATAATTTTCAGTACTCAGCTTAGCATTGCTTACCTTTTTTGCATTAAACCAACTGTGATTGTTTCAATTCTTTGTGACAACACCTAGGTAAGATGACTTCTTGCTGTCATATAGTTAGTGTAGAATTATTCCACACATTATGTTTCTTACATATACTTGTATAGAAGTTTTTGATAATCTTCTTTTCAGCATTCATTTACATCAATGTCTGAGCAGGGTATGGGTAGGTGTGTCGACAGGAAAGCCCCTGGGACACACACCCCACTTGCCTATCATGTACAAGCTGTGAGAGGACAGATGGTTGTCCCTTTTGCAGCCTATGGTATAGATGTACCTATAAAGCAGCAGTTCCCAGCCTCAGGCCAGGACCCAAATCAGGATCACAGGGGGTCATCAATAGGGTCGCAAAGGGTCATCAGAAGAAAATTTTAAAATATTATCATAAGCCTGAGGGTTGGGAGATCTTTTTGGTGGAAAATTTAAGATCACGGCAACAAAAAAAAAGGTTGGGAATGACTGCTATAAAAGAAGGAAGAAAGTTCCTTCCTCGTCTTCCTCAGAATTTTCAATGTTTTCTTTCTCTAAGTCCCTCAGGTCTCAGAGAAGGATTACCAAAGTGAGCTGAAAGTGAGTCTCCCCCCCCCCCCATAAGGCAGGAGCAGCACTCTACTCACAGCTTGGTGCAGGCTGAAAGTGAGCCATGCCCCCCCCCCCCATAAACAGGGAGCAGCACCCTTTCTATCAGATCTGGGGAAGGGTCTTCCTACAGATCTGAGTTGCCTGACCGATCTTTGACTGGTGGCCAGTCACTGGACACCTGTCACTGGTCTATGCGCACTGGTCTCCAGTCATTGAAGCCCCTTCAGTATGGGACAAGGATCAGGTCGAGACACCCCTCTCTCCAGACTACATTTCATCCTGCGATGGATTGGGAATCTGCTTTCAGACACCAGATTAGTGAAGGGAATTGTAACAGCATCCCCTGACCTTCCCTATAATCCTTCTAAATGTGGGGCCTTCCTCTGCAGGGAAGTGATTGGCCCTTTCCCTGCATGCAACCATGGACTTCAGGACCTTGGCCACATGGTAGAGAGTTTGATGCCGTGGGCTGTGGACCTACATCTTCTTCTTATGAAGTTGGGTCAAAAAAGAGGGAAGTGGACAGACCTTCTTCCCCAAATGCCCCAGGAGGATCAAGGGTCACTCTCAACTGCCTGCTCAGTTCGCTGCTAGGGACAGTCCTTTAGCTCCATGTGAGGACTCTCCCACAACAGAGAGACATTGGGTCACATAGGCCAGCCTCCCAGGAGAGAGAGAGTGGGACGAAGACATCCTTCTGTCCTCGTCGATACGCATGAGTTTGTGGGCCCATCCCCCTTTCCTAAGAACAAGGGTGGTCAGCCCTAGGGACTCGCTCCCTCTCCTGCAGAGTGTCCCTCTTCCATTGGTTCCTGTAAGTACCAGACTGAAGCTCTTTTCAGAGGCTTGGTCTGGTTTAACGGTTGATGGCTGGGTCCTTTTTGTCATTAAAGGTGGCTACCAGGTTCGGTTTCAGGATCTTCCTCTTCTAGTAATGTTCCCCATGTTCTACCCCCAGTTGAATCTGGTGTGATTAAAGGAATAGGTTCTCTCCCTTCATCAGAAGGGTGCAGTAGAGAGGGTGTTAAACGATCAATCTCCGGCCTTCTACTTCCGGACTTTCCTGGTACCCAAGAAAGGGGGGGGGGAATTTTATCTAATTATCAACTTTTCATCTCTAAACAGATTTCTGCAGGAGGAACCTTTCAAGATAGAGACCACAGCCTCAGTCGGGAATGACCGATACCTGGCAACTGGGCAGTGTCCATTGATCTTAAGGTTGCGTATCTTCACATCCCTATCTTTCCTCCACTCAGGAAGTACCTCCGGTTTTGCTTGGATGTGGAACTCTTCCAATTTCGAGCCTAGTTTCTGCACCCAGAGCATTTGCCAGGGTCATGGGAGTAGTTGCATCACATTTAAGGTTACCGTATTTGCCGGCCTATAAGTCGATGCGGAGTATAAGTCGAATTCGCTAATTTCGTCAATTTTCAATCCTTCATCCATATATAAGCCGATGTGGAGTATAAGTCGAATTCGCTAATTTCGCAAATTTTCAATTCTTCATCCATATATAAGTCGATGCGGAGTATAAGACGAAGCCAGATCAACACCTTGGCTTTGTCACTTTCGCTAGTAACTTCCGGTTTCATGAATATTAATGGTTCAGCGCAATTACGACTGATGCATGTGAATTTAATACTGACAATCATGTAAATATTTCGGAATTCTTCTCAATGTTGGGTCCTATATTTTTTTGCACACGATCTCTTTCCCAAAATGATAATTATTGTTGTACACTATACTTTTCGTACTTTGGAGAAAAAAAAAATTTTCACGTACGAAAAATGACATTAACATACGGTAAAGCAATTTCAATGACATAATCCACATATAAGTCGATTCAGAGTATAAGACGAAGCCCTGACTTCCAGGTCAAAAAGTATCGACTTATAGGCCGGCAATTACGTTACTAGGTATCTCAGTCCTCTATTATTTTGACGATTGGTTGATCTACAATGGCCGGCTAAAGTCCCTCAGACTAGATCTGCCTTGCTGTTGGTCCATAGTGACCAGGCTGGGTCTTTTGCCCAACCTAGAGAAAACAGAGCTCACTCCATATCAGGATTTTGTCTATGGTAGCGTACCTCAGGAGACACACATGCACCTTTTCTCTGCGTGGAGGTTTGGAACATCATTCGCTGGGCAACTTTGGAAGAAATTACCCTCCAAGTTCACCACAATCCCAGCACAAAGAATATATTGGTGGACAGTCTGTCAAGGAATGGGAAGATAGTCCTCACAGAATGGTCTCTCCACCAAACTGTAGAGGACTCCCTGTTCCAACTTTGGGGGATTTTATTCGTGGACTTGTTTGCCACAAGGCTAAACAACACGCTCCCCTTATTTGTTTCCCCAGTCCCCGACCAGAGGGCCTGGGCAGTGGACATGTTCAGCCTGAAGTGCAATCATCTGTTCGCTTACGTCATCCCACCATTCAGGATGATCCCACAGGTACTTCACAAAGTAAGGAACTCCACTGCTCAGTTAATTTTGATAGCCCCTCTGTGGTCCCAGTGATCATGGTTCAATGATCTTCTCGATCTGCTGGTAGACCATCCCAGGATATTACCTCATAAATACTTCCTCTCGCAGCACAGAGGCTTTCTCCTACACAACAGCTCACAGATTCTCCACCTTCATCTCAAATGATCTCTCCACAAAGAGAAGTTTTCGAACAAGGTTGCCAAGTGCATCATTCAGTCCAGGAGATGATCTGTGTTTAAGGTTTATGATGCCAAATGGAGAATCTTTTGTGATTGGTGTAGTAGAAAATGTGTCAATCCTAGCTGTCCCTCTATGAGCGCAGTGGCCGATTTTCTGCTCTTCCTTTTTGAAGAGAAACATTGCCCAGTTTCTACTATTAAGGGCTAGCACTATCCAACACTTTTAAATTTTCAAAAAGCCAGGCCATCAGGACGGATTCACACTTAGCAGACCTGATCAGGTATTTCGAGCTGCAAAGACCAGTGTCTCTCTCGCTAATGCCTAAATGGAATCTTTCTTGTGTCTTGTGTTCGCTTATAAACCAACCTATGAACCTTTGGGTGAAGCTTCCTTTTGAGAACCTTACCTTCAAGACTGTTTTATTGCTCTCCTTGGTGTCTGCAAGACAAAGGAGTGAGCTTCATGCCCGATCCATAGAGCAAGGCTGTGTAAGGTTCTGTGGAAATTATGAGCCAGTTTCTCTCCTTTGCCAACCAGGTTTTTTAGCAAACAACCAGCTTCCTTTGGTTGCTCCACTTTCGATTAAGATCCCACATCTCAGTCATATCTGTGCTGACGATGATCTATATAGACTTTTATGTTAAGTTAGGGCTTTACGTTTTTATTTGACAGCCTCTAAAGAGATAAGGAAGGGTTGGAAGCATCTTATCCTCCCAATTAGGGGTTCAACTGATATTTCAGCTTCCACTATTTCAAGGTGGATTGCTATAACTATCAAGAGAGCTTATCAGTCCCATACTGAGAGTGACCTGTCTTTCATGAAAATTGAAGTCCATGAGGTCTGAGTCATTGGTACTTCATGGGCCTATCTAACTTGTTTGTCTCTGGATGATGTGATGAAAGCCACATTTTAGCATTCTCTCACTACCTTCTCCTCCTTTTACCTTTGCTCGTTAGCTCACCAAAGCGAAGGCATATTTTCCATTGGCCCAATAGTCATCACTCAAAAAGTGGCCCATGCTGATACCATCTGGCAGTAGTCTTTGACTCTTATTTGAGGGTGAGTATTACTTGCATTTGTTTTTTTTTTTTCTTTCACTAGGTGTGGGATCATCAGTCTCCTACCAAACTGACAAATTCAGCTATGCAATAGCAACAGGTATGTATTACTGATATTGAAAGGTATTTTTTTTTTTGGGGGGGGGGGGTAAACTAATTTTAATGATATAATACTTGCCTGTTGCTATTGCCAGATTCCCTCCTCCTGCCCTGCACTGATGTCCCACTAGTTTAGGCTGTGTCCTAAAAAGAAAGATGGACAGTGTGCATGGGCAACGTAACTGACCAGGGGTGACCTTGTGTTCTAGAATCTTCTGGTTCATCATAATGGGAGGACAAATTCTCATCATACGGTTGGGGTATTTTCCAACCGGAAAAGTACCAGCTATGCAATAGCAATAGGTAAATATTACATCATTGAAATTAGTCCCCCCCCCCCCCTGAAAATCGGCATTTTCATTAAAGAGAAACACTGTTCAGCCCTGAATCAGTACTTGTCTGATTGAGCAAGTGATTGGAAAATTCGCTTGTCTGCCGGAATGTTTCACTTGCCATTTCAAGTTGGGCAAGTGAAATTTCAGCCTCAGCTATATGTAGCCGGTCCTAAATGATAATGATACCAATGTAACCTCCCAAAATTGCACAAATCTCTCAACAGCTACTTCACATGGATTGACAACCATAACAGCATTTTTTTTTTTTAAATTCATTCTTTCAGTATCTAGTTGTCCCTGTAATAAAATAATGCTGTTCCAACCACCAAAATGGCTTTCTAGAAAATATTTATATGGCTACTCCTGAATAGATGGTCATAATGATATACGATTTTCACTAAAACACTATACAGTGGTTGCCCTCTTATAAGGCAGCCCCTTCTGCAGCAGGAAAGTGGCCTTATAAGAGGGGTGGCCTTTCTAGAGGGGGATTACATAGATCTGAGCAATAACTACATATAAAGTATGAAAGGCATAACTGATTTTTAAATATTTGATATTTTCATTTAAAAATCACATGCATATTATGGAATCAATGTGATAAAACTTTTATTGGTTTTATTTAAAATAAGTATGAATAAATCATCAGTCGTTGTGCAAAACCACCTTGTCAATAAAATCAGGGCACAAACATCTGGCTGTCACAATCCTTGTCTGCCAATTCCATTTTCCCACTGCAGTAGAATGTATATTGATGATGTTTATTTGAATCTTTCTGACATAAAATTTCTCAGTAGTGATCAAAGGACACTCACTCTTTTAATTTAGTCTAATTGCTTTTACTTTTCATTCTGAACTGAGAATGTCTAATGACATTTTGCATTTTTTGCAACGACTTGTTCCGTCATTGGCAATTTGTAGTTATTACACAAGATGCTCGGTGTTAACAAAGGAAGTGAGCTTGTCACATGATTGACTGGTTTTAGTTGGGTACCCTTTTAGGTACATTTCAAATCAATAAGAACTGATGTCATGCTGACTTGAGCTGAATAGTACTGTACTTCTCAGTGGTTAGCATTTGTCATCTTCATAATTATCGGTGGTAATAAAAGCCAGTAATTATCAACATGACAGAACCAAACATCTAAGGAACACTCAGCAATAAGGACAATAGGATTACTTGCCTTTTTCTATGGATTAAAGTTACTTTATCAGCATGTTGGAACAAATGTCAATGTTGAATTTAGAAATCAACAAATATCTGATATTTCTGTCTGTAAACCATTATTGGCACTAATATGCCAGCCACTGGCTGTGTTAAAGGGTGGCCATCAGAGGTACTTTTGAACACAAAGTAATCAGTGCCATGGGATTATAAAGTGGGTGGCTGCTGGTAAGGGGGTCATTTAAGAGGAGAACCACTGTAGCAGCATGTTTCTGGCTATGATTGAACTCACAACTTTGCAGGCATAGTGGCCATCTGAAAAATCTTGTTATCACTACCCCTCTCGCATGGTGGCATAGACATGGGGTTTTCACTAAAACACTTCATGCAGTATTGGTTCTGAATGAAAATGGTGCAGATCTTACCACCAACATATCTGTACTTTTATATTTTATGTATATATGGCTATATCTTGACATTGTCAAGTCATGTTTCATGATCTTCTGTCCATATTATCAGGTTCAAGGTAAAAGGCCATGACAAAGAATTTTGTACTTCACTTGCAGATATCTTATGACTATGTTAACTCAAACACATACAATATTTTTGGTACCAGATTTGCTATGTTGGAGTTTATCAAGAATATCAGATGGTTTCAATATTCATCAGTTACAAAGAGTGAAAGGACAGAAGAAATGGACTTCTCTTAAATTTCTGTAAACTCTTTTCAGCTAGTAGAGGGTCAGTCCATTCAAGGGACTGTTGTTCAGTGATGTTTGTTTCCTTTCCAGGAGAGTGCAGTGAAGGTGTGTGTAATTATGTGACGTGTCAAAATGGAGGGACATGTATGATCAAGTCAGCTGACAGCTATGTCTGTCTTTGTCCTCTTGGAACAGGTGGAGAAAACTGCCAGCACAGTAAGTCCCAGTAACAACAAAAAAAAAAAAGAAAGGAAGAAATAAAACAGAAAACAAATGTTCTATAAATGAGAATCAATGGAATAATATGTATCACTGTGTAATTTTATGTGGAGTACTGTGAAGATAAGGCACATGCACATACAGTGTCAGGGCTTGAAAAAGATTAACACTGAGCTGCTTGCCTTGCAGGGCAAGTAACTTGGAACTTTTGCTCACCCTAGATAAATTTTACTTGTCCTGCACTTGTATGTAATTTTGAAGGCTGAAAACCTAAGCTTCATAAACGAAATTGTTTAATGATGGTTTTGGTGAGGTCTGTGCATTCCGGCTTTTCTAATGCCTTTTCATACTCTACACACTATATATGCTTCCAACTTTTATCATGAAATTTAAATAATTTTTTCCTAAATGCACCCCTTAAACCCACCACTAAGGATGATTTTGAGTCTGATATTGATGGATATTTGCGACAAACTTGACTAAATAGCACACTACTCTTAACTATACTTCAGCTAATCGAATTCAGTAAACCATGCCAATTTAATATATCTCATGTTTCTCTGCTTGTATTTTTACCCTTTCTTCTTCCTTTTCTCTTTTTTATCTCCCTTTCCACCACTGGAAAACTTGTGAATGTTCGTCATGTCTGCTGTCCTGACTGTTATAGATGACATCCACCAGTGATATCTCTGGATGAATGCATTTGAAAATCACATGTTGCAACTGATAGAAATAATCACTTTGCAAACCAGTCCATGTTGTCTGGTACTGTCACTTGATTTCTAAATGAACTGCACTAAAGACAAAGGTGTTACATAACCAGTTGCTAAATTTGAAAAACGTCTGCTCTCAATGTAGGAATTGAGGGAATATTCCTATTGTATGGGATACTTATGTAAATTTAATTAATGTTAAATCACATCAGATGATTAAGTTTTAATATTGGATTAGTATGCATCTGGCTGATTGAGACCTATTACAAATGGATACCCTTGTAAGTAAACAATAACAAAAGTTATTTCTTCTATGTTTATATTGGCTGAATAAAGGACATGATTGTTGAGAGAAAACACTTTTTTTCTTTCTCTTTTTTATTTGATAATTGGTTTAAAATTGCACTTGTCCAGTCAGGCGAGCTTCGTGCAGAAGTCATTTGCCCTACCTCACCAGTCACTTGTAAATACGAGCAGATGAGTGGAATTTTAATGGCAGTAATATTGCTATATCTTTACCTGGTGCTAGTCTATATTCCAAGGACATTATTGCCTCCTCCAGTTAGTAATTGGAGGTCTAGAATAAAATTCATGATCCCAGTCTGATACCTTCATTCTCTTCCTACAATCAGAATATCTTCCTTCTTTTCCTTGGACTTCGTGCATTTATAGACTGGTCTCTTGGGCTCTCAAAACTTCATCAGTTTTGGTGTCTTTTGGCATTTCTGCTGTCATCATATCCTTTTTTGTGTTGTATTTTTTATTTTCTCCCCAGTCCTTGGTTTAATTTTGTGTATGTGTCCAGTTTGGTTGATTTTGAGGGTTTCGAGTACATTGCTAGTGAAGCGGTGCTTTTTTTGTTCCATCCCTCTAATAGTAACCGGTTCAGCGTAAGTATCTCTTACCCTTTTATTGCTCCAGTTCATTGTTGTATTTATATATTTCCTTTCAGCATTCAGTAATGCCTCAAGGTATTGGTAAATGTGGCTTAAGAAGGCAGCATGGGACACACACCACCTGTCTTGCATGCATGGTATGTCTATCTATGCATGGACAGTTGCCCCATTTGTTTTATGTGCCCTAACGAGGTTTGGGACTTGGCAGAAAGTTGCCAGGACAATAGGGCCAGGATGAAGGGTCATGCTGCTTCCTTCTCTTATGAGGACTCCCTCCAATCCCAGGTGGGGGCTGTGGCACTTTTTGGTGTTTCAAAGTTGCCTGCAGCTAAGGCACTTAAGTCAACTGCTTCAATGACAGCACTTTATGGTGTGTACAGAAGTCACCTGCTTGAATGACAGCACTTTCCAGTGTACGAAGTCACCTGCTTGAATGACAGCACTTCCCAGTGTACGGAAGTCACCTGCTTGAATGACAGCACTTTCCAGTGTACGGAAGTCACCTGCTTGAATGACAGCACTTTCCAGTGTACGGAAGTCACCTGCTTGAATGACAGCACTTTCCAGTGTACGGAAGTCACCTTCTTGAATGACAGCACTTTCCAGTGTACGGAAGTCACCTGCTTAAATGACAGCACTTTCCAGTGTACAGAAGTCACCTGCTTGAATAACAGCGCTTCCCAGTGTATGGAAGTTGCCTGATTCAGTGAGAGAGATGTCCAGAGTTGGGAAGTCATCTATTTCCAATAAGGGGAGAACACTGAGGGAGAGATCTTTGGCACTTCCCATTGTAGGGAAGTCGCCAGCCCCAAATAGCAAGCCCTACCTTCCTGACACAAGGGAAGTGTGATCATTGTCTTGCACTAGTAGACCTCAATTTAACCCTTAAATTGCTTGTCGCTGCATAAGTCACACTGTCAGCAGAGGTCCCATAGCACTTGGACTGGCATATGCCGTTTTTAGCTTGTATGATGGCCTGTTGGCTGTTGTCCATCTTCCAATGTCTGTCCATCCATTATCACAATTTTATTATTGCTACTCCTCCTAAACCACTTGGAGGATTGCCATGAAACTTTACACACATTGATCCCAAGGTCTGCTTAGTCCTAAATGAAACCTGTGTGGGTCGCATATCAATTATGCCTGCCACAGCAGCCATCTTGAAAATCTTGTTGCTATTTTTTTTAAATGGATGGTCATGTCAACATGGGGTTTTCATGAAAAAACTTTTCATAATGTCTGGTTGGTCCTAAATAAAAATGCTGTCAAACTGACCTCCAATATGGCCACCACAACAAATATCTTGAAAATCTTAATATCGCTACTCCTCCTGAAAGGAAGGTCATATCAACATGGGGTTTTCACCAGAAGATTTGTGATATCTTGTTTCTCCTAAATGAAAATGGTTCTGCCTGGACATCTAATATGGTTGCCACAGTGGCCATCTTGAAAATCTTGTTATCACTGCTCCTGCTGAATGGATGGTCATATCAACTTGGGAGTTACACTAAAAGACTTCTTATGATGTATACTTGGTCTGAAAATGTTTATGCTCGGACTTACAATATGGCGGCCACAGTGACCATCTTGAAAATCTTGTTGTTGTTATTCCTTCTGAAGGGATGGTCATATCAACATGGGGGTTTCAACTGAAAGACTTCTTATGATGTCAAGTTGGTCCTGAATGAAAATGGTACCACTCGGACATCCAATATAGACACCTTAGCAGCTATCTTGAAAATCTTGTTATTGCTACTAAATGTGTGGTCATATCAACATGGGGTTTTCACTAAAAGGCTTTTTATGATGTCTACTTGGTCCTAAATGAAAATGGTGCCGATCTGACATCTAATATGGCCACTGTGGCAGCCATCTTGAAATTCTTGTTATTGCTACTCCTCCTGAACGGAAAGTCATATCGACATGGGGTTTTCAACAGAAGACTCCTTAAGATGTCTAGTTGGTACTAGATGAAAATTGTACTGATTTGATATCCAGTATGACCACCATGGCATCCATCTTGAAAATCTTGTTATTGCTTACTCCTAAATGGAAAGTCATATCGGCATGGGCTTTTGACCAGAAGACTAATTATGATATCTGTTTGGTCATGAATGAAATTGGATGGTCATATCAACAAGGGGCTTTCACAAAAGATCTTCTAATGGTGTCCAGTTTTCCCTAAATATAAATGGTGCCAATCTTACATCCAAAATGGCTGCTACAGTGGCTAATTCATCAGAGATGGTTTGAACACTCGACAGTTAAAAAGAATAAATGGTCTTATCTTGAATTCCTGGAAAAAAATGTTGGACAGTAGAGTGTCAGCCCTTTCAAGGGACTTTTGTTCAGGTAAGCAACTGTTTACACATCCAAGTACTTCAGGTTGATATGAATGGTTGTGAAACTAAATTTGATTGGTACATTGGGCTCTGGAACAAGCATTCTGTCATAGTTTTACCAAGCATTTAGCAAGTAAGTTTTACAAATGCTGGTTAAAAAGTTCTGCATGGAAAACTCGAAATGGCAGAGTCCCAACACGATTCATCTTCAGATGATGATTTCATCATATACTGGCTGATGATAGTGATGATGACAATGATTTTGAAAGTTCTGAAATATCTGAGATCATTGGATCTGGGAAAGTGTTACTGGAAATACCAATGAGTGATTTTGAGCCTCAAAATGATGTTGAATATGAGTCAATGTACATGCTGGGTTGATAAAAACACCCTATTTAGCATTATTTGGAAAATTAAATGTAGTATTGGAGAATACCAAGCCTGTACAATATTTAAGGCAATTCTTTGATGAGGATTTCTTGCATTTGATCATGGATCAAATAAATCATTTTGCAGATCAGAGAGTAAATGGGGCAGACTTGATCGACAAAAGCCATGCGAGAAAATGGAAGCCTGCCACACCTGATGAATTTAAGCATTTTTTTGCAATTGGGTATGACCATGGGTTTGGGGCATAAATCTGATACCAATTTGTACTGGGCAGCTGAATATGTGATATGAACCCCATACTTCAGCAATAGAATAGGATTACGGATATATATCTTAAGATTCTAAGCAAGAAATACATGAACAGGTAATGAACCCCACAGGTGACTGTGAAAGCTCACATGTTGACATGACATGACAGAGATATACTAGAACAAATAACAGGAAAAACATTTATGAAAGACTTCAGTGGGTTTAAACTTACATGTGTTGTATCTGGACTGGATGTTTATTAACTCTTTCTTAACCTATTCTACATATGTGATTTTCAGAACTTGGATATAATGTTGTAACTGACATACATGTATATGGCTGTTCCACTAAAGAAGAGTATTTTTTGGACATATTTGAACTTTTTGAATAAAAATATAAAGGTAATTTTAGCTTTATTTGTACCTATAAATGCAAATATGATAAAGTTACATATGTGACCTGATGCTGATAATGAAGTTCAGACTTCAGTCATTTTTCATATAGGGTTAGTGTATCTGTTATACATAGTAATTAAAATATAGGCAATTTAAAAGCAGAGTGTAATTTTCATTTCTCTTCTCAAACAATTCAGCACTTTAGGGATCTTATACTACAAAACCATATAGCACTTTAAAGATTAAAGCAAGATCTTGTTCATCAGAGTTGAGTTCCTCAAACACAAACTCGTCACTAAGGTCTACATCATTGGACTGGTTATTGCCTAGTGACCGGGCACCAGGTAGTGTGTCAGATGACAGATCTGTCTGGCCCCCATCACTGGGATATGTGTCTGATGATAGTTATAGAATGTCTGTCACTGGGCTTTGGACACTGGGCACTGGGCCATGTCACAGGTGACATTTGCCAAGTTCCTGTCACTGGGCAACAGACGCCAAAAACCGAGCACCAGGTGCCAATCACTGGGCACCAGGCACTGATCACCGGGTATGGTGTATGGTGCCAATCATGGATGGTCGCAGGTAACCAATCATGGAAGACTGAGCGCCAGTCACCCAAACTTGGACCGCCAGGTGCCAATCACAGATCGACATATGATGGGCATCAGACAACAGTCTTCAGACTGGGTGCTGAGTTTTGACCATTTGTCTAAAGGCCAGAAAGCAGGAGGAAGGATCAGTTCAGTAACCCCCTTTTGTCTATGTTTCCTTTCAGTGCCTTTGGGGAACAGCCTTTGAATCTTGAGAACTGGTCTGAGGGAAAGGATCTGGACAATACTCCTCCCTTTTCGATGTTCATGTTCGACCTTATAGAGTTTGGGGACTCCCACCTCCCGGTCAGACATCTTTCCTTTTTAGACCATGCCACCATGGATGGATTTGCCTGGCTTCGATGATCAGTGGACTGGGCATGTCCTAGATCTTCCCTGCCTCTTCTGGTCTTGTTGAGTGAAGCAGAAGGTGACCAAGAGAGAATCGCCAATCGCTTTCTCCAGAGAGAGAGGATCAAAGAGCAAGTCCCATCTCCTGTGAGCAGAGATGGGATGATGATCCCCCGGTCAGGAAGTCCTCTTTTCCCAGGATCTCAGGAGAAAAATGAAATGAAACAGCCCTGCCTTGCCCCAAAAGCAAAGACAGGAAGATGAACTGTATGTTTTTGTAGCTGCAGATGAGTTCGTGGAAGAACCAATTACACCGGGTCCTTCTCATGAGTTGGGTTCACCTTCTTCATCCCACCCACTGGGTCAGATGATGGAGGAGGAAGAGGTGTGGACTTTTGATAAGGCAGTAAATGAGGTTTATCTTACTTCCCCCAGATCTATGTCCCAAGCCTGTGGGATGTTCAGAGGCTAGGATCCTCAGTTTGGAGAAGCTGCCTAGGGCACAGTCCAAGTCAGATATACTGTTGTTCCCTCACTTAGCGATGGTGATGGAGCTGACTCGCAAACTGTCTAAAGGCCAAGAATGAGCCAGACAGCAGAAGGGGTGGTCTATGCTTTGGCCCCTGGTCTCAGCCAATAGCTAGAGGATCGGGATTTCAGCAGGGACCTGAACATGTCTCCCCATCAAAGCTGTCAAGGTGTTTGAATTGAAGGCATGGACACAAGTTACCACGGCCTCACATTCTGACCTTTTTTTTGAAGGAGGAGTCTTTGTCTGCAGTGTCCTTGAATAGACTGTTTGAGACTCTGGCCAAGACATAGAGACATGCACTGACAATGTCTATGGCGCTTTCTGCAGAGCCGCTTCACCTGAATGATGCAGCTTTGGGAACATCCTATTTTGAGGTCTAATCCCTACAGTGGCCTCTCAGGACTTAAAGAATCAGTGGTACTTTTCCCAGCTAAACCGATGAAGAAATACCCCCCATTTTGGAAGATCCATTGCACCTCCTCCTAAGCAGTTTAAACAGAAAAACACTCAAAATCAGAATTATTCCCTGAATATAAAACTCCTTCTTGCCCATCATTCTTACGTTGAGGTGGCAGGAGGGGCTAAGGGAGGAAATCTACTTCCCTAATTGGAAGAGGGAATAATATCCTTGGAATGAGATAGCAATCTAACAATAGCAGATAGCAATCTAACAATAGCAGATAGCAATCTAACAATAGCGGATAAGTATTTCATAATTAGAGTCAGTTTTATCCCCCTACAAACCTACATTTTCGAGCCCCGAGTATGTAACATAATTCATCTTCTATCATTTTTTTGTGCCCTCATGTGACAAGGATTACAGAGAACTGTAAGCGCATTATGTAATATGAAACATGTTGTCATTATATGGGCAGCTGGAAAATGCATTGGAATAGATGTATTGAATTAATAATTAAAACAATATATGAATTAATGAATGACTCAACCAATCAATTAATCGGTACGGTTCCAGCAAATAAAGTCAGCAACACTTCATTTGAAATTATGAGTTAGACACCTAGGACATTTTGGTGAAACTTAAGTATGAAAGTAATGTTCTTTTGCTTGTCAATTTCCAGAAACTCGGGTCCATATTCCAGAGTTCAGAGGTCATTCCTTCCTTGAGTACAAAGGTCTAGGACGTTCAGCTCTCTCCTTTCTGGAGATAGAAATAGTTTTCAAGCCCTCTGGACCAGATGGTCTTATCCTATATAATGGATACACCAATGATCGGAAAGGAGATTTTGTGTCACTTGCCATGAGGAAAAGTTATCTGGAATTTAGGTTTGATCTAGGGACTGGACCGGCTGTAGTAAGGTAATGAAAGTTTCTTTCTTCACATTTCAGATAAAAAGTGAAGTTGTAAAAACATGTGCTTATTGCCTTGAAAATAACAGTTGGCCTCATGAATTATGCACTGCTTTCATTACAGTTGATCTATTCTAAACCTTGTTCAAATGTGTTCAATTTTTTTTTTCCCACCATAAGGCAGAGTATATTATTGATTTTGTCCATCCATCTGTCTGTATGTTACCAATTTTCTTTCTACACAATAACTCAATTTGTCTCTGTGTGCATGGGTTCGAGTCTCGGGCTCGGCCAATGTGGATATGTGAGAAAGCTTGCCAGTTGCTTCCCATGGGTTGGTGGTTCTTCTCGGGGGTTTTCCCGGGTTCTTCCTCCACCAGATAAAACTGGCTGCCATGTATAGCCTATCATTTGCTGAAAAATGGCGTTAAACCCACAACAACAACAACAACAATTCAAGTTGTCCACCATCTACAGTTACCAAACTTTGTGGGTGGCTTGTACTTGGGATAAGGAAGAATCCTATCGATTTTGTGGTCAGAAAATCAACGGCACCGTTACTGTAAAAAAAAAAAGTGGTTTCCGCATGATAACTTGAGTTGTCTACCATCTGCAGTTATGACATTTTGTGGATGGTTTGCACTTGGGGTATGGAAGAACCCTATTGATTTCGAAATCACAAGGTCAAAAGTTAAGGTCACAATAACTCGAGTTCTCCAAGAGCTACAGTTACCAAATTTTGTGGATAGCTTGCCTTTGGGGCAGGGAAGAATCCTATCAATTTTAAGGTCAGAATGTTAAAGGTCAAGGTCTCTGAGACAAATCAAAATTATTTCCACAACAATGTCAGTTCTAAATCACATAACAGAGTCAAACTTTGTTGATGGCTTGCACTTGGAATAAGGAAGTTTGGTTTTGGTTTTGTGAGTTTAACGCCATTTTTCAGCACATAATATGCTATACATGGCAGCAGGGTAAGGAAGAAGCCTATTGACTTTGAGGTCAAAGATCAAGGTCTTTGTGACTGAAAGAAGAAACATGTTTTCTGCACAATAACATTAGTTAACATCACAAACTGAGACCAAACTTTATAGATGGCTTGCACTTGCAATAAGGCAGAAGTCTATTGATATTTTGGTCACAAGATCACATGTCAAGGTCACTGTGACAGAAAGAAGAAAAATGAAACACGGGGTGTGCTTGTAATGTGCTTATCATGGTACTCCTGTTTTCATTAGTGTTTCCACCCACTGCTGTAAAAGTGTAATGTTTTATAGTGGAGGCTGCCTTATACTGGTGTACATTACAAGAAATTCAGTGTAACTATGGAGATGATTAATGCAGAACCACATTATAATAAAGTGTATTTTATGTTAGATTACATTTCCTAAAGTTAAGCAACATAAATGTAGGAGCAATTTCAAAAGTAAAATGTAACATTACTTTGTGATCGATGTCGGTAACTGTGTTTTATATGAGATTATGTTATACTGAGGGCCCTTATAGTGAGATACAGTACAGCTCACGTGATTTTTCGGAACTCCGCGCATCGCAGTGGGGTACTTAATCTCCTCCACTTTAGCTCCGCAATAGCACTCCGCGGTGGAGGCATAAATTGGCATAAATACCTACAAATCACCACCGCGTTTCGGCAGGCACACCGATGTAAACTCCACCGTGGATGGGCTAGTCGACATTACTGATTGACATCTGAACAGCCAATGAATGAAGACCACCTATGGAAAGACTGAGACGTCAAGAGTGATTTACAACCGGATACCATCTGAAGAATAAGTCCTTTTTATTTCGATCATATATTTGGACAATAAAAAATAATTTCAAAAATCTTGTATATTCAGTACACATTACTGTTTATAAAAGGTTGATTGACTTCTTTTGCAATAAGTTTATGATTTTAATTTATTTCAAAGAAATATGAACAAACTTATGCACTGACTTGACGAGAAGCACATATTGCTGAGCCTCGCAAGCAGAATAAATTTATCATTTTGTTCCAAAGGAAAGTAATTCTCTGAGATATGGAGAATTAAAATCCAAATTGACATCCGCTTCTGCTTACCCCCCCCCCCCCCCCAACAACAAACCTAAAACACTGAATTTACACTGAAATGCAAACTGCGTGCTTAGTCTTTAAGCAGTAATAGCAGAGTCACGAGGCTGAATATTATGACTGCATGTATACTGTAAGGGACTGACCATTTAATATACGGGGTTTATATGTTGTTTTGTTTTTTTTGACCGGGATATTTTTTGTTCTTTCATCACAGTAATTATTTATTTTAAGTGAAATATGGAACGGATTAACGTCAGCTAAAAAAATCAGAGAAAGACAATTGTTTTCATGCATTTACCCCCCCCCCCCCCCATTTTCCCACGGTTGGAAAATTCAATTGTCTCTCCCTAATAAAGACTTGACTTCAGCGGATGTTCTACAGAAATCAAGACAGTGACCATTGTGAACACTGTTGTAAAATATTAACAAGGATAATGTAAGTTTCAGCTTGGGAACAGTGTGTTTTTATCACACGAAGCCACCTGACTTAGCACGTTGTACTTTACAGCCGCAATTATGGTCCCGCCATTAACAATGGAAGTTTGATAATTGTTAGTAATTAATCTGAACTCGGCTTCTTACCAAAAATGAAAAATAATATGGAAAATTCTAAATTCTGAGATGTTCAGAGATTTTAATTTCCAACAAGTTTAGAGCATTTTGCATGGATGTATTGTCTCCACGTGTATCCTGTTATTTGCTCATTTTCCTATGGCGAAAATATAAAAATAAAATATACTTTTGAAATTATTTTTACGCAGATATTAAAGAATGCAGTTTCCTGTTTTTGACTGTTAGAGCCTTTGGTTATTGAGCGTGTTTCTGTTTCTTACCACTTGCAAACTTTTCCAGATTTTAGTTTACGATAACTTGTGCAGTAGTGATTTGGATTCCATATTTTATGAGAGAGAGAGAGAGAGAGAGAGAGAGAGGGGGGGGGAACTTTACTAAGAAGAGTTCATGATTAAAATTATTCATTTTATTTTTCTGTATTATGCAATAGGAAAACGAACAGAAAAGAAAAAGTTAAACATTAATTTCATGTGATGCGCAAGTTTGTCAAATCAATGGCAAAGAAAACAAACCTGCAGAAGCGTTGCTGTTGTACTTTTAGGTTAACAGTTAGCACATGAAATTAACACATCAATATCAAAGAAAACACGCAGTGCTGATGGCTTCTCTTGTGCTAGGTTACTTGCACGTGTCAACTACATGTATATAGGATGATCTTTTGCAACCATTTGTGATTTTTTTTAAAAACCGCTACTTTGGTAATTAATGCAAAATAGTACAGTTTAAAATAAAATAACGATGTGAAATCTTAATAATGCTTTATTTAAGCGATTGGATGTCAGAAAAAATTGTACAAAATGTGAATGAGTACTCATGCATGGAGTAACCATCGGAACTTGTGCGATTTTGTTTCACTTCAGTCAGGTATGATTGCAGCTTTGTTATTAATTTGTTCGATGTTTATCGTTCTTTTCATTGCAGGTAGTACAATATCACTGACTTTCATATGATCATTACAATTTGGTGTTGCGTTTACTGAAAAAGAAATAAGGATATGAATGCATGTTTAGATTCCGATAACATAGTATTGAAGAAAAAGAAATTAGATTCATTGCACAAAATGTAGTATTAATACAGTTTATGAGGCATTGTCATTACGTTATCATCATGTTAAATATGATTTGGCACTATGTATCATATATTATCTTCGTTAGAACAAGGAAATATTTATAATTAACTGAATTACTACGTTTTTTTCAGTATCAAAAAGTTAGCAAATTGCTCCCCAGAGGGATAACGATGTAGATAAATCGGTGCCCCCCCCCCCCATCTCTCTCTCAACCTCTGCTTGCATGGGTAATAAATAGTAAACCACACCTATATTATCGAGACCACGTCCACTCCGCGGTGGTGATCGGATGCGACTCCGTGAGAAAGCGTGGTGTGCAGGGCTATTCTCCGCGAGACTCCGCGACAACTCCGTCAGGACGCTTGGAGTGATGGTGGAGGGGTTTTTCTTAATCCTCTCCACTCACTCTCCACCCCCACCGCGATGCGCAGAGTTCCGAAAAATCACGTGAGCTGTACTGTACCACTGTACAGTGCTAGTAAAATTTTCATTCTTGTACTCGAGCATGGATGTCTGGATATAATTCAGTTTGGCTATGCAATCTTCTCTGTAGTTGTGTAATTATAAGTTTTGGCTCTTGTCCCATTTGCACGCAAGAAATTCATGAAGGCATATTACAAGTCAAAATCTTTGTTGATGTTGTAGCAACATGCGCTTATCCCTCGATAACTCACGCACAACGGGGTCCAAAAACATAGACCGTACTATAAGCAAGGGCATAGGGACCTCAAAAACATCAAGAAAACCATGGAGGGGGGGGGGGGGGTGACAGGGCTGTTTAATGGCTGATATTCGTTTTATAATTGCATTGAGAATAATTGTCAGTAAAGAGCTTTTTTCTAATGAAGTTGTTCACTTTTTTGTATAAATTACCTTTATTTTCAAGATAACCAACCTCTGAAAGATCGTTACCAACATTACTCCAAGCGGTTTCATTATGTATTATGTCACTGCTTTTTGTTGTTGTTGATTCAGAACAAAACAAGATTCCTTTTTTTTTCTCAAAAACTAGGGACATTTATTTCGGGAAACACCCATCAATGTCGAAACCTGATTTATTTATTGTTCTATTAGTATCGTCTTGATGTGGTTATTTAATTGCAAGTAATAGTGAAACTTCTTCTCATCTCTGAGTGCCAATTTAGAAATTTTAAGTTCGCTACAAACTCTGGAACTCGCTTCTCCATAATGAACTGTATCTGTGAAACAGAGCTTTTTATTCACCAAGTACTCATTTTGCTTGGTTGTCTTGCAATCTTTGATAAATTGAAATGAGTTTACTATGACACACAACCTTTTACGCAGGTAGGATTTGCATGCCTTTTAACTTTTCTTTTATTCCACCCCCTTTATTTGATTTGATACAAAAGATGTAATTAGCATGATAATACAAAGCAGGTTTGCTTTTAACTGAGTGTAACAACACAACAAACACTTATACAAGTTGGAGACCAAAACACGGTCGGCACTTAATTAAGTTCTCACGGAAACGCCTGTGAACATAGCTGTTACAGTAGAATGACATTTTTCATGTTTGAATACAAGAGGGCATATTGGTTTTATGATGATTACACAGACACCGAATTAAAAGATAGAACTAAAACACAAATATCACTTGACAACATTTATTTAATTGGTATTTATGTTTTAAAGTGTTGCCACCAGTAGGCATTAGTGACAGTTTCATTAATCAAAATTTCGTAGAATATTGTTATTTACAAGGTACTGAGAATGTTGTTTGGAAAGAAAATTTAACAAAGTATATGACTTCATATTAAAAGTTGAGAATTTCATAATTCAAATTTTCAGGTACTACTGTTTTTGACGATAAAATGAGCGATATATCAAGGTTTCATTTACCAATTTTGATCATGATTTTTTTCATGTTCAACAAATAGGGGCCAATTTTGGTTTTTTTTTCTAGTACAAAAAATGGGATCCATGCCTGACCCCACATTATAAGCAGATTTGCGAGTTATCTGTGCATGAGTTATTGAGGGAGTGGTATAACAAAATTTATCAGATTAATTGTTGGATTGTATCACTATCACATGTTGACAAAGCACTTGCATATCTTATTCAATAGTCTTTGGTATTAATGATATTCATGCATTATAGCTTTTTTAATTGAAAATGTATCCAAAGAAACCTTGAAGGCCTTGATATCATCATGTAAATTATTTAAAGATGTAGAAAAGTTGTCATCTTTTCAGGTCAGCAGAGCCTTTAACTTTGAACCAGTGGCACTGGGTCAAAGTGTCAAGGACAGGTCTGGAGGGTGTCATGGAAATTCTTCAGGACATTGGGAACCTAGTAACCATAAGTCATTCTCAAGGTGCCTTTACACAGTTAACCTTGACCTTGAATCTCTTCATTGGTGGACATAGTGATTTTGATGTGACTTCAAAATATGCAAACATTACACAGTCTTTCCGAGGATGCATCCAAAAGGTACATTAACAGGAACAAGCACAATGAAAGTTATTTTAAAATATATTATATAATGCAAGGACTGTTTTTAAAGTACTAACATGTGATTTATGCATTAAAATGCCACAGTTTCAGCTTTAATGACAGGACAAGCTTCTGATTAGCAGAGCTTAATACCACCCTAGAGGCTGTTGCTATGAAATAGTTTTGATGAAATTTGATACGTAAGTTGGTATCATCAAGATCTTCAGTAAACTTATGAGTGATATTTGCACATTCTAATGAAGACAGATGTGCCTTCTGTTTGGTTTAGCTTGTAACCTAGATGCTTTCACTTGTAAAAGATTTTAATACAACTCTGAATCTAAGCTTGCATCATCAAGATTTGAGAGCTCAATTATGAGGCTCCTTTCTGAATATTTAGGAAGTGATTTTGATGAAACTTTAAATGTAGGAGGTGATCAACATCAGATTGCCTCGGGGCAGTGTTTCTGAATGGATTTTGATGAAACTTGGCATACAAGTTTTCATAAATAATACCTCTTATGGGGGGGGGGGTTGATGTAGATTGACATGTATACAAATTAATTGGGTGATCTGGTATTGGTTTGGCTTGATTTGTTGCCACACAAAGTGCAGGACTTCTGTATAGAGCTTAATGAAAACTGATTTAAAAAATGTGTTTATGAAGAATCTAATAAGGAAACAAGTTCAGTATTTAATACAAATTACTGCAGAAAATATGATGGCATAGCAAATCAATGGCTGAGCTTGTTTCCATCCAGTGTTAAATTAGTAATCTATTTCCTAATAGATTTTTTGTCACACTTGCTGTATTAGATTACATGGAGAAAAGAGTTATTTATTGATAACATTCTAGACTCTCAATGTCTTTTTGTCTGCTACCTATAATCATTTTGGCAAAAACCTATTGATTTGTTGAACTTTGTATTTATGTGTTTTATTTCTTGACAGCAAGGTATTATTATTAAAATCTGTTTGAAAATGTTCCTGATTCATTGTCAGCTGTGATGCTTAGGCCCCTTGCTAGAAAGAAGATTATATTTAAAAGTTTGTATTGTAATATTTGCAAAATGAGATAATTCTCAGATAAGATAAATAGACAGACTGACACTTTTGTCTATAAGAGAATCTAGCATACTGTAATTATAATTTTCCGATTTTATGAAGCCATGAGATTTAAAGACATTTAACATTAATCAAGAAATCCAATGTAATTTAGACCATTTTCATATTTATGTAAAAAGTACAGTAAAACCGTTATTTTTGAAGTAGAGAGATTTCAGTCCTTGCATGTTTAATACACAGTGTCCATCCTGTATTACCAGATATTCTTTGTATTACTAACAAATACGAATCAACTTTATTTATCATACTAAAATTTGTAACAAAGTATATGGTTGCAGTGGCATTTCGTGTCAAGGGAGGCAACTCGAAATTAGGGATATAATTAGACCGGAAAGTAATTATCTCCCTTGAATATTGTTTCACAGATGGTAATACTTTAAATAGTATTAGAAAATCCTTAATAATTTTGCAAATAATGTTTCAGATGTTAATATAAATTCTCTAGTGATATATAAAGAAAAGAAAATTTAGGAAAATATTATAAAGATTATTTAGAGCAGTATGTGTAAGATAGTTAAAGGGACAGTGAATTGAAATATCACTGGAGTTGTGTTATTCCACCTGATCTCATGTAAATTAGAATCACTTCAATGCTCAAAGCCATTACTATTCTCAGTACTTTGATTTGTCACAGTTGGTGCTAATTACTATGAGTCGTAATTCGCTGTTGTAATTTGTTCTGACACAAAATTTGTACATACCATATTGTTTGATTCATGATTTTTCTTCATTATTTCAGATTGTAATCAACAATAAACCATTGCAGTTAATGGAGGATGCCATATCAGGTGTAAACATTGAGGGTTGTGAGCATTCATGTGTCGGTCAGCCATGTTTAAATGGAGGAGAGTGTGTGCCCAATAGGGATATCTATTCCTGCTCATGTCCACTAGGATATATAGGCCTCAACTGTGAAAAAGGTAAAGAATTATCTTTCCTTGGGTGGGGGGAATGTACAGCTGGACCGGGTCTTGATCCAGGATCTCCATAACTTCATTCAAATGCTGTACTAGCCGAGCTATCCAGACCAATGCCCTTCCTGTGACTCTTTGCATTTCAGAGTGTCTCCATTAATCAACCAAGTTGAACCCCAGACTGTGCATCCCACTGTTCTGTATCACAGGGAGAATAATGTGTATCAAGGTGCAGCCTAATACCAAGACCTCTCTAACTCTAGATGGGTGTACTACTATCAGAATCATCCTAGCTGTTGCCTTTTTGCCAATCCTGGTGACATTTTGACTTGAATGTTATCAGTAAAATAATAAGAAATAAAAGATTCAGCATGGCCTTGGAATTGGAAATGTATTCAAGATATGAAGCTTGAGTTAAAAGCTGCAGTGCTAATTGCCTTTCTCCATTGAAGAAGTCATTAATTACTGTTCCAGTCATTATCATTATTATTATTATTATTATTATTATTATTATTATTATTTATGTTGCACTCATTTTTAGTAAGCGGTTAACAGTGGAGGAAATGACCTTTAAAAGAAAGATTTAATTCTTTTGTATGTTCTCCACAATGAGGACTGACTTGATTGTGACCTTCTGTTACCAGCTTTAAACTGTATTGCATTTTCTTTCTTTCAGGAATAATGGTTTTCTCAACAATGTTAATAAATGTAGTTTTTATGCTTCAGAGGCAAAGAACCCAGTTGACAGTCCAAGATTTATGGGAGAAAGCTATCTTATGTACATGGAGAAAAAGGTTGCAAAAAGGTAATAAGATCTCTTGTTCATTGATTTGTACCAAGTGCATTGCTCAGTAGCTGCATATGGAATATTAAGTACACACACAGATCCCATTTGGTCGAAACTCTTATTTAAAAAAATAAATACAATGAGTGCATGTGTCTCAATCCCAGCATACTGCATAGGAGGGAAACATTGATGTGTCTTGATACTGGCATGCTACACGGGAGGGAAACATCATAATCTTGGGAGCTTACTACATTTGTATATTCTATTAATAGGTTTTTTGGGGGAGGGCTGCCTTTTATCCAGCGCATAAGTCCATTGTTTTATAGTGTGAACCAATTCAGTGGTTTTCTGATATTTATCACACAATCTATAATTTGCATTTGCCCTTGACATATATTATTTCATGCAAGAAACTTTGGTTCTTTGCTAACCTATATTGCATAAAGATGTATTTGCCTTTTCTTGTAGACTGTATGTTTTTAGTCTCCGTTCTTATTTCTTTTTATATGGGGAGTTTTATTTGTACCGTTATGTAAATACTCCAATCACCCACCCCAATGTTTGCGTTATTTGTTTTGTCTTTGTATGTGTCCTTTGTCCCACCAATGAAAAGCTAGTCTAGCTCAAAACATTGGACTACAATTCGTACCTGTGCTGTTATAAATTTTTTTGTCATTATATATATATATATATATATATATATATATATATACACACACACACACACACACACACACACACACATACAGCGAAACCCCACTGTAGCATGCTTCATTATAGCATGAATTGGGATATAACACGATCGTGGCGTGGATCCCGAAATTTCCTGTTTTTTTCGTACATGAAAAAATACATTTTTTTCAAAGTATGAAAACTAATCTATAAAAAATTAATTATCATTTTGAGGAACATCAGTGTACGAATTAGGATATAACATTGTGTGGCTCCTGAAATTTCACAATAATTTCGCCTCTTTTGTGTTGTATTCTTGAAGAAAAAAGTGTAAAAAAAAGTGTCTTATGATTGCATCTTTCTTGATATGAATAAAGATATTAAACGTTTCTATTTGTCAATATTCATTTAAAATGTGTAAATAGTCAATCACTGCACTTTGATCTTAGCTTATTTGTCAAAGAATTCAGCTCGTTAAAAAGCTGATAAGTGTTAATCTTATTATTATTGAACCATGAACAATAAAGCCAGTAAGTCTTCTTTGTGTTTTTCTTCAATGCATTGTGTGCAATTGTTGCTCAAAAGAAAAAAAAATTTCTCATCCGAATTTATAAATCAATTAATCGAAGAAATTGCTAATCATCAGAGTCAATCTCATTGCTAAAGGCTGTTCAAATTGTGGGGCAGTGATTTATAAAAACATTTAAAAAAAAAAAAAGCTGCCAACATGTGCCTGTGGCTTTGCTGTGTTATCAGACAATCATCACACAATCAATTGACCACTGAATAATAGCAGGCGCCCCCTATAAAATGACCCTGTTGTTCCTTAACAATTATTCTTGCTGTAGTCGTTCAAAAAAATAGGCGCCAAAGTGTTCATTAGTGGGTATTTACAATGGATAACAGGATACAGAAAAGTAAAGCCTTTACTGTTAAAGAGAAGCTTGAAGCCCTGGACAGGATTATGTCTGGAGTTAAACAAATGCAATTAGCTTCGAGATTTAGGTGTTCACAAGCCAAACGAACAATGTGGTGGTCTAAAAAGTTTCTTACCAAATCTTTCATAATGTTATGACCATGTTATACCGATGCTGTCATAATGTTATGATCATGTTATACTGATAATGTCATAATGTTATGATCATGTTATTTCAAGTTGCGCAGTAAGCATTGATTTTATAAAAGCAAAAACAGATTGACTATAGGCTTTCAAGTAATGTATCATATTTGCTGTACCATACATAGTGGACAGGTCACTTGGAGTAGCTAAATGAAGTTTTTGTCATTCTCATAAACTGGTATCGGTTTTACAGTATCAGTAGCAGTGGCAGTGGCATCATCAAGGTTTTGTGTTGAAGTTTTTGCAAGTCACATATCTTCTGCATCAGTGGCTGCATTGAACTGTAATCTGTTTAGATTGTTACTATATTTTCTAAAGTTTGTACCTGGATATGCTTGGAGTTCCTACCTGGATATGCTAGGAGTTCCATAAGTTCCCACCCGGATAAACTAGTAGTGGCTGCATAAGCAGAATCATAAGCAGTTCACAGGCACAACACCACATTCTGCAGAAATCCAGTCAGGGTATTCACTAGAACACCTGTTTGAAGGTTTCCCATTTCTTGCTTAATATGTCAAAATTGGAACTTCTCACTGGAAAAGTTTGACTCAGCATCCAGATGCAATGTCTGTAATATATATTTATCCTGTGTCATTTCAGAATCAGTGGAAACAAGATAGACATAAGAATCGCCATCAAGCCAGAAAGTCCACAGGGTTTGCTGTTCTGGAGCAGTCAAGATGAGATGGATTCATCCAGTGATTATGTTTCCCTGGGATTTGTAGATGGTGCTCTTCAGTTCCGATACAATTTGGGCAGTGGAGAGGCAGTCCTGTCATATAATGATTCCAAATTGTTTGATGGTTTTTGGCATTACATACATGCTCAGAGGTGTGTCTACTAGACAAAGAGCTGCTAGGATATACAATATGACAAATTCAGATGATATTAATCTGGGATGGCATTAAGCTGCACATCTGCATCTCAGAGTTTCTCTTAATTCTCTTTGATGCATTGTTTTGCCTATTGAATACTAAAAATGCATCCATAATAGCAAGTTTCCAGTTTAAGTGCACACACATTTTGTGTGCATGTGAGCTGTCCGTGATAAATTCCATAGTTTTTACCTCACCTGGCCATAAGGTCAAGTGTGCTTATGACAACCATCCATTGTCTGTCAACAATTGCTATTTTCAACTACTTTTCAAAAACCTCCAGACCAGTTTTAACCAAACTTGGCACAGAGCATCCTGGCATAAATGCCTTTCAAATTTGTACCAATGATACTGACTTTCCATCAAATATGGCCACTGTTACTAAAAATAGAAGAAAAAAATTTGAAACATCTTCTCCAAAACTGCTAAACAGATTTTGATCAAATTTGACAGAAAGCATCCTGGTATGAAGACCTTTAAAGTTTTTTACAAATGATGCTGATCCACAACCATTACTAGAAATAGAAAAACCTTTCAACGACTTCTCAAAAATTGCTGAATTGAATTTTACAAAATTTGATAGAAATCATCCTGGTATGAAGACCTTTCTAATTTTTACTAATGATTCTGATCTGCCATCAAACATGGCTGCTTTTACTAAAAATAGAAAAACCTTTAAATGACTTCTCAAAAACTACTCGACAGAATTTGACCAAATTTGACAGAAAGCATCCTGGCTTAGAGGGCTTTTAAGTTTGTACAACTGATGTTGATCCACCACAGACAGTTACTAAAAATAGAAAAGATTTCTCCAAAACCACTGAACAGAATTTTGTCATATTGAACATAAAGCATCCTCACAGGAAGCCCTTTCAAATTTATACATCAATACAGCCTCCATCAAATATAGCCGCTATTAGTAAAAATAGAAAATTGTTAAAATGACTTCTTTTCTAAAACCATTGAATAGAATGTGACAAAACTTGACAGAAAGCATTTGGAACAAAGACCTTTAAAATTGATACAAATGATGCTGATCTGTTATCAAATATGACCTTTTAAGTCTGTACAAATGACACTATCCACTATCAAACATGGCTGTCATTACTAAAAATAGAAAAAGCTTTTAATGACTTCTTCTGGAAAACCACTGCATATAATTGACCAATCTTGATAAAAACCATCCTGGCGTAAAGACCTTTAAAATCAATACAAATGATGCTGATCTGTTATCAAATATGGCCTCCATTAATAAAAATAGAAAAACATTTAAACAACTTTTTTTTTCAAAGCCTGCTGAACTGAATTTGACTAAATTTAGCAGAAAGCATCCTGGCATATATGGCCTTCAAATTCGTACAAATGATGCCAATCCACCTTGAAAAGTAGAAAAATATTTGCACAACTTTATCTAAAAACAAAACCTCTGAACAGATTTTTATCAGCTTTGACACGAAGCATTCTGGCATACGGGCCTTTCAATATTGGACAAATTATGATGATGTACCATCAAATATTGATGAAAATAGAAGAACTAGAGAAACCGTGAAACATTTGTTTTCATAACATATGCAGTCAAAAGCATTGGAAGAAATTTCAACATAAAGCATTTTTCTGTCCCAGATTTCTTGACCAGATGCCCTTGCATTTGTCTATTAGGCAGATGTCAGTGATGTGTTCAATCTCAGATCCACTTGTACCTCTTGCTCTAGAAAAAAGATACTGATGGTGATTGCTCAGTTTGGGAGGTATTATTCGAAGCTTTATCAGCTGAACCTGGACCTCCATCCAGTCACTAAACCTGGACCTCCATCCAGTCACTAACTGGCTTAGTTGGGTCATTTGGCAGCACTTATTGTATCCATGAGCATCCGAATGAGGCAAGCTCAACTCTAGTGAGACTTAAATCAGTGTTGACAACATCTATTTTTTATTCTGGGTAGCTGCTCTAGTAAAACTGGTTTCCACAGCAATCAAGTGGAAAACGTACAAATGATACTCTTCATAGAATGATTTTTTGTCCAAAACTACCGGACTATATTGGACCAAATTTTGATAAGTCCTAGCATGGACACCATTCTCATTCATATGAAAGATGCCAATACGACACCTAGTTCAGCTGAAGTTATTCAAAATAGACACAGAGTTGAACAACATGTCATACACCAGAATTTTCATCAAAGAAGCTGATAATTATACTGATATCAGTATCTTGCAACCCAAGTTATCTGCCTTATCACCACTAAATTGGCCTTTTAGACCAATGTATGCCAGATGAGCAATATCAGGCAATCTTGGGCCTCTATTTTAAAAAAAAAAATTATTTTTAAATATTGCCATTAGTTTAATTGGAGTAAGTTAATACAAAGAAATCTTTAGTTCCACAACCTCCACTGTAATATCATAAGAATCTTGTTCATTTTCATTTCAGCAGGTTTATATGTTTAAAAAGGATCTTACACTTGCATTTTTTTTTGGTCCCTGCTCAGCAAAGTGATTTAGAGCTTTATAATAATCATGTTGTCTTTCTACTGGTCTGCCTATCAATCCATCCATTCATACTAAAGTTTCCACAGCATAACTTTACCAGTTATGACTGGATCAATGTCTAATTCAGCGTGCAGAAGATCTTGGACAAGTTTTATTGTCAGCTTTCAGCCTGATCAATTCTATGTTATATTTCACTGTTTTATGATGCTCTTACTTGCATTTCATTGAATTGACTCCATTTATTATTATTTGATATGAATCAAATTTAGTGTGCTGTCTATATAGACAAGATCTTGGAGGAAATTTTAAGCAGTCTGCTATTGTTTGGAAGAGTTATGTTCCCTAGGGGTCTGATGAATTCACCTTTATTTTCTCACAATAAATGTTCTATATCGGGCCATTATTTGGACCCTACTCGGCCACTGTTAATTCATTTATTTTGTTGTGGTTATCAATTTTTATAGCTTTGTGAAAAAAGATATTTTCATCATTACTAAAAAAATTTGATTGGGGTGAGGGTTTTTATAGTTTGCACAGATGGATCATTTTCTTCCAGTCTTTAAAATTGTGCTTTGTAGCAAGCACAAAATCCATGAAAATTGGTACCCCACAACTGATAGTGAATGAGCAGTAAGTTAAAAGCAGAACTGTATTAATCATATTGTCAGTCTGTGACTCCATTTACATTTGTTCCCACAGTATAAGAAGTAGTAATACTTAAAGAATCAAAGTGCCTGACTCCCCTCTTTTAGTAGCACTAGCATAACTTTATGGTGAATATTGCTTCTTCCAGACTTAATGGAATGGTGCTTGTTTGCATTGATGCTTATTGCTGAGAACTCCAGTGAATGCTACAAAATTCTGATGATGATGTCGGAGGAGGATTAGTAATGATTAAGAAATGACCATTTATGAAGGTCAACCAATTTTGTTCTCTTCATGAGGAAAACATTTTTGTTGAGTCTGCCAATCTGTATGTCAACACCCTAGATTAACCTCAATGGTAAAGTTTTTTACTTTTATTTCAGTACCATCTTAACCCACCCTCCTTGGTTTTACAACATAGCTTTAGTAAGTAATTATCTTTAGCTAAATAAATAATGTTATCAAAGCTTGGGGGCATGCTCAGCAAGCAGGCCATGACCAGCTTAAAATTTTTTTTTTTTTAAATATTATCTTTGCATATGATTTTTAATACAATCCTGATACAGAAATACCAGTGGTATTATTTATTTTCTTTATCAGTTTATTCTTTATTTATTTACACTCCATTTACCTGTTGTTTTTTTTTCAGGAACAAACAAGATGGTTACTTGGCTGTGGATGAATTAGATGTTGTAGAAGGCAGCTCAAAGGGGACATATACCATGCTCAACACTAATAAAGTTCTATACATTGGTAATACAACGGTTTTGCTATAAATAATCTTAAGATCTGGATCCTTTAATTTTCTTTACACCATATGTTCAAAATCTGTAATAATTTTCATTAGTACATAAAATTTCAGGATATCAATTACGATTTTTAAGGTCTTTAGAAAAAAGTTGAAGTCAGAAAGTAAATTAAGGAATGTTTTACCTGTAGTACAGAATTGCATCCATTCTAAGCATAATAAGACAAGTTTCACAGAGAACTTAATCTACCTTGAATTTGTTTTCAGTTGACAATATTGTCCAGTTTACCATATATACTCGCATATAAGCCAATACCAACTGCAAACTGCATAGATCCAGATCTGCCGCTGCATAATGCGCCGGCAAATCTAGGTCTATGCAGTTTGTAATGACTAATCAGTAGCATTTGGACTTGGCTTATATGCAAGTATAGATGGTAATGATTATTAACAGTGTTTACGCTTGTTAATAGGTTGTGGATCAAGAACCTGTTGAATTCTGCATATTGTTCATAATGCAAAAAAAGTAAAATCCAATTTTTAAACATGGCTTATTTCTATCGAATAGGGACATTATAATTAGTGTAAGTAAAAGAAAAGAAAACTTTAAAATAGTATTTAAAAAAAGTCTGCAAAGTCTATATCCACATATACATTGAGGGCTATGGATAGTGTGCAGATAGTCATAATGGTATATACTCATTATATATCCAATTTGTTTGACATGACAGTGTTTACAGTTGTCCTCGGACATGTAATCCTTAAGCTGGTAATTTTAATCCAACTGTTAATGAACCAAAACAATAATGTCTATTCCATTTTAAGATATTCAGTTGGTTTAAACTTTTCAAGTAATGTTTTGCCAACTTTTGGTTGAAATTGAAAGTGAGGATGAAACTTGTACACATCTGACAGCAAGTAGTTGGTGGAAACTGTTTACAGTAGACACAACTTGAAAGGCATTGCAAGTTTTTGAAGTAGGGTGACATATCAGCTATTGGGCTGGCACTTTCTGTATTTGGCTTAGGTCTGTTACTTAAAGGAGGCCAGTTCCATCTGCAGTATTCAAGCTCCAGCTGCAGTATTCAAGCTGCCTCCTTTACCATTAAATATATGAGCATAAGCATACTACATAACAAATTGACAGAGAGAAAACTATGGAATCTGTGAAGAAAACCAGTTTTCACCAGCATTTCTGGATGATGAATAAATCTTTGAATAAAAAAAATAAGCAAATTGCTGAAAAATTTCAGCAGAAAATGGGGGGTGGGGGGTGAGTGGGGCTTATACACCTAAATATCAGATCAGGTAAGTGCTTTTTATTTGCAAACAAGAATATAATGCAACCCAGTTTACCTAGAATATTCATTTTCCTGGAAAAGGTATTCAGAAAAATTATAATTTTGATGAGCATACTAATTATCTGAACAGAGAGAAAAGTAATTTTTATGTCTTTCAAATTTGATATGTTTTTCAATCTAAATGGGATTTCAGGAACATTTTAAAGGATCATCATAGGTTCAAAATAGGCTTTAGTCCTTACTGAATCGGCATTGATTCCCAAATACACAATTGCCATATCATGACATGTCTCACAAAAAGCATGATTTCTGTAAGACCTTTCTTGACACTGTGCTATATGCCAGTAAAATGTAGACTGTTTAAGCAGTAAACAATCATGATGCACAAAATTTCACACTTGGTGCTCATGGAAACCATTACCACAGTTTATACAGTTAATTGTCAAAGAGGCAACTGAAATGTGCAGTGGGCAGATAAACAATCACCGTTCCACACATTACCTAATTGACTGACAATAGTTAGTGTGATTTTGTGTTGCTAGTCCTGCTGCAGGAGAGCTCGTTGGGCTAATTGTCATAGATAAAGTACCATATATACTCGCATATAAACCAGGTCCAAATGCAAACAACATAGACCCTGATCTGACGGCACATTATGCGACGGCAGATCTGGGTCTATGTAGTTTGCAGTTGGTATTAGATTATACGCAAGTATATACAGTACATAAATTAGAATAACCCATTTTGTTTGAAGTTATGTAAATCAGAGATGTTTATTGAAGAAACAAAAGTTATTACACTTTGTTGCCTTGAATGAGAATCTAATTGACTGACAATAGCTAGTGTGATTTTGTGTTGCTAATCCTGCTGCGGGAGAGCTCATTGGGCTAATTGTCCTAGATAAAGTACCATATATACTCACATGTAAGCCTGGTCCAAATGCAAACAACATAGACTCTGATCTGCCGGCACATTATGCGACAGCAGATCTGGGTCTATGCAGTTTGCAGTTGCAATTGGATTATACGCAAGTATATACAGTACATAAATTAGAATAACCCATTTTGTTTGAAGTTATGTAAATCAGAGATGTTTATTGAAGAAACAAAAATTATTACACTTTGTTGCCTTGAATGAGAATGTTTAAGCCATCTTTATTTAAGATTATTGGCTAGTTCATGATCAGTAGCAATGTTTCTTGGGAGTTGGGTTTTATGCCATACATAAAATGCAAATTGTGATTACAGTAAAACCTATCCTAAAGGTCACCTGTACATAGCAGTCACCTGGTCACAACAGCTATTCTAATTTTCCCCGGCAAATTTTCTATATAAATGTTTTGTGCGTAATGGTCACCTGCCTTCTGCGGTCAGTGGCCAGGTGTTTCCTAACCAACAGTGGTTTCTCCCTGCCTTAAGCGGTCACTGGAGCATGTCAACAGTGACCACTCTAAGTGTGCAGATTAAACTATTTTTTTATGAGCATGGCATTATTTAGATAAAGGCATATCATGTGAATTGATGTGTAAACATTTCATATCTCACCATACTCTAGTAATACTGTCAGCCTAACTTGAAGGTATCAATATGTTAGGTTCAAAAGCAAGGCGGTTTTTATCCATACAGGAGAGGGTCAAAGCAATTCATTTGCTGGATAGGGGAAAAAGTAGTCTTGTAGTTGGAGCAGAATTGGGAGTCAGGCGAACTCAGATCCAAGGGGTTATTAAATGTATTCCAGATATTACAATCGATTTTGAGAACATAATTCATTTTTTTAGAAGAGTTACAAGTTACATCCCTTTTCATAAAGGTTAGGGGTCATTCAGTATTTAAAACCTGTCTGTAAAGGCAGATGAAGTTTCAGTTCATGGGTCACAAAGAAATGCCATATACAGCTTCTTTTGATTCCCTGTTTATCACAGGCCTCTCACATAAGCCAATTGTCTTTTGATCCCAGCGAGTTTAGCAACTATCTAATCCAGATATTGTTTTTGAAGCATGAACAACTGTTTTCAAGCCTCTTTTGTACAAGCTGGTTGGCCAAAGAGTCAGTCCTCTGTTTTACAGTTATGTTTGCTGTCAATCAGTAGTGAAATTATTGTTTTGTCATAGGACACAAGACAAAGATCAGTGACTATTTCTAGTTGGTGAAGTGATGATTTAATTTATAGGATGGATTAAAGTGAGTAGGATACAGTAATCTTGTGTGGATCATACATTTGGGAGAGAACAACATGTATGCATATTTTGTGATTTTGTTGAATAGGGCACATATATCAATCTTGATAATGTAATAATAATAATAATAATAATAACAACAATAATAATAACAATAATAATAATAATAATAACAATAGTAATAATAATAATAACAATAATAATAATAAATAAAGATAATGATACTCAGTGAATGGTATTTATTCAAAAACCAATTTTGAAAGGTGAACCTGTGTGCAGGGGTCATCTTTGTACAAAGGCCAGTTTTGCCTTTTCCCATGGGTGGCGGCTATTGACAGGTTTGACTATTTCGATTGTTAGAATGTTAAAGTTTGTGTGGAAGAGTGATTCATTTCAGGAGGTGGTTTTCAACAGAGTTTGATTTTGTGAAGCACAGCAGCAAGGGGGTACATTTTATACTTTGTATATACTGCAAACCCCATATTAACATGAGTAATTCAGGAGTCCATGACATCCATCAATATAGTAACACCACCCTGCATGATTGCAGAGCTCAATCCCAAAAGTAAGTAATGTGTTCAAACAATCGTCAGCAAAGTCACAAGAGTTGAAGTGTTTTTCTGCTACCATCTAGTCTCTAATGAGTGCAGAGATGAATACTAATGATATTGCATCACTTTCAAAGCAGCAAAGTCTGCAACTACAGCTTAATACCATATTCCACTGTCCAATGGATTTTAATGACAGAAACTGTGTATTTGTATTTAATGCATGTGTGGTGGTGATGTATGACGATGCTAAGTCTGCCAGCTGTGTTTTTGTTTGGAAGTGTATTAAAATGTTTAAGAGAAAACATTTTCTTTTTTTTAATTTAAATTTGAATTTCCAGTTATTTTCCATAAACTTGTACAAGTATATACATTATTCTCGGTTGTACAAAGTCACTTATTTCAGACTCACTTTTGGAGTCTCACCCCCACCCCACCCCATGGATGGATGGATGGTTGGCATTTATGCAAAGAAAATATTTGAATTCCAGAAAATTTTCCAATTCTAGCAGTTTTCATCCCTATTCACCCTATTTTTTCCAAAATATTAGGTTTGGTTTTAATTCCCAAGCACCTTAAAAGAACCAGAAAAAAGACATTTTTTTGTTGTTGTAATTTTTGTATATACCTGGCATTATGAAGACCATATTATATTATGATCTTGCACCTGGGCTAAGGAAGAACCATTTTTTTTTTTTTTTTAATTTTAATATGTCCAACTAAATCCTTTTTTTTCTGTCCTTTTGTTTGCGGCCTTAGAGAATGGACCTATTCTTGATGATGGGATCTCTGACGAGTGTAAACCGAATTCATTGCTTATGTTCTTTGAGCATGGAAAGTACAAGGACATGCTAGTGCAAATATATGATGTTCAGTACCACTATCGAGTGGACTATGGCTAATTTACATTTCTTAGGTTTGCATTTACAGAGAATCCCACCTTAACAAATATTCATTTATATTGGATGTCACAGTATGGACAAATGATTATAAATTCCTTTTCTAAATTTAACTTTCTTCACCTCTATAGAAAGGAAATGTATAGTTTTGTTGTCACAGGAGTGTCATTGTAGTAAGGTAAAAACATGAATTAAGAGCATGGAAAAATGAAGGTTTCTTATTTTGAGGATTATTGTTTAGCTTTCTAAATTCTCCACAGTCATTATTTATAATAATTTCTGTTTTAGGTGGTATGCCCGATGTCAGCCAGAATACAATTAGAAAATTCACAACAGGCTTTAAGGGATGCATACAGGACTTGATACTTGGAGAAGACTTGACTTTGAGGTTAACAGAACATGCTCAGAAGGGACGCAACATCCTCCCATGCTCATAATATCAATATAGCTTCCTTCCTGTGTGATTATTGTGTTTATATGTCGGAGAGAAAGGGAACAAAACTGGAATACTTTGAGGCTTATCTTCACTTTAATATGATGGTCAATACATGATGCTGATTGAACACAAAGAATATATCACATTGGACATGATTGACTATGTGATTGCATGCAGTAGTGATGAGTGTTGTATGCTCTCTTTATTTGTGACTACACTACATTTATGTCAGACTTGTGTTACATGTATTCACCAATTTAGATGTAAGACAGAGATCAAAATAAAAACATTTTGTGTCCCATTTTTGTGTGAAATATGTGATGCAGTTTTTTTTTAAATTAGCTCTACTGGTCATAGACTGTTGTCCATCATTCTTCCGTACATTAGCACAAGGTATTGCTACACCTTCTAAACTACTTGGAGAATTGCCATGAAACTTTACAAACAAACATTCACCCCAAGGTCTATTTGGTCCTAGATGAAAATAGTGCCACTTGGACTTCAAATATGGCTGCCACAGTGGCTATGCTGAAAATATAGTTACAGCTACGCCTTCTGAATGGACGAGTCTATCAACATGGGATTTTCACTTAAAGACTTCTTCTGATATCTGGTTGTTATAAAAAGAAAATGGTGCCGATCTGACATCCAATGTGGCCACCATGGTGGTCATCTTGAAAATGTTCTTATCGCTACTACTTTTGGATGGATGGTCATATCGACAAAGGGTCTTCACCAGAAGACTTCTTATGGTGTTTAGTTGGATTTAAATGAAAATGCTGCTGATCTGACAGCCAATATGACTGACATGGTGGTCACCTTAAAAATCTTGCAGTCACTACTACTCCTGAACGGATGGTCATACCAACATGGGGTTTATATAGTTGGTCCTAAATGAAAATGGTGCTGATCTTGCATCCAATATGACTGTCATGATGTCCATCTTGACAATCTTGTTATTGCTTCTTCTGGTTGGATGGTCATATTGACATGGGGCTTTCACCAAAAGACTTCTTGTGATGTCTAGTTGGTCCTAAAAATGATATGTCCATCATGGTGGCCATCTTGAAAATCTTGTTATCGCTCACAAATAAAAGAGATGGTTTCAACACTTGGCAGTTAAAAAACAAATTTGTCTTCTCTTGAATTCCTGGAAATTCTTTTTGGCCAGTAGAGCATCAGTCCCTTTGAGGGAATATTGTATAGAAAGGTGTGACTTGGATGGATCTAACTAAAACATATGGCTGGATCCATGTTAAAGGTTACTGGAGAGAAAGTCGCATTTTTTATTACAATTCAAAATGTGTATATGAGGATCTACATTTTTTTCTAAACATAGTTCAATCATTTGTGTATGTGTTATCATTGATGTTGTTGTTATCACAGCATTGAGTCATCATTTGTTAAATAAAACTGATGTTTTTGTATACAAGTGGTCATAGGTACAGTTGTACGTTATAACCAGTATGCAACATAAATGTGTTTTGGCAGTTGTAACCAGAAATATGATTTGGCCTAAAACTTCATTCAGATGTTTTTGTGACCTTGGTTCAGCTAAATTCTAAATATAAATCGGTAGTTTCTTGCCATTATAACCACCGTTACCAACACACCCAAACAATCTCTTTAAAGGTCACATGACCAAAATAAACCCCAGGAGAATAACAACCTGAATTGTGGATACAAACAGACATGCATTTATTCAGATATGTGGGTTTTATTTTAGCTCACTTCTAGGAAGTAGAGGAGAGTTATTGTACTATCCCTTGCATTAGAGTCGGTGTTGGCATAGGCACATATATAAGCATATACATATATACAGCCTCACTGCATCTTGACCATTTTTTTTTCTAAGCAGCAGTTTGGAGTGGTTTTTGTAGCAATTATCCCCAAGGGAGGGGGCTAAGGAATTATGGACATTTAATTTATTTGTACATTCTTGGTTAAGTTTGTGCATTTACTTCAGGTTTTTTGCACCCTGATATACATACTGTTATACCTGGAATCATGAAACTTGGTGATGGGATGGTGTAGATATCATTGGTAACAACCAATGGTTGAATTACATCTTAAAAATACTTTCGAGCAAAACCATGGTACATTTTAAACAACTGAATTAATTTATGCTTACCGGTATAATGTCGAAAATTCAGGCAATCTCACTCGTCTCATTTGGAAGAGTTATGGTCCCTTGATTGCTTGCCCTTCTGACTTTGGTTTCTGCAGCATAATTTTACTAAGCTGTGTTAGATTTCAACCAACCATAGTTTGGTGTACAGCTTTATACTGATGAGACCTTGAATGAGTTTGATTCCCAACATTCCCCAACATTTAAAGGAGTTACAGCCCCTGATTGACCATCCTCCTGACTTGGATTTTCACAGCATAACTTAATTAGGTTTTGTTGGATTTCAAGCAAGTTTGGCATGATTTTATTGACGAGACCTTGAATGAGTTACTGTGCAGGTCTGTCATAATTTATATATAAAGAATTTCCAAATAATTTATATACAGAAATAGCATGTTTGCTGACACATCATCCAAGTCTTCAGGTATTATTCCATGCATTATATCAGGAGAATGTTTTCCTTTGGGGTGTTTGATTCATCCATTTTTTTTTTTCCTTGATGTATGTTGGTCTTTGTTTCCAAAGACAGCCTCTGTTCTAGATATGGGGAAACTGCTGTAGACTCCTTAGACTGACAGGATGCTGTAGACTCCTTAGACTGACAGGATGCTGTAGACTCCTTAGACTGACAGGATGCTGTAGACTCCTTAGACTGACAGGATGCTGCACTGTTGGCCTTGCCATTTGATTGATTTGATCCACATAAATTAACTTGTATATTTTTTTCACTGGAAGAACTAACTTTTTCTTTGAGACCAAATGATGCCATTCCACCATCAAATATGGCTCCCATTTCTAAAAATAGAAATACATGCACACAACTCTATCTAAAAAAAAATGCTGAACAAAATTTTACCAGCTTTGACACAAAGTATACTGACAATCTGGGCCTTTCAGTATTAGACAAATGATGTTTATATGTGTTCATATTTAGATGAGGATGCAAAAAATGGAGTAACCTTGAAACAGTTGTTTTCATAACGTGGAATTGACAGCATCAGAGAAATTTCAAAAAGAAAGTATACTACCAACCCAGATTTCTTGGCCAACTGCTCTTGCATTTGGCCATTAGGCAGATGTCCTACAGGTGAGTAAAATCAGTCCTACTTGGACCTCGTGTCTTTTAAGGATTGAATATCTTAATTTTAGCTTTTTTTATATTCTAAATGTCTCGGAAGAGTTTGTAATTAGCTTTTGTTTTAATTCTCCAGATCACATGATACAAATATTAAAATGTTCACATTAGTAAATTTATACGTTTATCATGTCTTTATGGATTATGCAAGATTTGAACTGCTATTTTTCAGTGTTTTTTGGATAAAGTGTGTTAACATGGTTCTGATTGTTCTTGTCCACTAAGGTCTATGTAGACTGTATTCCCACTTATACAATCACAAAATTTGCCTGTGTACGTGTGTGTGTAGTGATGGGGAGGTTATGATAAAAACTGAGTAAAGATGTACCACATTTCTTATGATACCTACAAGATTTAAAGAGTGCTAAAAATTCAAAAATTGAAATTATGACTTGATTAAAAAATGAACTTCTTATTGCAATTGCAGAAACTTGGTCTTTTGAATTTATAACACTCGAGGTCTTCCTAGATTAGAATTTGTTTCAACTGTTTGCCGTACCTTCTCAGTTTAACTTTGCCTACATAGTTATTACATATTAATTTAAATGAAGCCTACGAATGTCAAATATCTTTGGAAAACTCCATGAAAATTAGATCAATACAATTTATTTTGTGTAACCAGGCTGGCATTTGTAGAAATTATTGCGAATGTAGATATTTTGTATCTGTATATTCTTTACCATGATTATAGGAAAGGAAAATAATCATTCCATCAGTTCATTAAAAAATACTTTGCTTTATCGTATTAATTTATTTGCTTTGTTATCTTCATATGTGTTGTGAAATTTGATGTATATATTGTGAATATTGACATATATATTGTGAATATTGACATATATATTGTGAATATTGACATATATATTGTGAATATTGACAGATATATTGTGAATATTGACATATATATTGTGAATATTGACATATATATTGTGAATATTGACATATATATTGTGAATATTGACATATATATTGTGAATATTGACATATATATTGTGAATATTGACAGATATATTTTGTGCTGTACTTATATTTTTTTCACTTTTGATTGAAAATGAAGATCCCAGCAAAATACATTCCTGTAACTTTAATATGAATGTAATGAATGTTCTGTATTCATTTATAACTTTCCAGTTGATCTTTTCTTGAAAGAGAGAGGAGAAAGTTATGTAAAAATATTTCTTTTCAGGAAATGCAAGCATCATGGTAATTTGTTTCGATTCATCTACACAAATTTGACAAGTCTCTACTCTTGTGTCTAAGATTTTCTAACAACTGTTAAGGACGAGTCCTGGTCAAATGTCCAGGTATTTTCTACCATTGTTAAGGACGAGTCCTGGTCAAATGTCCAGGTATTTTCTGGGAATGGTTAAGGATGAGTCCTGGTCAAATGTCAGAGTATTTTCTAGGAATGGTTAAGGATGAGTCCTGGTCAAATGTCAGAGTATTTTCTAGGAATGGTTAAGGATGAGTCCTGGTCAAATGTTAGAGTATTTTCTAACAACTGTTAAGAATAATGAGTCCTGCTCAAATGGCAGAGTATTTTCTAATAGTTGTTGTTGTTAAGGATGAGTCCTGGTCAAATGGCAGAGTATTATGTAACATCTATTAAAAATGAGTCCTGATCAAATGTCAGAGTATTTCACCTTTTTTGAAAAACATCTGTTTTTACATAGTCTAGCAATCCAGAAAACACCAAACACATGTAGCAATCCAGAAAACACCAAACACATATAGCAATCCAGAAAACACCAACACATGTAGCAATCCAGAAAACACCAAACACATGTAGCAATCCAGAAAACACCAAACACATGTAGCAATCCAGAAAACACCAAACACATGTAGCAATCCAGAAAACACCAAACATACGTAAATGTTGGTGTGCATTTTGTTTTGCTAGACTTCGTAAAATGAGCATTACATAGGAAAAAAAAAAAAAAAACAGAAAATGGCACCCTGTCACCATATGTCCATAATATAATAGCTGAACGAGTATTAAAAATTCATGCAGTTTGCACAGATTGAAGATAATGTTTGCAATTTAACATCTAGAGTAAATGTACTTTTCATATATTATGATACAATTTCCATATCACACAAGTACACTATAATTAATTGGTCCAATGTTGACAATCAAAAGTTTGCTTTTTCTGACATAGGTCTAAATTTAGAGTTTAGAAAAAGTATGCTTCCCTTTACCAAATTACTGATACGTGTTTAATTTTATTTTTGAGAAACTGTTTCATATCATGTTTAATTATTACATGTACAGAATATGTATGGTCTTGCTCAAATCTTAAAAACAAAGTTATAAAATTGTCTGTTTTGGAATCTTTCATGAAAATAATGTAGAAATTACTGTATATACTCAATTATAAGTCGACCCCCCCTTTTTAGGGCTGCAAAAAGTGAATTTCTCTTTGACCCTCCTAAAAGTCTGGGTGTATTTTGCAAATCAGATCCGTCCGAAGGGGTGACTTCTTAGTGAGTCAGAAATGCACTTTGGAAATATAAACAAGCCAAACTGGATAGATAAGAAAAATAAAGACAAAACCAGTGTAAAATACAATTATATTATTGAGTGAAATATGTCACAAATAAATTGACAACTTACAATTTGTCCATCTTTGTGTAATAAAGTCCATTGAAATCCATAATGCTGGACATTTTAAATCCATTTATATGATAAATCCACGAATTCAATTATAGGTCACATACCGGTATAAAAATAGAAGATCAGAATGATCCGATTCACAATATCCTGTAATATGTTAATTCAACACGTTGTACAAATAAACAATGAAAGTCAAGTCCACTTTTTTGTGATTCACGGTATCCTATAAATGTCACTATCTAATATCATCTGGTACAAAGTCCAAGAATTATTCCACATTGTCTGATAAAGTTCTGAAATCCTACATCGTCGTCTAGTCATTGTAAATCGTTGTTGTCTAGTCATCGTAAATCTCGTCCGACTCCGATTCCTCGGCTTTACTGTCATATGCGGGTGCTTATGCAGAGACTGAGCTTGGGCTGTGTAAGTAATACTTTGATCATAAAGTCAGAAATCTATTAAAGGATGCAACTGAACAATTGTCAATTGTGCGGCAAGATCACAGGGAGTTCAAATAACCACCCTCTGTTACTTGGCACTGAACAAGTATCAAACTCGCAGCTTGATCAAAGGGTTGTCACATGGGAAAACAAAGAGTGTGGTGCCTTTACAAGCTAAGGTATTAAGGTCAAAGTATATGCACAGGAAGTTCTAGAACTCTACTTGGCACTGAACAAGTATAGATTGGCGGCTCGATCAAAAGGATTGTCAACTTGAAAACAAAGTGAGTGCCTTTACAAGCCAAAGGCTTATCAGCCCACGTGTACTGGCAGATAACTTGGGAAATATCACTTGGGAATTAAATCTGACTTGTGGAAAAGTAAAATACAAATTAAATCAAAACTTGTATTGCATCAAGCACAGTCTTTATACAGCAAAACACAAATATTAATACAAATACAGGTTGTTCAGACTGGCACAAAAATGGAAGCAATATATTTACTAGTAAACACCTACGGTAAACATTGACGGATACTTCATTTTGCAGTAGGTAGTATTTTATTTACCAGTAATATTTTCAAATTATTAAAATCCAAATAACTGTAGATGTATTGTGTAATGAATACAGTCATGAAATGGATAAGCACAGTGCATAACATGTATGCATTACTGCATAGGAATAGTGGGATAAAAACGTAAAAATATATGAATTGACAGTATTTTTATTTACTGCAAACATTTTTAGTTTCCAACATTACCCCTATTTTTTTTAATGTCGCGCTTATAAGACGACCCCTACTCTGCATGAATCGAATTTTCAATAAAAAACGTTGACTTATAAGCGAGTATATACGGTAACCATAGCAAAATATTTTAGCAATTTTACTAAAACTTAAAACTTACATTCACATTTTTTCAGTAAACCCCAATATCTTACGAAGTCCACAAAGTTATATGATTATTTGCTTCTTAGTGGCTCGGTGGTTAGCATGCTGGAATTGCAACTGAAAGGGTGCAAATTCGAAACCTATCATCGGATCAGCATGGGTCGGCTACCATGGTTTGTCCTTGGACAAGACACTTTATTCCAGTTGCCTTGGCACTGAATAACCTACTTGTGTTGATGTGCCATAAAACAACAAATCAACATCAACTTATTTACTTCTTAACCAAATTTGACATACATATTTGCACAGATCAAACCATTATAAAAATACGGTTTAAATGTTTCTCTGAATTTCAAAATCTTAATGCAAATTGCTTAAAATAGGTTATGAAAAGAGATGCCAAGTCAGATTTTTCCACATCAGGAGTTTATGGTGGAAATCATTAGGATCTTGCATCTGCTTATGTGAGAAGCTTTAACATGTTTAAATTTACTTAGATATATTAGGAAAATAAAAATGCATTTTTGGGATTTCAGTATTTCAAATCATGGATATACATTGTACCAGATGGCTTCCAGAAGCAATTTTAAGTAAATTTCATATTATGTATTCGACTTTTTTCTAACGATATTCACAAACAAAATTTTGAAATCTATGCTACGATGAAAATGTTCTGTGCATCCCTTGCTTAAATTTGGTTTATTGTCCACTCCATTTTTGGCTTGTCCATCAGTTTCACACATTTGTTTCTACACAATAACTTGCTTAATTATTATTGGATTTCAACCAGATTGGATATGTAGCTAGATATTTAAGAGACCTTGGCTGAGTTTGATTGTCAGCATTCTGCATCATTATTTAGGAGAGTTATAGCCCTTGATTGTCATACCTAGCCCCATTTTTTTCTACACATGAAGTCACTTAATTATGTTTAAATGTCAACCAACTTTTGTATGGAGCTTCATATTGGCAAGACCTTGGCTGAGCTCAACTGTCAGCTTTCTGAGTTGTTGTTTAGTGAAGTTATAGCCCCTGAAGTTGGACACACCCTTTTTTGTTTCAAAACAATAACTCACTTGTTTATTATTGGTTTTCAATCAGATTTGGTATGCAACTTGATATTGGTGAGCCCTTGATTGTCTTACCCAGCCACATTTGCTTCTGCATATCAACTCCTTTAATTATGATTAAATGTCCACCAATCTGGTATGTAGCTTGATATTGATAAGGCCTTGACAGAGCTTGATTGTCAGCTTTCCAAGTCATCATTTAGCAGTACAATAGCCCCAGGTTGTCAAACACCTACTTTGTTTTCCACACAATACATCTATTGATTATTGTAAAATTTCATCAAGATTTGGGATACTGCTTGACATTGATAAGACCTTGATGATTGTCGGTGTTGTGTGTCATTTAGCCGAGTTATAGCCCCTAATTGTCACACCTGTTCATTTTTGTTTCTGCACAGACACTCCCTTAATTATTATTGGATTTCAGCCCAATTTGGTATGCAGCTTGATTGACCTTGGCCGAGTTTGATTCTCAGTGTTGTGCATTGTGTAGCGGAGTTATAGCCCCTGATTGTCTGACCCACCCACTTTCGTTTCTGCACAGTAACTCCCTAAACTATTATTGTATTTCAGCCAAATTGTATAGGCATCTTAATGTTGATGAGGCCTTGGCTGTGTGATTGTCAACATTCAACTGTATGTGCTCGCATATATGCTGATACCATCTGCAAACTGCATAGACCCAGATCTACCATCGCAAAATGCGCTTGCAGATCAGGGTCTATGTTGTTTGTTCTACTAATTTGTCCTTTCAAACTGCATAGACCCAGATCTGCTGCCGCATTATGCGACGGCAGATCTGGGTCTATGCAGTTGGTATTGGCTATACGTAAGTATATATGGTACACAATCATCATTTAGCAGAGTTAAAGCCACTGATTTACAGATCCACCCATTTTCATTTCCACACAAAAACTTTTATTTATGATTGGATTTCAACTAAATTTGGTAGACAGCTTGATATTAATAGGATCTTGGCTGAGGTTGATTAATGATTATCAACATTTTATGTCATTATTTAGCAGAGTTATTGCCCAGGGTTGTTGGCCCCATTCACTTTTATTTCTAATCAATAACTCCGTTAATTTGAGTTGGATTTCAATCAGATTTGAAATGCAGCTTAATAGCATTTAGATCTCGTCTGAGTTTAGTTTTCAGCATTTTGTGCAGAATTTAATTATCAACTTCCTATATCATTGTTTAGGGGGAGCAATGGTAACTCATTTGGTAGTTTGATACCTGCCCAAGCTGCTTCAAGGTGTCCTTGGCAAAGGCACTCGGCTTTTTTTTGGTATGATATAGCTATTAATGTGTTTAAAATGCAGTTGAAACATACAAAAACAAACAACCAAACATCGTTTGGTGGAGTTGTGACTGCTAAATGTTGGACCCACATTTTGTATGCAGTTTTATGTTGATAAGACCTCACCAGGGTTCCATTGTCAGTGTTCTGTATGATCAGTAGCATCTTCCTTTACAAATGTACCTTAATTCTATTACTATATCAACATTGTCACCTATCCCTTTCCTCTACAATACTATATTCCCCTGCTTCCAACAAAAAACAAGGGACATCACTTCCCGGAATATGGTTGTTTTATTTTATTTGTATTGTTAAACATATTGGAACAGTGAATTCATGGAAGATACATTTATAAGTGTTGTAGCAAAAGTAATGTCTTTGTTACTTGTAATTTAAAATCTTAACATGTGCAAGAATGATATAATCATATTAAGAAAATTATTTCCATATTGCAGTTCCCAAATGATTGTGCAATTTTATGTTAGTAGTATATATTTATGCGATATAAGATATGAATTTTCTAAAAATGTGTAAAGTCTCATTGACCTACCTTAGCCTTTGTGTGTGTCTCTGTGTGTTTACTTAAAATGTATACATTTTTGGCACAAAATGTTGGTCTGCGCCAGTATCTTGTTTTTGATCTTAAGTTGTATTTATAGTAAAACCTGATTTTTAATATACCATTGAGGTTGCATCAGTATCCTATGATTTAATATTCTTTTAGTCCATTTTAAACAATTTATAAAATTTATTTTAGAAAATTGTCGAAAAACAGCACATTTTTATTTTAGAAACGAACATGATGTGAAAGGCTGAAATTATTTGCTCAAATTTTCGTCGTTTGTAGTAGTATTTTTTATATATATTAGCATTGCTATATTTTCTGCAATGATATACTGCATCAGCATCTGTTCCTCTGTTGAAATATCCCAATACATATTGTATAATGCTGAGAAAAAAAGAATATTGAATAGATTTATGTCTCTTCAGTAAATGTATGTTCTTTTTAGCTCTACTGGTCATAGACCAGATGAGCTTATGGGATAGCCTGTTGTCAGTAATCTTCCATCTGTCCATCCATTACTAGAAGTTATTTCTGTTCCTCTTAAACTACTTGAAGGAGTGCCATGAAACTTTACACACACATTTATCCAGAGGTCTAGTTGGTCCTAGTGCCAAGCAAACATCCAATATGGTTGCAACAGCAGCTATTATGAAAATGTTGTTATTGCTACTTCTTATGAATGGATGGTTATATCAACAAGGGGTTTTCACTAAAAGACTCAGTATGCTGTCTAGTTGGTCCTAAATGAAAATAGTGCCAAGCAGACATCCAATATGGTTGCAACAGCAGCTATTATGAAAATGTTGTTATTGCTACTTCTTATGAATGGATGGTTATATCAACAAGGGGTTTTCACTAAAAGACTCAGTATGCTGTCTAGTTGGTCCTAAATGAAAATAGTGCCAAGCAGACATCCAATATGGTTGCAACAGCAGCTATTATGAAAATGTTGTTATTGCTACTTCTTATGAATGGATGGTTATATCAACAAGGGGTTTTCACTAAAAGACTCAGTATGCTGTCTAGTTGGTCCTAAATGAAAATAGTGCCAAGCAGACATCCAATATGGTTGCAACAGCAGCTATCATGAAAATGTTGTTATTGCTACTTCTTATGAATGGATGGTTATATCAACAAGGGGTTTTCACTAAAAGACTCAGTATGCTGTCTAGTTGGTCCTAAATGAAAATGGTACCAATCTGATATCAGAAATGGTCACCACAGCAGCCATCCTGAATGTAAAGTTATATCAGCTTGGGGTTTTCACCAGAATGTTTCTTATGATGTCAAGTTGGTCCTAAATTTAAAAGGTTATGCTTATACATTCAATATGGCCACCATAGCAGCCATCTTGAACATCTTGTCACTACTCCTCCAGAATAGATGGTCATATAAACATGGGGTTTTCACTAAAAGACCCGGTATGATATCTAGTTGGTCCTAAATGACAATGGTGCCGATCTGTTGTTAAATGTGACCACCACAGCAGCCATTTTGAAAATCTTGTTATTGCTACTCCTAAATGAAAAGTTGAATCAGCATGGGATTTTCATTGGAAAACTTCTTATTGTGTCTACTTGGTCTTAGATAAAATTTGTGCCAATCTGATATCCAATATGGCCAGCACAGCAGCCATCTTGAAAATCTATGCTACTCCATCTAGATGGAAAGTCCCATCAGCATTGATTTTTCACCAGAATTTGTATGATCTCTACTTGGTACTAAACGAAAATGGTACCAATCTAATGTTGAGCATAGCCACCATGGCAACTATCTTGAAAGTCTTATTGCTACTCCACCTAAATGGAAGTCATATCGACATGGGGTTTTCACCACAAGAGTAATTACGATATCTAGTTAGTCCTGAATGAAAATAGTGTTGATCTAACTGCAGATATTTATGCCCAATAAACATATTGAAAATCTTGCAACTAATTCTCTTGAATGGATGGTCAGATCAACATGGGTTTTCACCAAAAGTCTTCTAATGGTGTCTATTTTGTCCTTTAGTAAATGAAAATGGTGCTGATCTTACATCCAATATGGCTGCCACAGTGGCTAATTTGAAAATCTTATCACTCGAGGATATCAGAGTTTTTTTCAACATTCGGTAGTTAAAAGAAGAAATGGTCTTAACTTGAATTCCTGGACACTTTTTTTGGACAGTAGAGTGTCAGTTCCTTTGAAGGACTCTTGTTATTATAACCCATCTGCTAAAAATTATTTATCAGACTGGTTCCCCTATTTGGCAAGAGAAACCATCAGTCAATGACTATACAAGATACATTTTTATATGTGTAGTTACTTATTTGTAAAATGATAAATGAATCATGTGTTGAATATGTAATCTGTTTCTTTTTACAAATTAGGTATGAAAGATAATTTGTAGATTTAATTTTATTAGAAAAAAGTAACTTACAATCTTTTATAGCTTTGCTATGACCAAAATGGCAGATAAAATCTTAAACATTAACCCCTCAGCTGTATTTAAGTCTTCCATCTGGAAATACTTCAGATTTCAGGGTCAAATACAGGGTCTTGGTACAGTTAATAACAAAACCATATGCACAGTCTGTCAAATGTTCATGATATATTCAGCATATGCTAGTAACCTTGCCACACTCAACTCGAACACAGCAACATAGACATTACTGGCAAAGACAAATGGACTAGGTAGGAGTTTGTATCGAGATACATATTGTATTTTCACACCTGCATCACAATATGTATTGTATTGCCACCCAAGTACAAGGATATGTATCGTATCACAACTAAGCAGGTGATGCACAGCTCTTACGTATTTGTGTGGGATGCCATCATGAATGAAGGTAAAGTGAAATGTGCAAATACAATTTTGTACAGAAAAGAAAAGTGGTATTAATTTTGTCAGCCTTTTAGCAAGAACAATGAAAATTAAGCTCGGGTAAAGCCTTGTATTTAAATAAATTGCAGTGAAATACAGGTGAAATGTGCAAATAAAATTTTGTGCAAAAAAGAAAAGAGGTCATAATTTTGAAAGCTTTTAGCAAGAACAATGAAAATTAAGCTCCAGTGAAGCCTTGTATTCAAATAAATTGCAGTGAAATACAAACTGGTGTAGCTTTGGCATAGAAAAAAGTATCAATTGAAGGGACATAATTATACTCAATCATCAGCTCAATTTAGTACATTTACAGGAATAATACATTTTGCTTATAACAATTTTTTTGATTGAATAGATTATCACAGAAATTGTAAAGATCATGTGCTACCTTTCATTAAATGCTTCAACGCTTCATTCATAATGATGTTAAAAAAATCAATCATTTCGGTGGGGAATCAAAACTTCATAGTAGTATGCATTCTTTCATTTTTCAATTTTTATTTTTATCATTTGTCTTGTGAAGTTTATATTTCATTGTTTAAACTGAGCTCTTTTGCATTAAACTGAAACAAAGACATCAAAATAAGTTTGTTATCATTTCCAGTTTTCTGCCGACACTTTATGCAATATATATATATATATATATATATATATATATATATATATATATATATATATATATATATATGAAGCTTCGCCTTCTGAGTTTTTATCGTTAATATTTTACTGCCACGCTGATTTTCAGTTCACCTTGCCTAAAGTTAAATGACTATATTTGCAGTATCTCGAACAAGCTAGATAAAGAAAAAAATCTGTGCATATTTAAAGGGTTATCTGGGTTCTGTTGACATCCTCTTTGGTTGCTTTATTCATTAACCGATTTTTATCAAACTTGATCTGTAGCCTTATATGAACAAGATTATGGACTAAATTGATTACCTTTTAAAATACAAGATCAACCAATTAGAACCCAACTCACCTAATTAATAACATCACTCTTTGGTGATATGGAGTCTGATTGGTTGACTTTGGAGATGGGCAAGATGTTATTTTTGTTTTAAAAGAAGATATATGTGAACAATATGCCAGACGAATTTGATAACCAATGAAATTCAAACTCGAGAAGGTGTTCTGGGCTCTCCATGGCTGAACATCCTGATGTAATGGAGATTTTGTTTAATAATACAGTTTGATGAAATTTTCATGATCTCAAAACGTGACATTTTTTGGATGCATTTGATAAATAAAATCTCTGCATATTAATGAAGTAATAAGAGTTTGAGTGGTTGACCTTGCGGACCCCCTGATGGCTTTAACTATGAACATTGGAAGGGGGGGGGGGGGGGCTCTACTGGTCATAGACCAGAAAAATTCATGCGCTGGCCTTTCGTCAGTTTTCCGTTCATTAGTAATAGTCTGTAATCGCTACTCATCTCCAAGACTACTGGGAGTATTGCCATGAAGCTGGAAGGTCACATTCATCCCAAGGTCTACTGTGTCCTAAATGAAAATTGTGCCCCTCAGACATCCAATATTGCAGGCACGACAGTTATTTTGAAAATCTTGTTATCGCTTCTTTGCCTGAACGGATGTCGTATCCGCAAAGCATTTTCACTAAAATGATATTTTACAATGTCTAGTTGGTCCTTACTGAAAATGGTGCTTATCTAACATCCAATATGGCCATCAATGCATTTTTATCTCTACTCCTCCTAAACGCAATGTTGTATTCACATGAGGTTTTCATTAAAAGACTTCGTATGATATGTAGTTGGTCCTAAACGAAAATGGTACCTTTAAGACATCCAATAGGCCGCACACAAGTGTATCTCTGGTCCGAGCCCAGTAAACGACACGTGATATGTCTGAAGGGTCCGCCTTCTCTGCAATGGTCTACAAGACAAAGTTTATCTCTCTCGTTGAAACTCAACATAAAAAAGTTGCACTGGGCGCTTCCAGAGGTTGCCCATTGTCAATAAGACTATTAGCAAAACAGTTCTCTTCTAACGGTGATAAGCTCATGCTAACAAAATGCCAACATGACAAAGTGAAAAAAGAAAGTGCAGCAGGGAAAGGTGTTGTACGTAATTTGTCTGCAGTGCAACTTAAAAACAAGGTGGAGTCTTACCACTTCTTCTACTGCTAGCTGCTTGTAGCGCTGGTATGTTGTTGACTGGACTTCTTGGCAAGCTTTTCGGACGCGGCATGGAATGTAAGAGAAAAGAGAGGCGAGGATTGCAATACCCCGGAAGACAGCGCCACTAAGCAATTTTGATATTGAGAAAGCGCTTAAAAACAAAAAATCATTTTGCTGCATTTTTTCCAAAGATAGGATGCCCCAATTTAAAAAAAAAATCATAAATAGTAATTAATGCTGCGTTGTAAATATCGAAAATTATTTTGATGATTCTGGAACACATTGGATTGCCATCGTCAACAGGCCAGATAATATTGCTGCAGAATATTTTGATTTGTTTGGTCTGCCACCGTGCGATGCCATGAAAAAATATATTTCTAGTGCGCGGCGAAGTTGTATTTATAACTCAACACAAATTCGGCATATGAATAGTTCAGTTTGTGGTCTTTATTATGTTTATTTTATCAAATCACGATGCCAAGAAAAATCCGCTTAGATATCTTACTGGAATTTAACCAACTACCAACTCAAGACCATGACAAGTTAGTTTTAAGTAAGCTTAATCAACAGAAATGATTTCCAAGTGTGTTTTATGTGAATGCCAGATATAATGACATCTTCGTGGTGCTTATCATACAGAAATAATACGGACAGTCTTGAAAAATTTCATCTCAAACTAAAAAGCGGACGTTCTGTCATAAACTCAACGTGCACTTCTTGCAGCAAAAGAAAATCCAGGTTTGTTAAGGCAATTTCTGGTGGTTGTGCTAATGTCTGCAGCACCTATTGTCGTACTTGAGACATAGTTTTATGTTTACTCGTTATATATGCATGCCTGCGATGACAATATTTGTATTCAAGGCAATAAAATTATTGCACACTGTTCTGTTTGAAAGCGTCGTAAAAAAAATATGGCGGCGCTTTTGATCTTCATTAGCTCATTGGAAAACTTCCAAAACCAAAAGGACGCTGGATTCTGCCAGGACATAAGTAGGTCCGTGGAATCTTCTGGATAAACAACTGGATGCATATGATCAACCGCTTCCTGGTCAACAACCCTGTAACCGAGTAGATGCCACGGCAATGCGGCATGATATTTGCTGCTACAGAGATCATCCAGAAGAACAAAACCGCTTCAACAAAATTATGTTTGATGAATTAGCCACGATAAAACCAAAAGGTATGCGAGAACGCGCCGACAGAGCTTTTGTCAGAGGCGCTATTGGACTCGAATGTAAGCTTGGAGTAGGAACCAAAGTTTCCCTACGCCAAAACAACTGGTAGAAAACCAATTGGTAATGATGACATACTTGGAGATGAGTTACATAAGCCACTTATAAACATTTTCAAAGACTTAGAGTGGTTGCTAATGGTGTTGATGACATTTGGTCTGCTGATCTGATAGATCTAAAAGAATATTCTAGAGGTAATGGCAGCGTTAAGTATTTGCTAAATATTATTGATGTTTTTAGTAAGTGTGCATGGAGCTTGCTACTAAAAAATAAAACTGGCACAGCTATCAGAGACGCTTTCAAAATAGCTACAAGATCACGCAAATCTGCTAAGCTTTGGGTAGATCACGGCGGTGAATTTTACAATAACACATTTGAGAACTGGTTGGAACAAAATACATAAGTATTCCACGTTTAATGAAGGCAAAACAGTTGTTGAAAGATTCAATCGAATGCTGAAAAATGCGATGTGGAGACACTATACCAAAAATAAAACGAGTAAATATGTAAATGTGTTGCAGTCGCTGGTAGATAAATACAACAATATAAAACGCAGAAGCATTGGAATGACGCCAGCACAGGCTAGCGACCAACTAAATCAAGATAGTGTTGCAAACAAATTATTTTTTAGACAAAAGTTTAATGTGGGTTACCGGGTCAGGATTTCTAGACTAAAAAAATATTTGAAAAAGGTTTACCGTGACAGATATAGTGAAAACAATTCCTGTAACGTACCAAACTGCAGACCTTAAATGCGAACCTTACTCTGGATCCTTTTGTGAACAAGAATTGTCTCTCACAAAGTTGTCTGCTGTCTAATAACAAATTCTGGCTGCAACAAATCTGTCAAAACAAAAGTTTTCCAACAAGCAAATATTTTTGACATCATGTCTGCAACTATAATGTCTGCTGTCTAAAATTTGACGCCAGTGTTATCTGCTGACAAGTACTGTAAAATAATTCTGTTGTAATCTGACAATTTTTTTGTTGCTGGCTACAGGTTACCACATAGCTGCCCTGTCTGGCATACATATGAACAGAAATATTTTCTTAAATGCGTAAGCAAACTTTACATTTCTGTCTTTTTGGAAGACTTAGCGTAATAAATCTGTTAAAGATCTCGCTAAATTGCGCCACTTCTTCGTACGACAGATTAATTCGCGCCAACTTGTTTCTGATGTGATATTTTCTGGTGTATTTTTGCGGTCTCGTATTGTATTGCAGGTGCGCTTTGTCGACTCGATTGTACTCATCATAATCACATACAATGGCATCTTTTTTTCATCAAAGTCATACATTTTTGTCAAATTAATTTATATATTATGTCAGATACAATTGTTTATATTACAGACGTTTGCTTGGAAAAGCCAGAAATGCTGCTTGCTGCCATCGCGACATTGTATCGAAATCCTCATGCGAGCTTTCAGTTGAATCTTACTGTGACAAAGCCGCTAGGAAATCCTCAGTGTGGGGTGTTGCTGACGGAAGAGCAGTGGCGCATGCTAAGTGATCTTGATCGAATTAATATCTGCTACAATAATGATTTGCTAATGCGTCATAGCATGTCTTGTATTAAGCGAAATACACTTCTAGCGATGTTAGACACAAACAATTAGAGAAACAAATTACCTGATATATATATATATATATATATATATATATATATATATATATATATATATATATATATAGAGAGAGAGAGAGAGAGAGAGAGAGAGAGAGAGAGAGAGAGAGAACAAACGTGAGCTTTAGAGAAAAAAGACGGGCCTTTGCTGGCTACGACGCGACGTTTGCCATGGAAAATGACGAGTTGATAACGTTTGATGTTTTTGTAAGATTCGCAGATCCAAGCCTAGCATTCTGTTCAATAAGCTGCGTTTGCAACATGGCATACAATTTTATATTGGTATTAGAGTATTATTTGTAAAACAAACGGATAACACTGAAACTGAATCACATTTTATGTCCAAACCAGTATGTGCATTTCATCAGCATTTTGACATAAAAAAAAACATTTTCGAATCTCTTGAAAACAGTATTGATAATTTTCAAAAAGAGGGTTCTGCTTGGATTATGATTTGTGTTTTAGAATGCATTGTTAATACTTATAAATACAATCCATTACGTGGAAGCTCGTTTTTGGAACTACCAGCCAAAATTAAAAGCAGTAAAAGTTACTGGAACCTCATAAATAAGGAGAACAGGTGTTTTATGTGGGCGGTGGGCTGTATCCTGCTCTAAACAATAAGCCAAATCTAGTTAGCTATTACACAGCTGACCAAAACAAGTTTGATTTTACTGGAATCACTTTTCCTGTACAACTCAATGACGTGCCAACATTTGAAGACTTAAATAATATTTATGTTAATGTCTTTCGCATGAATAATGGTAAAATCTATCCGCTGCATATTTCTTCAGCTACTTGCGAAAGAGAAGTTGATTTACTTTACATTCATAAAGATACCAAGAACGGCCACTATTGCTGGATCAATAATTTTTCAGGATTGATGAATGGACAGTACAGCAAACACAAGGGTAAAATATTTTACTGTAGAAATGACGGTCATGGTTTTGCGCGTGAGGACTTGTTTGATGAGCATGGTCCAGACTGCGTCAAAATCGTACGAGCTATCATGCCAGACAAAGATAATAATATCTTAGCATTTAAAATTTTCTGCCACTTAACAAAAGTTCCGTTTGTTTTATGCCAATTTTGAAGCACTCACTGTTCCAATTAGCGACGCAAACAATAATCCAAATTCTTCTTTTACCAAAATGTACCAAGAGCATGTTCCTTGAGGCTACTCATACAAGCTGGTCTGCATTAATCATGTAGAGCACGAGTAGCCGCAACGAGCATGCTCTTTGTACTTGTTTCCAAATTTAAAACAATGCCAATAAAATTGTATCGCGGTGCTGACTGCGGAGAATATTTCATAAAAAGTTTGCTTGATTCAGATTATGTGAGCAGCACTGTTTCAGCAAAAATGATTTATAATCCAGTAAGATAGAGAAAACTTTTTTGAAAGTTGAACTGTGTTGGAGTTGTGAACAGCCACTTGGTACTGACAGAGTGCGTGATCGTTGTCATTGTGCTGGAAAGTATTGCGGCGCTGTTCATGACAAGTGCAATCTTCATTTGAAAATGCCAGTATTTATTCCAGTGGTGTTGCATCATCTTCGCGGTTATGATTCGCATCTCATTGTAAAGCATTTTGCAAAGTTTTCTGAAAAAATAACTGTCATTCCTAATAATATGGAGCGCTATATGTCATTTTCGTTTGGTTAGTTACGCTTCATTGACAGTCTTCCATTTTTAAATGTTTCATTGGATGAGCTTGTAAAAAATGCAAAAGTATTTAAATATATACCAGAAGAATTTCCTGATGACAAACTCAATCTAGTCACGCGCAAAGGAATTTACCCGTATGACTACATGTCGTCGTGGGATACATTTTAAGATACAAGTCTTCCACAGAAAGAATCATTCTACAGTCAACTTAATGATACTGGTGTTTCTGATGCTGACTATGAGCACACCTGCAGTGTCTGGTTTGCTTTTGACATTAAAAATATGGGTGAACTTGTATAAAAAAAACAAATGTACTGTTGCTTACAGACGTATCTGAAAACGCTCGAAATATCTGTATATCCTATTACAAATTGGATTCTGCTTGTTACTATTCAAGTCCTGGCCTGTCTTGTGATGCCGCGTTTAAGTTGTCAAAGGTGAAGTTTGATTTCCTAACTGACATTAACATGTTTCATTTTGTCGAAAAAGGAATTCGAAGCGGAATCTCCGTCATTACAAAGAGACATTCTGTGTCCAACAACAAGTATCTGCCAAGTTATGATTCTGCGCAGGAGTCAGAACATTATTTATCCGGAATATAATAATCTTCATGCATTGGGTATGTCGCAAAAGTTGCCTGTGGGTAATTTCTCATGGCTAAATCCAGAACATTTTTTTTAAAAAAATTTTCAGAGTGATGACACCGGCTACATTTTAGAAGTTGATTTCACCTATCCTGATAGCTTACATGACTTACGTTATGATTATCCGCTAGCCCCAGAAAACATAACAGTGGATGATTCTATGCTAAGTCCTCATATTCTATCGCTCAAAGACAAATTTGGCTTTGGCAGTTTCAATATTCCAAAATTAATTCCAAATCTGTTGGATAAAACGCGCAATGTGATTCATTATAGAAATTTAAAACAATGTCTGGACTTGGGTTTGCAGCTTTTCAGAATACATCGGGTATTAAAATTCAGACAAGAAGCCTGGTTGAAAACTTACATCGATTTTAACACAGCAAAAAGAACTGCAGAAACAAATGACTTTGAAAAAGATTTCAAATTGATGAATAATTCTGTCTTTGGTCGGACAATGGAAAATATTCGCAAACGAGTAAAAGTAAAACTGGTCAATAATCAAAAGGGTCGTGACAAGTTATTTGCCGATCTGGCTTTTACCGCCATAAAAATATTTGATGAAAACTTAGTTGCCATCCATAGAAAGAAAACGCACCTGAAATTAAATAAACCTATATATGCCGGTTTCACAGTGCTTTAGCTTTCAAAGTTGCATACGTATAACTTCCATTATGGCTATCTCAAAGCAAAGTATGGCGACAAAGCCAAGCTGTTGTTTACTGATGCAGATTCGTTATGCTATGAAATCGCGACTGAAGATATGTATGCTGCAAAAAACAAAATTGACTTTTCATATTACCGACGTGACAGCAAATTCTATGACGCGCACAGCAAGAACATTACTGGTAAGTTCACAGGTGAGGCCTCATTTAATCCAATCAAAGAGTTTGTTGGTCTTAGAGCAAAAATGTATTCAATCACACTTGCTGATAACAACGTCAAGAAGCGCGCCAAAAGAGTCAAGAAAAGTGTTGTTAAAAGCGTTATCACACATGCGGAATATTTAAAAGCGCTATCTGGAGAAAAAAATTATGCGAAAATGAATACTATCAGATCTAATCACCACGTTTTTAACAATAACGCTAAATAAAATTGGACTATCTGCATGTAACAACAAAAGATATGTCTTGATCGATGGCATAAACACTTTGACTTGCTGCAATTTCTGAAGCAAAAGAGATAATAATGATGCAGATATTGTCACAGAACTAAACATAATCTAAAGACAAAACTTATGCTACTGTAACAAAACAAAATGAAAACCAAACGTTGCGAATTAGTGAAAAAGATTTATTACTTATGCCGATGCAACAAAAAAGAATGGCTCTACGGATTGTACCAAGTGATATCTCAGCTTTAAACATGGTTTGAAATATTTCTCGCTCTCCAGTTTCTATGTTTGTAGCTTCTATAGGTCGTGCTGTCTTTTTATGTTTACCATCTCCACCGCGCAAATTATTTGTCGTGTAGCAGCTTCTAAGTTTGCGATCCTGTTATCAGATATATTTCCCTTAAGGTGATCAATGACAAGATATCTTGGTATTATTCCGTGAAAACATTCAAATGCAAATCGATGTGCGCTCAATATCCCTTGGCACCTGTCCGTGCTAAAAACTGCACTGAGGATGTAGCCATTGTTGTTAGGATTTTTGGCAACAATTTTTTACGCAAAATGTCTTACGTCTCCGTTTTCGTTTGCTTCATACAAGTTGGAGTGGGATGTTCTCTCCAGGCCATTATATATAAGTATCTTTATCTCTCTAATTCGACATTCAGTATTAATTATGCTAACATAAATCTGCAACCTCCTAATTGTTTTGCCATTCTCGAAAACACCAGTATGATTATTTAGGTGAGGAAAAAAAAAACAAAAAAACAGCCGGCTGTTACCATATGTGCACGTTTTAAAGAAAAAAATTATTATTTTTGCAAAAGCCCAGGTGGTAGTCTTGCTGTGTTATGTTTTCTGTTTTGCACCCGGTCGCTAGTGTGAACGGCTTCGGATGTCTCATAACCTTCTTCATGCAACTCTTCGGTTGTGTTCACATGGTAAGTTAGGTCGTTACATCATCAATGATTTAAGATATGTGTGCCCCCTTACTGCTTCAGGATCCTGGATTGGACCCCGGCCAATTTTTTTAGACTTAGCTATCTATCTATCTATTTATATATATATATATATATATATTATATATATATATATATATATATATATATATATATATATATATATATATATATATATATATATCAGTACTATACTACGTTTCTTAGTTAATGTGTAGGCTAATTTGCATACTTGTGTATACCTAAAAATATATTACAATCAAGGGAGATAACTCGTGTGCGACATATTTCCACGAAGCTGGTGTGCGTTAGTAAAAGGCTAACAAATAGCTGCAGTAAGATGGTAAAGGTGACTATTGGCACACTAAATCATTTTTCCAGGTGAGGCCGAGAGTAAACGAGGCCAAGACTGGAAAAATCATATCAGTGGTGCCATAGCTCCCTTTTACCATACTACTGACACCATGAACATGTGTCAAAGGTTCAGTGAATTCGGAAATACGTCACTGTCGAGTTGTTGCATCTAACAAAACCATTTTCACCTCTGCTGAGTTTCAAGCTACACACCTTTTGATCTGTGATCATATACTTTACGCCTACATCACGCAGCCTTACATACTATGCAACATTTATTTACCTGTAAATTCCTAGCAGGCATTTTATTAGCTGTATTCCAATCAAACTGTGGTAGTAATTATGATGTTACACAAAAATATGACTGCGCTAGTAGTTTGTAACTTTGACTTTTAATGTTCTCATATTCCTATACGAGTGTGTTACTGTTAAAATAGTATGTTGCGCTAGTAATTAAAATATTGAACATATTGACAACACTGGAATTTGAATTTCTTGAGATTTCCTAGTGTATTTGTAAGTATTTGAATTTCTTGAGATTTCCTAGTGTATTTGTAAGTATTTGAATTTCTTGAGATTTCCTAGTGTATTTGTAAGTATTTGAAATTTCTTGAGATTTCCTAGTGTATTTGTAAGTACTTGAAATTTCTTGAGATTTCCTAGTATATTTGTAAGTATTTGAAATTTCTTGAGATTTCCTACTATATTTGTAAGTATTTTAAATTTCTTGAGATTTCCTAGTGTACTTGTAAGTATTTGAAATTTCTTTCAACGTGTACATTACTGACATTAACAGAATTCAATCTATTTCTTAGTTTTCCACTTTTTAAAAATTTTTATTTTTTCGGGAGGGGAACGAAAGGATTAGTCCCGATTTATCAAATTATGATTAGTAAAAGAGGAGGAAGACAAGTGAATCTACTTAATATTTGATGTAAATTTTATTGCAGAATGATGGGAGCTTTTTATCATCATCGTAGTTTCAAATTGATCGAGAACATTTTCGTTAATAATCGAAATGTGATGGTTTTAGTTATGAAATCCAAACATTTAAAATATAAGTATTGGCTACAATTGATAGCATAAATCAGTACATCTTAATTTTCATGTATTTCTTCCTCGTGCAATTTTCATTTTGAAATGATATCAGACAATGTGCATTGTGTGTTTTGTTAATTTCTTACGAACTATTTTAATATTTGTTCTGTATTTCAAAGTTATCATTTGAATTTTAACTTTATCCTGTTTTTGTCTATATGGCGACGTACAAAAAAAATAAATAAAAATGATTGGATATCAGACATCTGGCCTCAAACAGTTGATGAGGCAGGTAGTCACACTGGAATACCCTACATACAGAACAAGAAAGGGGGCGAAACCCATGCAGCACCTGATAAACACAAGTTACGTCCCTTAGTCCATCGTGGAATACGTGCGACCAATTTTAACATTTTTTTTTTATTTATTTTTTTTAAAAGTTTTATTTCTAACATGATCTAAGTAAACACGTTTGAAGAATAAACATAAAGGTGTAAGTTTGAAGATTAAAATGTATCATGGCAAGATCAGATTTCTGTACTCAACCTGTCAAGATGTTTATAAGATTGTAGAGCGTCGCACCGACATAGTCACGCACTGTAACTGTTGATTTTAATAAACTCCGATATTGTGAAGCTGTAATTTTACGCGGACGTAAAATTTATTGATTGTCTAAATTAATAGGCGTGGTGGGCGACTGAAGTTTGAAAAATTATATTCTGGCGATTACAGATATAAGGGGGATTTATTAAGACGGTGACAGCTTCCAACATTTATCATTATTTTCTTAGTAAAAGTGTATTTTCAGATTGAACATCACATTAAAATTAGACTTCTTGTACTTATAAAATACTATAATACATAATATAATATATTATGGTCTAGTATAATATACTTTAACAATATGTTTGTTTCCTCAATCCAATGCAAACTTAGTGATGAAACAGTAAGCATGAAAAAGAATAACTATGTATATTTATTATCAATTCTTGCTACTGAAGTTGTACAGTATACTTCGACCATTGGATGCTGTCTTGTACCATCAATATTTGCTACAATAGTTGTAGAGTATACCTTGACCATTGGACACTGTGTCTTGTACCAGCAATATTTGCTACAATAGTTGTAGAGTATACCTTGACCATTGGACACTGTGTCCTGAACCAGCAATATTTGCTACAGTAGTTGTAGAATGTACTTAGACCATTGGACGCTAGGTGTTATACCATAAATATTTGCTACAGTAGTTCTAGGATGTACTTAGACCATTGGACGCTAGGTGTTATACCATAAATATTTGCTACAGTAGTTCTAGAATGTACTTAGACCATTGGACGCTAGGTGTTATACCATAAATATTTGCTACAGTAGTTCTAGGATGTACTTAGACCATTGGACGCTAGGTGTTATACCATAAATATTTGCTACAGTAGTTCTAGAATGTACTTAGACCATTGACGCTAGGTGTTATACCATAAATATTTGCTACAGTAGTTCTAGAATGTACTTAGACCATTGGACGCTAGGTGTTATACCATAAATATTTGCTACAGTAGTTCTAGGATGTACTTAGACCATTGGACGCTAGGTGTTATACCATAAATATTTGCTACAGTAGTTCTAGAATGTACTTAGACCATTGGACGCTAGGTGTTATACCATAAATATTTGCTACAGTAGTTCTAGGATGTACTTAGACCATTGGACGCTAGGTGTTATACCATAAATATTTGCTACAGTAGTTGTAGAATGTACTTAGACCATTGGACGCTAGGTGTTATACCATCAATATTTGCTACAGTAGTTCTAGAATGTACTTAGACCATTGGACGCTAGGTGTTATACCATCAATATTTGCTTCAGTAGTTGTAGAATGTACTTAGACCATTGGACGCTAGGTGTTATACCATAAATATTTGCTACAGTAGTTCTAGAATGTACTTAGACCATTGGACGCTAGGTGTTATACCATCAATATTTGCTACAGTAGTTGTAGAATGTACTTAGACCATTGGACGCTAGGTGTTATACCATAAATATTTGCTACAGTAGTTCTAGAATGTACTTAGACCATTGGACGCTAGGTGTTATACCATAAATATTTGCTACAGTAGTTGTAGAATGTACTTAGACCATTGGACGCTAGGTGTTATACCATCTATACTTGCTACAGTAGTTGTAGAATATATTTAGACCATTGGACACTGTGTCTTGTGAAACTAAAAAGAATGGAAATTTTCCACTAGGATCTTCACCGCGGACTGTATGCGAAGAGCCTGTCTTGGCTGATCCTCATGCAGTAAATTTCTTCAATTTAATTTTTATAAACGAAATAATCTGTAGTTTATATGTTTAAATCCAGTGTCATAAGTGCGTCTCTTTTGTTATAACAGATCCCTGATGCATAACCCGAAATCATTCCATCAGTCATGGAAATATCTTTCATCTTGAAAATGTCTTTTCAACACAAACATGTTCGGTTATGTGAAGTAGTTTGTTATTTGTAGTATATAAACAATTTTTATATTTATATTTATATAAGAACAAACATGAAGTAGGAGGAGGTGTTAAGAACTTTGTCACAGCTGTAAGGTTAACAAATCAGCCATCAGTTTACATTTCGTCTGGCAGGCCAGTGCGATGAAACTAGCCTAGAGGAAGGAAAAGGAGAGCATATTCAACTTGATATAACCCAAATTTTTGACGGTTATACGAGCTAAAGCTATGCATTTTAATGTATGCAAACTAGTGGCTATATTGTGCTGATTATAGGTAAGGTTCCAAAAATGTAAATATAAAGAATTGCAGAAAGACAAACTCTTCCAAATAAACGTAAAAATAGAGTATTACCAGAGAAAAGATCAAAGGTAAAGATTTTAAAATTCTGTACAAAGTATAACAACAAAGTTAAAACATATAAATCCTATTTAAAAAAACCGGCTCAAAAATTGTTTTATAAACCGCATTTCCTCAGAAAGTCCAAGATTTTTTCTGGTGGTACATCATCATAAAGTTCCTTAACTGAGTTACATCAAAAACTCTTTCTAACGTTGCTATAAATGTTATTTTGCAATACTGTGCAAATCACATTTAAGTTTCTGGACAGAAATGTACATGTGTGTAATGTCTTTGATAACAAGATCTTTCCTTAATCTAAAAAATGCAGTCCCTTGAAAAGATTGAAAACAAAGTATCAAGGACGTTCTCGAACTGTTCCAAGTGTCCATGTCAGACGTGTGTTTTGTGCCCGGCCTAAAATATGTATAAAAACATAATGGACCCCAATCAAAAGCGAGAATAATCACCTGAATACAGTACATATTTACAAGCTGAGAAAAGGTGATTCTCTTTTTCAAAAGCTCTTAGTCCCTGAGCGTATTAAGTACTGTTTTGTAGTTCATAACACCGGGATTACAAAAAACAAAACAACAAAAACATGCATTAAGACAGTCAATTAAAATAATTAGGAGTTTCACCCAACACGACCGTCATATTATGGTATATACTAGTGTATGAGTTCAGTCCAACTACAAAATGCATAGACCCAGATCTGCCGGCGCATTATTCTCGGTCTATGCAGTTTATTAGAACTAATCAGTAGAACAAACAACATGGATTCTGATCTACCGGCGCATAATACGATGGCAGATCTGGGTCTATGTTATTTGCAGTTGGATTTCACTTGTACTCGAGTAAAATACGGTAATTTTAAATGTATTTGGGGACAAAATGCAACTTTAATGAAAATTAACTTCTGACACAACCACATATGGCATGGCCTAAATTTCATTAAAATTAGCGATCAGGCTGTAATGGAAGAAAACAACACTAAGAGTTACATTTCTGCGAATTTTTTCAAATCATTTACTGTATCACAACACTTTAGCTAAGGACAGTATTCTGTGTGAGCTATAGACTGTTTATTCCTGTCAGAATAATTCAGGTTGGTAGTTTTTAATATCGATGTAGGGAAAATGTACATGCCTTGTGTATGGAACATTTCATTCAGCTTTTAAGTAGTTTCTTAGAATAAACCAGTTGTTTTCTGTTTCTATTTGTTGCATATTAAATTCATGTGAGCATGTGAGTTAACGTAAAATATTTCTTTACAAAACGACACTTTGGAAATTTACCTTCAACAAGTATCAAGGATATAAATCTTACATTACATAAAATGCGTAACTTTAGTCCTTGGAGGATACGTGCATTTTATACTAATTAATACTAAGATCTCTCAATCTGCAGAAAGTTGGATCATGTGAAAAAATAGTCCAAGTTGTGTAAGAACAGTAGGATATCAAACATGGAATTATTATTATTAATATTATTATTATTATTATTATTATTATTATTATTATTTAAGGTCTTATTGGCATAAAGCTAGATACAACATATATGTAATACACAGATATTGGGACAATATTTCAACCAATTTTATATAAGTCCAAAAAATGTATTCAGTTCTAAGCAATTAATTTGCGTCACTGTAAGATGAAAGAAAAGAAGCTTAGAAGAGAGAGAGAGAGAGAGAGAGAGAGAGAGAGAGAGAGAGAGAAGAAAATATAATAGGAACAATATGGACAATATTGGAATTTCTAGTAAAAACAAATATCAGAGAATGCATGTGTAATAGGCGTATTATATATATATATATATATATATATATATATATATATATATATATATATATATATATATATATATATCTGTCTGTGTGTGTATTATGCACATTTATATGTACAATATTACAGATAGCAAGATCTTTTATGCAAATTTATATGTACAATGTTTCAGATATCATGATCTTTATACAAATTTATATGTACAATGTTACAGATATCAAGATATTGTATACAAATTTATATGTACAATGTTACAGATATCAAGATCTTTTATGCAAATTTATATGCACAGTGTTACATATAGCAAGATCTTTTATGCAAATTTATATGTACAATGTTACAGATAGCAAGATCTTTTATGCAAATTTATATAAACAATGTTACAGATATCAAGATCTTGTATACAAATTTATATTTACAATGTTACAGATAGCAAGATCTTTTATGCAAATTTATATGTACAGTGTTACAGATAGCAAGATCTTTTATGCAAATTTATATGCACAATGTTACAGATAGCAAGATCTTGTATGCAAATTTATATGTACAATATTACAGATAGCAAGATCTATTATGCAAATTTATATGTACAATGTTACAGATAGCAAGATGCCTTACAGTATTTATCAGATTCCATCTTTTCTGACAGGTAATTAACATTAGTATATTTGCTTGCTAATGTGACACGTCAGCAAACGGACAGTGGGAAATTCAAAGGCCTAAATAAAGTGTAAATAAAATACTCTGTGACTCTAGTAACTGTTTGTACAATAACCATCTATTGGTAAACTTTTCCATTTACAGTTTGTATAAGCACTATAATTAAAAGCAGCAATCTTTTTGAAATGAAACAAAATTGGCCTGTCTCTATTAAATCTACATTTATAAATATATTGTTTTCCATATAAAATTATTAAACTAGTTACATCATCAGCTTCAGTTTTGTCTTTAATTCCAAAGATAAAATTATGTTTATGAATTCAAAATTATTTGTGACTAAATTTATCTTTTATTCATTGTAAAATATAATTTAAAAAAGAAATCTTAGTTATTTGACAATCGCATAAATATGAGAAATTGTCTCTGCATTTAACATAACAAATAAACAGAGCTCGTTTAAATAATTCTAATTCTTTTTGAGAAATGCATTTGTAGAAAAAAATATATGCAAGATAATCCTTCACGGCAATATTTCTTTTGATTTTGTCCTTTGACCCATGCCATATAAACTTGTAAAATAGTGTATTCAGTTTACTAAGAACCAGCTGAGATGGATTTGGTGATGGCAATAAAAGATTATTAATTTTAGTGATGGCTAATTTGTATCTCAGTTATCATTCCAAAATGGAATTAAAAACCTCTTATTCCACTGAATTAGCAAGTTCTTAATTTCCCTAATTTTACACGGATGATTAGGCTTTTACAAATTTCCAAGCTAGTTTAAAACTTTACACATAAGACAATAAACTCAGTACAACCCCAATTAAGTTTATATTCTGGACAGTATTTCTTGTTGCTTCCTGTTCTACTTCCGATCCAAATTGCCTTGTTTTTTTTTTTTTGTTGTTTTTTGTTTTTTTGTTTTTTTTTTGTTTTGTTTTGTTTCCTTCTATATTTATACTAAAACCACAAAATCTGGAATATTGATATGTAAGATGACTAGCAGACATTTGAGATTTCTCTGAATCATCAAGAGCAAGCCATGTATCATCAGCATTCTCCTATTATCATATGGGCTAAACTCTCAGCACACAATTTACATAACTTTATCAATAAATGGCCATGCAACTGAGTCAAATGCTTTTTCAAAATCAAGTAAAAGAAGCAGTCCAGGAATATTGTACTTTTGGGTGTAAAACAATAATTATATAAGTTTCTAATGTACTCTCCAATGTATCGTCCTTTTCAAACCCTGTTTGATCCGTATATATATATATATATATATATATATATATATATATATATATATATATATATATATATATATATATATATATATATATATATAATTGTGGGAAGCACAGTTTTAATCCTACTTACAATACATGCAGAAGCAACTTTGTATGATATATTTAGAAGTAAAATGGGTCTACAATTTGAAATATACTGCTTAGTTTTATCACCTTTTGGCGTACAAATAATAAACACTCCTTTCTGAGTGGAGGATACTTCACCAAGTTGATACCTAAAGTTAAAAGCTATCACTAGAAACGGTCCAATATCTTTCCGAAAATATTTTTCAATTCTACCATCAATCCATCAGATCCGGAGCTTTTTCATTAGGCATATTTTTGGAGCATTCGCAGCTTCTGCATATGATAAAGGATAATTTAAGGAACGTTTCTGTAAATCATTCAATCTAGGAATGTCTTGACAATTAAGCACCATTTCAAGATCGATAGGATCAACTTTATGCTTTTATATTAATTCATATAAAATAGTTTTGCTTCATCCAAACATTCTAGCTGTCTGTTAAAGAACCATTGCTTATGTGATTTCTATTTTCTATAAATATTTACTCACGTTCTCTATTTTGTCAATATATCTTGTACAAGAGAATGAACAATCCTATATCCTGGTTCAACATTTAGATTTTAAATAATTGTAAATAATGTTTTATGAAACCAGACAAATGTCCAGTCTGGCTTGTTTTTTTACTGGATTACTTTTCCTCCAGGTATACCTATGGATCCCTATATTATGTTCCCTCCATGCATCTACTAAATTATATTATTATTAGTAGTAGTAGTTATAGTGTTAGTAGTATTAGAAAAACATTCGTTCTTTTATAGCAACACAAAAATGCTTGATTTAATTTAAATACTTCTTATTCAAGTACACGTGTTCATGAGAGTTACATGATAAAGTTTTGTATATATGTTGCTGGGAATGCTGACGTTATATCACGTGTTACTGACAATAGGGATGCAGGATATGTCTTATACGTGTAAAACTAAAAAGGTCATTTATATATGCTGAGTTTTTAAATCGTTTATGTTTTTTTTAGTGTGAAACCTGTAACATTTATGTATTGATGTATTGAGTATGTGATTTGAAAACGAATGTTGCTCTTACGTATGACAATACAATTCTAAAAAAAATTATATTTGCTATGTCTGTGCAGATTAATTTAATAATAATAATAATAATAATAATAATAATAATAATATACAGCCCAAGTTATGTCTATTAGTGTCAATCGAATTTCTAACATCTTGTTGGGTTTCGTACTCATTTTGGACAATATTTCCACGATACGAATGTTTAGTGTCCATGTCCAACGCTGATCGACTTGTGAATAATAAAGGCAACGCATTATGTTAGCATTTGGAACTAAATTCCACAAAGCAACTTTTTATGCACGATATATTATTACTTGTTTTATGGTATATTTCTATGTTCTTTTGAATGTTTCCACTGACTATTCCTTTTATGTCTTCATTTTTCTCATTTCCTTGACCTGAGTATGTTGAATAAATGGACTTTTACTTGCACTTAATGCTATATCAGGAACCTCACTTGTAGAGACAGTAAAATGCCTCGGCATACAATGAAAGATAGAAACATAGAAAACAACCTATTATCATATCAGACCTGTATATGTGTAATTAATATGCAAAAGGTAACCATTAAAAACAAAAGTCTTGTACAGTCGTCTTCTTCCAGATTTTGTTCATCTGAACGCTAGATAGATAAACAGCTAATTGATCGATGCTTTCTCCAAATTCCTCAAGGGATTGTTATACATTATATACGCGATTGTTTATAAACTGGAAGACTTGAATTCAAGTAAGACATGGGCTATATACCTTTAAGTATCCATGATTTTAATTTTAATTTATGGGTTGGAGCACTGATTCCGATATAGAAATCATTCGGTTTGCTTCTGTTTTTGTCTTGACTTGCAATTCTCAAATGATGTAAGAAGATAATATTTCAAAGCCATTCTAGACTCTAGAAAAAGGATGTTAGCATTTTATTTACCAATTTAATGGATGACCACAAAGTAAATTCTTGAAACGTATGAATGATTTCAGATTTGGGTCAAATGTCGCCATTCCCATAATTGAATATGAAACAGCTAATTCATGTTCTGAATCACCATGTGCTGTTTTCAATCGATTTTGTTCTCCATAAATTCTATTTTTTTTAAAATTCATTGTAGATTAACCTTGTGAAGTGTACGAGATCTTCAAGCTGTGCCGTAAATTTAGCCAAATACAAATTTAGAATCAGAGAACGTTAAACTCAGAGATAGCATTCGGACACGACGGCTAAATGCGGACAATGCAGACCAGTATAGCCGCCAAAACTCCCTCCGGATCACAGGAGTCCCATAAAGCCATGATGAGGACATTGACAAATACGTCCTGAAAGTGTCTAAATCCCTCGGCTTAGACCTTGAGGTAAAAGACGTTGACAGATCACACAAAGTCAAACGAAAGGGACAGTCGCACAAACCCAGGGATGTAATTATTAAATTTGCCACTTACAGAGTCCGTCAAAAACTGTATACAGCCAGGACACATATGAAGGACTAGGGTTATTGTGGAATATGTATTAATGAGGATCTAACCAAACCTAGAAGTAAGCTGCTTTTCGAAACCCGGGAAGATAGTAAAATCCAAGCGCCTAGCTAGCGCCTGGACATCTGATGGAACGATCTTGGTTAAAGACCACTCGTTAAAAATCCACCGCATCAATTCTGTTGAGAACCTGGCGGAACTTCTACATGGTGTTGGTTTCAATTCTCTTTATAAAGAGCCATCAGAGCCTCGTCCGTCTACCGCTGATGGAGATATAGCACTCCAGTTCATGACCCAATAAAGCCACAGTTCGTCTTAACCAATTTCCATTGTTGTTCTATTTCTACCTGCCCTTTATATGTTCGATAAATTTCTTCTTACTTTTTTGTTTACTATTTTTGCAGACTTAGTTTGCTATGTTTGCAGACTTAGTTTACTATTTTTGCCGATTTTATATTCTGTAACTGCAGCATGTTCCCTTTCGCTCTTGCACCCAACTGACATTTTATTTTTATTTTGTACTCAGAATTATATTACAGTACATTTTCAAAATTTCTTCAGCTCTTTAATTGTTAATCTTGCAGATTATGTCATTTTGCACACTACTAGAGAAGAAAGTTTATAAAATTACTGCTACAATATTTTATATCTGTTACAAGTTTAACACCCGTGTTGAATGAAGTGGTTGCTGAATGTTATCGCTAAGTAATCTTTATCGATACATAAGAAGAATGAGTAAATATCAATATTCCTTTGCTAATTTACGTAGATATTGTTAGTTTATGCTACGGCAAATTATACATATTTTATACATTGTTTCTACATTTTACAGTTTGAAAACATGTTTAATGAATTCTTTGTCGCTCCCAGTAATTGTCTATTGTACTAAATTCTTATTTTAAATTTTCAACATATCAATTGATATTAGTATAGTGTTATGTATATTGAATTTATAATATGTGTCCATGAGGTAAGTTGTACTTTAGTGGTCATTTTGTAAATAACATATTTATTGCATTTGAGTTCATGGTCAGTCTTGTTTACATACCATTTACTACTTAAATTGGAACTTTCCATGTCTTAATATGCGAAAAGTCACGTACGCACCGTAATTTTCCATTAGAGTTACTCATATTATAGAATATTCTGTCAGGTGACTTTTATTTATATTTATACAGGTTTGGTAAACAAGATTTCATTCCTAAAGTAAACTTGATATTATTAAGATCAGTCTATTTAGGAATTTATTTTAGTAATCAGATGTTACAGTTGTGAAAATCAGAGCAAATTCAGAGAGAGGAATTATTTATTCGAAATATTCATTGGAATTACTAAAAGTGCTCATTCTCATTTTGGATTAATACTTGACTTTGGGATTTATGTGAATTCATTCAAAGATATTCTGGATTACATCATTCAGGCATATTATGACATTCAAGACTACTGACACATCCGGACATTCAAGGCTACTGGAATTGGTTCGAAACATTATATATTTACAACTTGTGATTAGGACACTTAGGAATATTAGATTATTTGAACTTTAATTCACGTTACTGTAAGTGTTTTTTGAATTTTCACTTTATTTGTATAGAAATAAATTGCTTGTTGATTTTACTTAAATTGTTGGGTTCACTTTCTTTCTGTTACATTATTTTAAGACCTAGAGTCGTAACAATAGACAGGTATTGAATAGTATGTATTCGCTAGCAACGTTTGCGGCAATTTATGGTATAATTGTTTATATGCTAAACAAGATTATGTTGTAACTGAATTCACGTGGTAACAAAATTATGTAGCAACAAAGTTGTGCATTGCATCTTTGTTATTGGCTACATCATTGTTCCTATTTTTTAATACCACATTTTTCTTGAGACAAAAACCTTTGTATGTATCTTTGCATTACTTTTTTACAAGACCCCTTTGAAACTCACAATATGATACCAATGACACATATTTTATATTACAACGCTATTATGCACATTTCTGTAAACATTTAAGATGTTCATACTTTGATCACATCATAACCACGAAAGACTTTTTTACTAGGCGTGGTTTCTCATTTATCATTATACTTGTCTTGTAACTTCTGATTTTCCTCATCACCCATGAGTCACAGTTAGTCGTAACATAAGTATGTTCTTATGCTAATACTACATGTGCTTGTTCTTATGCTAATACTACTTGTCCTTGTTCTTATGCTAATACTACTTGTCCTTGTTCTTATGCTAATACTACTTCTCCTTGTTCTTATGATAATACTACATGTCCTTGTTCTTATGCTAATACTACTTGTCCTTGTTCTTATGCTAATACTACATGTCCTTTTACATGTTTAATTTACACCCTTCTTTACTTTAGTTTGCTGATTTTGTAATATTTCAACGCCCTCTCGCCGTTACATCAGACTGACATTTATTTATTTTTCTCAATAAAAACACTTAGACATTGATGCTTTGTATTACTCTACACATTTTAGCTTTTAACCGCACGTTAATTGTTGATTTCTAATTTTTCATATTATGTCATTTGCACACTGCTAGAGAATGTTTATAAATTTGTGCTATGCATTTTTGTAATTGCCACAAGTTCAACACCCGTATAGAAAGACATGGTTGATAAATACTATCTTTACGTAAATATAATCTTTACTTTTACTAAATTCTTATTCCTAATATCCATCTATCACTCTGTTTCAGATTAAACATGTATTGAACAGTAGATATTTGCTTGAAGTATCTGCGGAAATAAATGATTACTAAATTGTACACTACATCTCTGATTATGACTACTACCTTGTTCCTAGCTGATAATATCATATTTCATACAAACACCTTTGTACATATCTTTGCATTACTTTATTACAAGACCCCTTTAAAACTAAAAATTACAATCACCAAGATAGGCAGTTTATATTACAACGCTATCATGCACATTGATGTAAACATTTAAGATCCTCACACACCAATCACAACTTACAGATGAAAGACCTTTCTCTAGACATTCTCTTTCATTGTTAGTTTTGTTTTGCATCTTTTGTCTTCCACTTCGGTTTACTTTTATTCCTCACTGTGTTGCTCGTCGTTATGGAGCAAACTCATGCGGATATGTGGTAACACAGGTGCTACTCAACAAAGTATATTTGTTTAATGTGGTTATGTCGAGACGCATCTTCATGGTGGCAACTCGCTTGTTTCTTCATCGACTTGTGACAATTACTTAACATCTCGTAGAAGCATCCCTGTTGCCATCATAAGGTTATATCGTCCTGATCTCAAATTTACACTACTGCAGCATATTTTGATTATGTTCATGACCCAAAGATGCGATGATAGTACTGCATCTATTTTGTTTGAAGTGCGCAAGTCCTCGTTGATTTCATATAATATCAAATTGATAGGTAACTCTAGACGTGCTCTTGCAAACAGTTCTTATTTAAGTAATATCAATTTTACATTCTTTCTTGTGCGGGGTTCTATTTACCCTAGCTTGACCACCTGGTTGCTGACCTTATTCATAATAGCCGGTGATATTCATCCTAATCCGGGACCGAATTCTACAGCGTCTTTCAATAGTTCCTCATACGACACATCTAGCTCGTCAGTTTCTTTTCGCAATCTACTTCACTTTTCACACCACCTCTCCACTGCGCACTATAATATTCAAAGTATTTTGTCCAAATTAGATATATTGTATGTAGAATTGCAGGAATTTGATATTTTGGCCTTCATTGAAACTAGGCTTAATCCCTCCATTTCTTCTGATGACCTTTCCCTTCAATTTTACCACAAGCCAGTTAGCAAAGATCATGTAGGTGATGCTCACGGTGGTGTCATAATATATGTGAAAGAAACGCTTCAGTTCCAAAGGCGACAGGATCTTGAACTAAATTCTTTAGAGTGCTTATGGATTGAACTTTCACTTAGAGACAAATTCTGATAGTCGTATTCTAACGACCTCCAAATGCAAACAACTTCGTATACATCGATGATAGAAGACTCCAAACACCTTGCTGTTGATACGGGGATTAGAGATGTAGTTGTAACAGGCGACTTTATCTTCAATATGATAAATCCACTCTCCGGTCAAAAAATGAAATCACTATGTGATGAGCTTTCCCTTCAACAATGCATTAATCAGCCCACTCATTTCACTGAAAACTCTTCAACTTTGACAGATCTGTTACTTATAATGAATAAAAAAAGTTTAATTCTCAGCGGAGTTGGAGATCCTTTCTTACATGAAGATATTAGATAGCATTTGCCCAGTGATGGGATATTTAACTACAGAAAACCAAAATGTAACTCGTTTCCGAGGTATATATGAATATACGGCCAATGCGAATATAATCTCCTGAGAATTAAACCATCCACTACCGACTGGGATTACTTGAAATGTGACGATATTGACAAATATGACAAAAATATCACTGGCCACATAGTCGTGATATCTGGCCAATGTATTCCGAACAGAACTGTTAAAGTCAAACCATCAGAACCTCCATGGACCACAACGGCAATGAAAAGGTCAATACGCAAACATAAGAGACCGTATCGAAAAGCCAAGCAATCTAACCTATCATCTCATTGGACTAAATTTCGTTCTCTGCGGAACAAAACAATCTCTCTGATTCGAGACACCAAACAACTACTTACTGAAAATTAGCTCAAAATCTGAAATATTGCACTACATCATCCAACGTCTTGTGGGCAGACCTTGAGGTATTCATAAGCCCTCACCGTACACATTCTATTCCATACCTTCAACATAACGGTTCGATAATTACCAATACTGCTGAATTATTTAACGATTTTTTTTATAGAGCTAACTGTACTAGATGAAACAAATGTTAACCTTCTAGATATACCTTTACATACGGATGTAAGTTTAATTTCTATAATCTATAGAACTAACGCCTGACGAAGTACAAAATTTTCTCAAAAGCTTTTCTCTTGGTAAGGCTTCTGGTCCCGATGGTCTAAATAACTGTATTTTGCGTGTGCTGTGTAATGAACTCTCACATCCGCTTTGTTCACTTTTTAACCAGGCTCTTAGAAAATCAACCTTTCCAGACACTTGGAAAGAAGCAAACGTTTGTCCAATTTTAAAAAAGGTCACCCTTCCATCGTAACTAATTACAGACCAATATCGCTTCTCAGTACTCTTGGCAAAGTTTTTGAAAAACTAGTTTTTAAACACTTATTTAATTACTTCCGTAAAAATAACATTCTTACACCTTTCCAGTCTGGTTTTATTCGAGGTGATTCTACAGTTAATCAATTAACATACCTCCATGGTACGTTCTGCAAAGCAATAGATTCAAGTAAGGAAATTAGAGCTGTGTTTTGCGACATAAGTAAAGTTATTGGCCATATGTGGCATGAAGGACTAGTTCATAAATTTAAAGATACTGGTATCACAGGAAGCCTTATATAATGGTTCTCAAGCTATTTCAAAAGCGGAAGACAACGAGTGATACTTCCTGACGTGTTTTCAGAGTGGAGGTGCATTAGAGCTGGTGTGCCCCAAGGATCCATTTTAGGTCAATTACTTTTCTTGATATGCATCAATGATATTGTATATGATATACACTCCAATATAAGTTTATTTGCAGATGATACAAGTCGCTTTCTAATCGTAGATAATCCCATCTTAACCGCTCATAACCTCAACTCTGACTTGGAAAACATTTCTCGGTGGGCAAATAATTGGCTTGTGTCTCTCAACCCTTCTAAAACTGAATTCCTGACAATTTATAGGAAAATTAATAAACCCTTCCATCCACCACTATAAATGCTCAGCCGAAGAATTAAGGAAGTTGACGTGCACATACATCTTGGATTTTGTCTCTCAAATGACTGCTCATAGCACATATAGAATTTAAAGGAAAATGCATGGTCAAGAATTAATATAATGCGCAAACTAAAATTGCAACTTGACAGGAAATATTTAGAAATTATATGTGCGTCTTTTATACGAACCATTCTGGAATATGGTCAAGTGGTTTGGGACCACTGCACATTACTCGAGAAACGAGAACTCGTAAAAATACATAATGAGGCAGTCAGAATTGTGACTGCTGCAACAAAATTAGTATATGTTGAAGCGCTGCACCGAGAAATAGGATGGGAAAGTCTTTAATCCAGACGACAAAACACAAACTTACACTCTTGTATAAAATGAAAACTGGTTCAATTGAATGTAATGTAAACAATTTCCAACTAGTACAGGCTAGAACAAGTCTTTATTACAACTCGTTTCTTCCTTCGGCCATTCGAGAATGGAATACATTATATACTGAGATTCGTCAAATAGACTCCATTAGCAACTTCAAAAGCACATTAAATACTCGCGACACTTTGTTCCCAGACACTTTTATTGGATTGGGGTAGACGGAAATTTCAAATTCTTCATGCCCTACTTAGAACAAATTGCAGTTCATTTAATCAACATTATTTTACAAAGATCGGATCACCTCTTTGTAGATGTGGATCTGCAGAAAGTACACAACGCTTCTTTTTTACTTGCGTTTATTACCAAGACCAACGCATCGAACTGTTTAAATCCCTCACACCATATTGTACTTTAACTTTTAATACCTTTTTATATGGTGATACAGCTCTTCCGTATGAAGTAAACATTCGTATTTTCAATGGTGTTCATAAATTTATTGAACAATAAAAAAGATTTACTTTAACGCATGTCATTAATACGCATGCACTTCCACGGGTCATAAACAGCTGCAAACAGCGAGTTCCCATATTTTTCCAAATGATTCACCATCGAACCGCAACGACTAGCTCTAGAAGGAAGCACTGTTCACTTTTAATCTCGCATTTTTTGTTCCTTTTTATTTATCTATTAAATCTACTTCCCCTTTCTTTTCTCCATATTTTCTCAACTTTCTACACAATGTTTGACACATTTTAATTGGCAGTTTCTCCTGTTAACTTCTTTCATTTCTTTATACTCGTCTTTCACCAAATCCCTCGTTGTTCATCCTATTGTTTTATATGCCTTGGCTAAATGCTAATGTTTAACCAAGAGACTCTTCACGTTGAGTATTAAATATTTTTTTTTTATTCATTAAACTTAATATCATCCGCCATATATTCATATATATTTACAATTTTTGTATCGTAAAGGAGAAGAACATTATAAGCCATTGGCTTTCGTTCTAATCCTTTACCTTCTATATTGTACCTCTTGTAATCTCCAACTACAAATTTATTAAATAAAATATGTTTAAACTAAGACGAAATACGTCATTTATTCCTTCGTTATACTGCACTGTTTACCCATCTTGTTATCGAGGCCGATGCTGTTTATTTCATGTTATCATCATTATACTTATTCTGTACATCAACACTTTTTCTAAAGCATTTAAGTATATATTTTTTAATGTTTGAAATAAAAATATTTACAAATTAATTTTCTTGAATGTTATTCTTCAAAACAACTAGCTTTGACAACACTTTTATCACGTTGAAAAGAAACAGGCAGTATCTCTTGGTACCAACATTGATATTTTTGTGTACAAGTCGTGTAATATGTATATCACCTCTCTGAAAACTCAACAGCAAAAGGGACTGAGTTGCATAACCGCATTGTTTAACTTACATGAAGCTATTTTCGCTAACCTGGTATTAGAATCAAAAGTCTGTGCCGCATTTTGGGACACGTTCAAAAGGAATAAAATCACTGTATTCCCTTACTGGGACTGGCAAAAGGGAATGTAAATTAAACCCCTTAACAGCTGCAGGACTAAATAAAAAGATTGTTATTCCAACAGCGCTTTATGGTTGCGAAGTGTGGTCAAAGATTTGATCCAAAGACATTAGAAAATTAGATGTATTTCAGCATCAATGTGTGAGGCACATTCGAGAATTCTCACGTAAGACCAGATTTACAATGAGCGAAAGCATCCTTCGACTAAACAGAATTGTCGCTGAAATTGATAAAAGAAAAATCAATTTCCTTTGGAAATTATGTCGTATGCAAAGAATGAGGGGTCTTTTTTGGTATCATATTACCAATAATGGTAATATTCTACTTGGTGCATATCTTCATAATATATCTGACGAAGACTTTTTTCAGCACTTACTGGGTATGGAATTCCCCTACACATATGGACTGAGTGACCCGAAGTCTGCAGAAATTATATGATGCTAATGCAATATTATTTGCAGGAAGCTTGCATAAATTTTACAACTAATTGAATGTTTATTTGTTGAATTTTTTTTTTTTTTTTATTTTTTATTTTTTTTTTTAAATTTCAGAAAAGGCTAACTAAGGAAACGATGAAAAATTAATGAATTAGCTCACAATTATCCCGCTGGGTTACTTCACAGATAACATGACTTTACAGTATTGATTATGTCGTTATATAACTGTCCATACTTTTTATGTAATATTTATCCTTGTTCTCAACCTTGAAGATTGTATTTTGTACATCATATGTATGCTGAGTTGTAGAATAATGAATGACCAATTTATCCGTAGATAACGCCATGAAGATTAAGATGATATAACACGTATCAGCGTTTCGCACGTAGAATGGACAATTTCAACCTTAAAATTTCAGATTAATTTCTTCTAAATTGGTTGCGTCATTCGATCCATTGGAATGTAAAACCACTTACTCGGTAGGGGATGACCATGTCGCCTTTCTTTCTACGAGAGGAGACTGTAGCTGTCGCCGAATGGTGGGAACCATTCCTAATCGGGTGACACTGGTATGGTACAGGGGATCACACCGATCAAATATAAACATTTGTATTCTTGTTTATGTATGCATGAGTTTGTGATTTATATATGTGATTGTACGTCATGTCCTTGTCATTCTCGTGTCTGTACCATTTTTCTATGTTGTTATTAATCTCTTAAAGGAGGAAATAAAGATGGACTGTTCGTAACGCTAGTGCGCTAGAATTTTTTTACTTTATAGTGCTGTCGTATCCCACACGAGTGGGTTGGTGCAAAAAGGTAATCTGCGCCAGTGCCCTAGTAATTTTTATTTTTTATTTTAGTGTTCTTGTATCTGAACACGAGTGGGTTATGCTGCGAATCATCCTCATATTCCTTACTACTTCTATTGCATCTATTCAAATTGCATGTATCAACTTTTTTTGCTTTATGTCATTTTAGCTTGTATGTTTACGTTGCCTCCAAGAGAAGTCTCCAAATTCTCCTAAATTTCCTTCAGTTTAAAGTTACACTGCCCATTCATATGTAGTAGGAAAGTTGTAGTTTTCCACTATCTTGCGATGTTGTTGTCATCTTAAAATAAATTGGGTATTTTGGTTCAATTCTTTTAAATATTTTGTAATTATTAGATTCGTTAATAATAATAATAATAATAATAATAATAATAATAATAATAATGATAATAAAAATAAATATTATTATTAATTAGCAAAATTTTATAATTGCATTATTATTATTATTATTATTATTATTATTATTATTTTGCATATATTCAGACAACATGTATCTATGTCTGTTTACCGTGCTATCATATAAATTATTTTAACGTGTTCCCATATTTCCATATTTTTCTTTTGATGTGTGTCGGCTTAAAACATTTTACCTAGTTTATAAAGAGATTTAGTTTTGGAGTCTTCCTCTTTTTAATGCTGCATTCATATTGACTCGTATTTGTGATTTTGTCCAAATAGCGGGATTCAATCTTCTCGTAATTTAATTTCTCACATCAAAGGACTCCATGCACTGTGCAAAATGTATTTAAAAAACAAAATTCAAAAGATTTCTTCTCTTTTATAACTTTAAGGCAAGTATGAAATTTATCTGATGTTGTCATTCAGCAACTTGGAAATAGCTGCTTGTACACCAGAACAACAGAATGGCGCCAATCACAACAAGATCATCTCACCGATCTCGTAATACGCATGTAAACAGCATCGCTCCCTATCGCACAAATACAAGACAAGATAGTTTTCATTGCAAATGTTAAATGCAACTTGCCTTGGTAGATATGTGCACACGCCTTTGGGAATGGTTTTGTCCCAAGACGGTGATATAGCGCTTTTCAGCTTTTCACTAATTTAAATATCTATGATTGCTTGATGAACTTATCAGACACATCGTCTATAATTAGTGCCTACTTCATTAGGAGAGGAAAGAATGACCAATAAATGTCGCAGAGGTCATGGGAGTTGAAACTAATACCTTCATTATATTAGTTCCATCCGTTTTCGTGAAGATTTACACGATGCCATTCCGATATTCCAATTGTGTTAATATGATAACGTTTGTTAGTTTCGCAAAATTTAATGTAATAGGAAATATAAATGTTTGATTTATTCACTCTCTGCCGGACAAATACAAGACAACATGTCTGCGATAAAAATTGCACATTGATTTTGTTTTGAAAACAAAATTAATTTAGCTCATAGTATAGGGTTCTTCTTCTTTATATATATATATATATATATATATATATATATATATATATATATATATATATATATATATATATATATATATATATATATATGGCACTACCCTTTCCGTTGCCAACAAATTTGCGTAGGACAAATGTCCTTTTTTCTAAATTTATATATATGTGTGTGTGTGTGTGTGTGTGTGTGTGTGATATTTTCTTTTTCTGCGCAAATACCTGATATATTTGATCGTGTGGTACAAAAAACATGATATTTTAACGAGTGGCTACGCCACGAGCTAAAATATCGTTTTTTGCACCAAAGATATTTTACCGAGTGGCGATCCCACGCGTTAAAATATATAGTTGCTTGTACCACAATATGAAATATATCCGGCACTTACGCTGGAAAAGAACATTTTTCTTTTTATTATATACAAAACTTGCTCCTGAATCAAAGCTTAGAAGATTACACTAACTGTTCAGTACGCCACCACCACCCTCCTTGGCATAAATTCACATCACTTTCATTGGCTGATCATATAAATATCTGCGAATCAAGAGAGCGGTATGATTCAGATGACCTGATCTCTTGCAGAAACTGACATTTTTCACATTTTGCACATTATTTCACTCTATCTAACCGCAAAGAAAGTCCAGTTCATCAATGCATCACAGCTGGTTTATCATTGTTGATAAGGAAGAAAGGGGAAATAACTCCATAGAGACGCGAACGGCGTCGAGTCAAATTTCTTCAGCAACAATAATTTCTAAGTGTGAAAAGTACTGCAGTTCCAATTATTTGTTGTAGCTCACAAAGTGGTCGTTTTTCTTGCTGCAGGTATAACTTCTGTCGGCACACACAATCAAGCGTCGCATGGCATGATGGGAAACCTTGTATTTTCACATGTGAAAATATACGAATATATTTTTCACATGTGAAAATATGAAAATATATTAATGAAAAAATATGAAAATTATTTCACCAATAAATTTCTATATTTCACACTTAAGTACATTATATATATATATATATATATATATATATATATATATATATATATATATATATATATATATATATATATATATATATATATATATCCTTCTTGCAGGGTTCATACATAGCTGTTGGTAAAAATGATTCCAGACTGGTTTCCAATTTTCACCAAACCCCTCTGGCGCATCCATTCGAAGTATGTGTCACAATTGTGATGTATATTTAATCTATGATGTGTGTTTAAATCTTGTCCATAAAGGTAAGTTGTACTTTAGATTCTGGTCACTTGTAAACAGAATGTTTACAAGCATTTTAGTTCAAGACCATTCTTGTTGTCAGTTAGACTGTTGATATAGGTCAAGTAAAAATGTGTATAAATAGGGATTTAGTAAATAGATAATGCATTCCTGTTTTAGATCAGTCTGTGGGAATCCATTTGAGATCAGATTTTATAATTGTGCCGTTGAAATCATATATATTTCGAGAGGAATTATTTACTTAATATATTAATTGGAATTACTTAAGTGTCCATTGACTTTTGAATTAATACATTACTTTGGACTTTTGTGAATTCTTTCATAGACATTCTGGATTGTATCATTATGTTATATCAGGACATTCAAGACTATTGGAACTCATTCGGAACGTTCTATATTTTTAGACTTGTAATTAGGACATTTAGGATTATTTAGAATTTGATTCACAGTACCTTTTGAATTTCACTTTGTGTTATAGGGAAATAAATTGCTTGTTGGTATTACTTACATTGTTGGTTTCACTTTCTTTCTGTTATATATTTTTTAAGACCTAGAGTCGTAACACTACAAATTAGCATATGGTATCCGCATGGTCTTAAACAGTATCCACCAATCACGAGTGGCTGATAGGTCAAGCGTACTGCACTTAGCTTGTGTGCAGCAGACGACGCCCATCCAACCACGCGAAAATAAATATCAGCGCAACACATACTTTTTTCAGACCTTAAGGGGAAAATCTTTATTTTCCGTACTTTTCCATACCTTTTTGTCCACATATTTTGATGCAATGTACAGCAATATGGAGTCCGTATGCAGCGTACGGCAATATGGAGTCTATATGCAGTGAAAAAGAAATGTCACTAACACTGATGAATAATTCATTTACTGGCAAGGAGAAGTGGATTTTGTATAAAACTTGTCGGGAGGCCTGTGGTAGCCATCAGCAGCATTTTATGGTGAAGACAATGACACAGTTGTATATATTTTTTGGTACTAATATTAATGACACAATTTTCAGTACCAAACATTATGATAATCCCCAAAATTAACAGTCTGGAGTATTTTCATATTCTCCGTTCGCATGTCTTTCTATATTTACGCGTAGCTTATTCGACACGCCGTAAAATCTACTGTAGAAAAGCACATGGATATATACATGTATACATGTCATATTCACCGTCAATAAGCATGTTGCGCTATACTTAGTTTAAAATTCACGATTATTGACAATCGTAACATCGAACTGAATTAAATGAAGGACCTTGCTCTAAAGCATGAAACTGCTCATATACCTTACCTGATCAGTTTGTAATTTTGTTAAAATTTGTCTTTTTCTTAATTTCAACAAGATACTGGCTTAGGTGAGGTGCCTTCTCACAGACACTAGCGGAAACACATACAACAACTACAATAGTTAGCATACTTATAAGCAAATTCAATATATATCCCATTTATGCATACATATAAGGTTTATTTAGGATAATGAGCTAATTTCAAGTACTTTTCATTGTCTTTAGACGGGTTTTAAGAACGAAGGACTGAGATAATACGTGAAGATATAAACTTCAGCGGAGTAATATTTACTGAACCACATGAGGTGAAGGAAGAGGGGAAAAGAAGTAAAATGTAAACACGCAAATAAGTCATTTCACAGTATGCATTTCAGGAACGTTAAGGAATTTTCTTCGCTATTACCAGTACTGACCACAACTGTACTTTCCATATGGAAAATTTGATAACCATCGGGTTACAGGTATGCGTAAAATATGACTGTCAGTCATGGGACCGAGTTGACTGGAAGAAGACCAAAATGGCAACCCCCATTACATGGCATCGTGACGTTTGCCACATGCATTGTACGCAAGACTCAGTGCATATGAAAAATGTAACGCTTGTTGCATCTTGCTTAATCTTCATGCAACACGATAATTACAATGCAATAGCTCAATACTATCTCAATGCCGTGATCTATTGCGCGTAAAATGCAACATCAAAGTGCCTTTTTTTAGCTCTTATAAATATCTTTTCCGCAAAGGAGATTGTACCTTCACATTTAAATTAAAGTTTTTTAAGTTGATAATTTATAACTTTTCACTTATTGCGTACTGTAAGTGATATATGGCTATACAACACCCACCCACCCTGTTAAACCTATTCGCATTACCATTAACTCTTAAGGGAGCCTTACTACCGAATGAATCAAACAACGCCTGCATGAGTCTGGATTGGGGTCCATGTTTCCCTTATTTTCAAGGACCTCAAGATAACAGTCGTTGCTAACTGAAGAGTTCTTAAACGCGCTAATACGACAAATAGTTTTCCTCTGATTAACTAACGACACCATATTCACGAGACACTAATTTCACACGTGCATGGTTTTTCGTGCTTTACATTTTGTATGATATATCAGTACCCTTTCGTAAGCCGCAAATCGGTATTTCATACAATGCATGATCCAAACACCTAATACACAAAATCAGTCCTATTTCAAATGACCAAACACGTATACATGATAATATCCCGATAATTCCTTATGCTAAGAAATTAGGGAGGATCCATTTTCCGAATCTAATACATGCTACCATAAAGTCTCGTGAAAACTGTAATTTATAACGTCTGCTCCTATTAATTGGCTAATTACTCGGTTTGAGAAATATCTTCCCAACACCGACATCCCACAATCAAACAAATTATCACTAAAATCTAACAAAGCTATAGACCGGTTTGTTACAATACAGTTTGTGTACTTAGTAATTGATCATGTAACAATAAAGATGATTGTGTGCAAACTTAAAACGCTTATGCTCAGACTCATACCTCGTACTCCACTCTTATATCTCATATCTGGTGCTCAATACTCGTATCTCGCGCTCAAGACTCCTATCTCGTGCTCGAGACTCCTATCTCGAGCTCCAGTCTCATACCTCGTGCTCAGATTCATACCTCGTACTCCAATCTTCTATCTCACACCTGGTGCTCCATACTCGTATCTCGCGCTCCAGACTCCTATCTCGTGCTCCAGTCTCATATCTCGTGCTCAGAATCATACCTGGTATTCCTTACTAATATCTCGTTTTCTAGATACATATCTCATGCTCCAGGCTCATACCTTGTGCTCCAAAACAACTATGAATGATCTTTATATCGGATAAATAAAAGAGATCTAAACACACTTATCTCAGTATTCACGACTTAACAACAGCATGAAATTTTACCTGAATGACGGGTTCCCAATATGTCTGAATAACAACTGGCACTGTTTGTATATAAAAAGTCCAAACTTAATTTTGGTCAATCCTTAGGTACAGACCGAATTAGATATGTCAACGGATTTGGTCCTAGGCAATCGATCAATTTGGTCCGGACTATCCTATACATGTATCAACAGTAGGGGTGACCCATAGAGTATGGAACCAAATTATTTTTATTTTTACATGATCAATAACCAAAAAGTACATTATGTACAAATCGCCTTCCTAATAAACTTGTATGGACACAAGAAACATATACTCAGTAGGTACATGTAATTCGAGTACAGCTCGTGGCACAAAATTGTACCAAACTGGCTGGAATCGCCGAGAATATTTCAGAATATGTCGTCTTATAACCTTTGGCAAATCTTTCAATGAACATTATTTATCGCGAAAAAAAGATATATCTATTTTACGCTGGAAGACAACTTTAGAAACGGCGTTGTAACACAATAGTAATATCACGCTGTCTACTGATTGTAGTGCATACAGTTATTTGATAATCATGCAGTAAATATCGTCTGTAATCAGTGGCTTTCTCATTAAGCAATGAAAAAATACCCAATCATGGCTCCAGGGGAGAGTGAAGGCCCAATTAGTATGTTTGTTAGAGTAAATAAATGTTTCTATTTATACGTATACGATGTAACGTCGGTGCTGCTAATTTGTTAATTTCTTGACGTTTATCATCATTAAAAGAATATGAAATTCTGCATAGAGGCCTGTCATTTTTTGTTCTTTTTTATTTTGTTATATTTAATTTTAGATTTATTTCAGATAAATAGATTTTGAGCTCAGTATCAAGTCGAAGATTCAATGGTGCTGATTAAAATAACGTGTTACGACTCTATGGTCTAAGAAAAATGTAACAGAAAGAAAGTGAAACCAACAAATCAAGTAAAAATCAACAAGCAATTTATTACTTGATAATTAAAATGAAAAATCAAAAAGTCACTTACAGTAATGTGTTTATGTATCCTAATAATCCAATAAGAATGATTGTTCTAATCACAAGTCCTAAATATAGAATGTGTCCTTGAATGTTATTATGTGCCAATGGTCTCCAAAGTCCTGATGTACTAGAAATCTTGATGTGCTGAAGTCAAAATGAAGTAATCCAAAATCTCTGAATAAGTTCACATAAATTCCAAAATTGTCAATCAAAATTCCAAAATCCAAAAGTTTATGAGCACTGTTATAATCCAATGAATAATTAAAATAATTCCTCTCTTAGAATTTGGAATGAATTTTCAACACTGTAATAGCTCTTTACAAGACTGATGGTAATGTCGAACTGAACAAAATGTCTACCAAACATGATATATATAAAGATTGGTCACATGACAGAATGTTCTAGAATATGAGTCATCTTAATGGAATTTTAACTGTAAACAAAATCAACCTTGACCTTCAAATTGAGAAAACATATTGATCAAAACAACCTAATTCAAGGACACTAGTTATATATGTTTTTCCTAACAAACATAAAGATTTAAGCAATTATTAAAGTGAAGAAACATTTATAACCTCCCAAAACACATATACAACATTATATAAACATCATACATAACACCTCCCCTCATAAAGAAAAAGAAAGATTTATATAATAAAGCTTTCTTTTGAATATACATCTAATACTACAATAACCAAAATTACATAAGAACATGTTTTACGATACTGGACTTAATTACATCAAGCAATATTACATTTCTAGGCACGTGAGAGTGCATCTGCAATCACATTGTCTTTTCCCCTGATGTGTCTAATGTCAATGTTATATTCCTGCAATATCAAACTCCATCTCAACAATCTCCGATTTTTATCTTTCATTTTGTTGATGAAAGTAAGGGGATTGTGATCACTGTACACAATAATTGGAGAAAGAGCTGAGGTAACATACACTTCAAAATGCTGTAAAGCAAATATCAAAGCCAAACATTCCTTCTCAATTGTGGAATAATTTTTCTGGTGCTTGTTTAGTTTTTTAGAAAAATAACACACAGGGTGATCCACACCACTTTTGTCTTCCTGAATCAATACTCCACCAACTCCTACATCACTTGCATCAACAGATAATTTAAATGATTGGCTAAAATTTGGTGCAGAAAGAACTGGTGCATTCTTAATCATGGCCTTTAACTTGTCAAAAGATTCCTGACACTTGTCAGACCAACAAAATTTGGTTTTCTTACTCAATAAACTTGTCAAAGGTTCAGCAATTTTGGAAAAATTGGAACAAAATTTCCGATAATATCCAGCCATACCTAGAAATCGCATCAGTTGCTTTTTACAAATTGGAACTTGAAATTCAGAGATAGCTTTGACCTTAGCTTCTATAGGTTTAACTTGACCTTGTCCCACAATATGTCCTAAAAATGTGACATAAGCATGGCAAAACTCACTTTTGCTCAAATTAATTGTCAGATTCGCATCACTGAGTCGATCGAAGAATTTTCGAATGGTTTCCAAATGATCTTCCCAGGTGTTGTTGTAGATAATGACGTCATCGATATAAGCGTCACAATTATCAAGACCAAATGTTATCATGTTCATCAGACGTTGAAACGTTGCAGGCGAATTTTTCATTCCAAACGGCATGACTTTATATTGATAAAGTCCATCTGGAGTTACAAATGCTGAAATTTCTTTTGCCCTTTCCGTCAGTGGAATTTGCCAGAATCCTTTTAAAAGGTCAAACTTGGTGACATATTCCGCATTTCCAATTTTATCAATGCAATCGTCCATTCTTGGGATTGGAAATGAATCAGTTTTGGTGACACTGTTGACTTTTCTATAGTCAGTACACATACGGAATGTATTATCTGGCTTGGGAACAAGAATACATGGTGAACTCCAGTTACTTTTACTTGGTTCTATGAAATCATTCTCCGGTAAATACTGAATTTCTTTCTTCAGATAGTTCTGTTTGAGAGGATTCATCCTATAAGGATGCTGTTTCACAGGCGCAGAATCTACAATGTCAACGTCATGATAAATTTTACTTGTTCGTGTTGGAACATCAGGAAACAAGTGCTCATAGTCATGTAATAGCTGTTTTAGTTCATTTCTTTCCTGTTGTTGTAGATGTGAAAGTTTCTGGTCTAGGTTGTTCAATATTTCTGAATTCCGAAGATTGGTTATACCAGAGTCACTATAGTCTGATTGTATTCCATCGTTGATATCATCACTGTGTGGGACAGGTACAACTAAATTAACAGAATAATTAGCTGAGCTATCTCTGTCAAAATATTCCTTTAACATATTTATATGACAAAGTTGTTTCTGTTTCCGTCTCCCAGGAGTGTTAATGATATAATTTAAGTCATTTACTTTCTTTTCAACGGTATAAGGACCATAAAATTTAGCCTGAAGAGGATTTTGAGTTATGGGCAAGAGAGCCAGAACTTTGTCACCAGGTTTAAAACTCCTTTCCTGTGTATTTCTGTTATACCTTAATTTCATATTTGACTGAGTAGTGTGAAGATTAGTTCTTGCTACTTCACAGGCCTTTGACAACTTGTATTTGAAATCAGAAACATAATCAAGAAGATTAATCTTTGCGTCTTCATTTGAAAGAAGTCTCTCTTTCAATAATTTCAATGGTCCACGGACAGTATGACCAAAAACTAGTTCAAAGGGACTAAAACCCAACGACTCTTGAACTGATTCCCTAACAGCAAACAACAACAAATGAACACCCTCATCCCAATCCTTTTCTGTATCAAAGCAATATGATCGAATCATATTCTTCAAAGTTTGATGAAATCTTTCCAAAGCACCTTGACTTTCAGGGTGATAGGCAGAAGATTTAAACTGTTGGATGCCTAATTCATGCATAACTTGTTGGAAAATTCCAGACATAAAATTTGACCCTTGATCTGACTGGACAGATTTGGGAAGGCCAACAAGTGTAAAAAACTTCACCAAAGCTTTCACAATAGTTTTAGTTTTTATATTTCTCAGAGGAATTGCCTCTGGAAATCTTGTAGATGCACACATGATGGTCAACAAGTATTGGTTGCCTAACTTGGTTTTAGGTAAAGGACCAACACAGTCTACCATTATTCTACTAAATGGTTCATCAAATGCAGGAATAGGTTGCAGATGAGCCTTAGGTATCTTCTGATTGGGTTTTCCTACCATTTGACAAGTGTGACAAGATCTGCAGTATTTAGAAACATCACTTTTGAGTTGCATATGATCAATTTGTGTTTTAGGACCAAAGCACATTTTCTAAATTTTCTTAAATTTGGAATTGCTCATGATACCAAATTGGTTAAAATTTACAATACTTTTTATTTATTTATTAAATTTACTTTATTTTCATCAAAGATCAATTGCCTCCATTGTTTTTTTGAAAGTCATTGGTTTAGGTAAGGACTCATATTCATGGTTCAAAATCATGGGGTTGATCAGATTTTTTCTCATAAGTCATCTTGTGTGTACTAAAACAACTTATTTCTTACCAAAAAGGAGTTTCATGGGTAATTAGTTTATGTTCCTGGAAATTTGATAGGGACTGTGCTTTCTGTCAAAACACAACATTCTCAAAAAATCAACAAACTCTTCATCTCACTAAATATCTTTCAACAAAACAAGATTGTGTGATTTTTCTGATTAGGACAAGAGCTTTGTGTTGAAGGAATCAGAGATCAAGACCAAGTTTCATGATCGATCATTTGTGGATCAAAGAGGAAAGTGATAAAATATGTGATAAAATTGTATCAAAATAAAAAGGGATTGTTATAATGCACAAATTGTACTCATACAAGTATAGGTTCAGGTCTTTTGTCATCCCGCAAAAAGTTGTCAGTTTACACACAACTTATCTCCAGAGGCACAGTAGGCCCCAAACCTCCTGAACAAGAACACTTTCACTTGAAGAAGACTCCTCAGACAAAGGCAAAGTACCTGATAATAAAAGACTCTGAGAAGCTCCAGTGTCCCTTAATATTTTAATTGGGATAGGTTTGGCAGAATCACCAATAAGTGATATAGAACCTTCTGACATGAATGGTTCATAAGCCTCTAAAATAGAATCAGACTGGGGTTTGTTTGACCCAACAAATGTATTGCTTTCAATACAAGACCGTGACCTTGACCTCATAGAAATAAGAGCATTTGGAAAAGCTCTGTCTTTACTCTGTTGCTTATTTTTCAACTTGAAGCAATCAGAAATAACGTGCCCTTTCTTTTTACAATAAGTGCACGTAGGAAGAGATAAGGATTTCTGATCAGTCTTATCAGATGTTTGATTCCTAACAGTTGTGCTGTTGTGAAATTTGGAAGTACTCGAATGAGATTGAAATGGTTTTTTACCAAAAAAACTGCTGAGAGGACGACTTATTGCCAAATGAAATTTTGTGAGTCAAGGAATAATCATCAGCCATACGAGCAGCATTTTCCAAAGTTTCCACTTTCTGCTCGTCAAGATAGGTTTTAACATCACTATGGATGCACCTCTTGAACTCTTCAATTAATACGAGCTGTCTGAGGTTATCATAATCTTGATCAACTTTCTTGGCTGAGCACCACCTATCAAATAGTTGTTCTTTATCCCTTGCAAATTCGACATGAGTTTGTCCAGTTTCTTTTCTACAATTCCTAAACCTTTGTCGATATGCCTCTGGTACCAACTCATAAGCTTTCAAGATGTACTCCTTAACCAAATCATAATCAGTGCTTTGTTGTACTGACAGTGAAGTGTAGACTTCACGAGCTTTGCCAATAAGTACACTTTGTAATAACAAAGTCCAATGCTCTCTGGGCCATTTCAAGTTTTCAGCTATTTTCTCGAAATGAAGAAAGTATTTATCTACTTCTTTTTCCTGAAAAGGGGGTACTAACCTAATATATCTAGTAACATCAAAACCTGAACTTGTGTTTAAAGGAATGGAGTGTGCTCTGTTTGCCAGTTCTAATTCTCTTAATTTAAATTGCATTTCCCTTTCTTCTCTTTGCATCTGCATTTGCCTCTCTTCTTTCTCTCTCTCCATCTGTATCTGCATTTGTCTCTCTTCTTTCTCTCTCTCCAACTGCCTCTCTTCTTTTTCTCTCTCCCTCTGCCTCTCTTCTTTCTGCATTTGGATCTGCCTCTCTTCTTTCTGCATTTGGATCTGCCTCTCTTCTTTCTGCATTTGGATCTGCCTCTCTTCTTTCTCTCTCTCTCTCTGAATCTGAAGCTTTGCCAATTCTAAATCAATCTGTTTCTTTAACTCTAATTCCCTTAATTTCCTGTCAGAACCAGATACAGGCTTTCTCTTCAAACTTAAAGCACTGCTATCAAAAATTCCCTTTCCTACTAAATACTGAATCAAAATAATCTTTATCTCCTGTTTTGTCAATGATACTTTTGCCTCAGATAGACTGTATTTTCTGGCAAGCTCGAGCAACTCATCCTTTCTCATGCACTCTAACCCCTCCTGGGTAGGTTTTGAAATGAAATTCTGAACATTAGATGCCATTGTAAATGCTTGTTGGTTTTACACAAAACAAATTTCTCTATTTAAAATCTTTGCCAAAGACAAAAAAAATTCAGAGACAAAATCAATATGAATTTCAAAGATAAATTTAATATCTCTAATATGCTTTAATGAAATTCAGATCCCAGAAGACGAGCCCCCAATTTCTGTTACGACTCTATGGTCTAAGAAAAATGTAACAGAAAGAAAGTGAAACCAACAAATCAAGTAAAAATCAACAAGCAATTTATTACTAGATAATTAAAATGAAAAATCAAAAAGTCACTTACAGTAATGTGTTTATGTATCCTAATAATCCAATAAGAATGATTGTTCTAATCACAAGTCCTAAATATAGAATGTGTCCTTGAATGTTATTATGTGCCAATGGTCTCCAAAGTCCTGATGTACTAGAAATCTTGATGTGCTGAAGTCAAAATGAAGTAATCCAAAATCTCTGAATAAGTTCACATAAATTCCAAAATTGTCAATCAAAATTCCAAAATCCAAAAGTTTATGAGCACTGTTATAATCCAATGAATAATTAAAATAATTCCTCTCTTAGAATTTGGAATGAATTTTCACAACTGTAATAGCTCTTTACAAGACTGATGGTAATGTCGAACTGAACAAAATGTCTACCAAACATGATATATATAAAGATTGGTCACATGACAGAATGTTCTAGAATATGAGTCATCTTAATGGAATTTTAACTGTAAACAAAATCAACCTTGACCTTCAAATTGAGAAAACATATTGATCAAAACAACCTAATTCAAGGACACTAGTTATATATGTTTTTCCTAACAAACATAAAGATTTAAGCAATTATTAAAGTGAAGAAACATTTATAACCTCCCAAAACACATATACAACATTATATAAACATCATACATAACAAACGAACAACAACTATAATCAGAAGAGTTAAAGGATAAGTGTTTCTCCAAGGAGATATACTCGTCTAAAATACGCAAACAGATGGAACCACTTTTTCACTCGAATTATGAGTAATACTACATAATTATAAAACTACTAATATTCTAGCATTCAATGGTTGATTAAAACATGGACTATGGATCCCACAGGATCAAGGAAAACGGATCCTACGAGACCAAGGAATATGGATCGCACAGGAGCAAGGAAAACGGATCCTACGAGACCAAGGAATATGGATCGCACAGGACCAAAGACCATAGAGACCATAATGTTTACTCCCTTGCCAAGAGGAAAGAAAAGAAGAAAGAGACGAATAAGATTTGATTAGATGCCATTCTTGTATGAAATAACAATTTCGACGATGAAAGCATATAGGTGGTTAGCTTTCAACCCACAGAAAACTGATGACATGTTATTTTTGAATTATCATTTGGGCACTTTTCATTTCAGATTCTATATAGATTACGTTTAAATGAAATGCGTTCCAGACCTCCAACATTTAGTCGGTACTTTTTCTGCCAATGCCAAAACGTTCAGTCACAATGCGTATAAAAAATACAAAATAAACAAAATGGATACAAGCGATATTTTTTGGAATGGGGATGGGGGCCGAAATATTTGCCAATTTTTTTAAACTTTGAATTCTCAAGTTATTACGTTTACAACCGTTTTGATTGGTAAGGTGTCGATGGAAATTTAACATTACGACCTAATTACAGACAAGTATTGCACTGAAATTCTCTAATGCTCATACATTTTTATACAATTTCTCTTATGCTCATACATTTTTATACAATTTCTCTTATGCTCATACATTTTTTTATACAATTTCTCTTATGCTCATACATTTTTATACAATTTCTCTTATCCTCATATATTTTTATACAATTTCTCTTATGCTCATACATATTTATACAATTTCTCTTATGCTCATACATTTTTATACAATTTCTCAAAAACAAGGTTACAAGTTAGTCTATGATATAACGTCCTGTGGGAATTTTGTGTCGAAAGCAAACCACTAGTCTAAATGTCTTAAGGTGACCCCAAATAACAATAAAAGACTTGTTGGCAGTCTGGGAATCTGTTCTTGTCATGGTGATGAGTCAGTGCAGGAAACAATTTATTTTGTATTTTTTTTGCGTAGTATTTTATACCAACTTAAGCTGATAAATTCATCCGTTTGCTCTATATGTGTTTCCGATTTCATGCAGTGTCAACTCTGCTTTGTTCAATATATATACTCTATCTCTGTATAAATCATGCATTGTAGCTCATGTACAATGTTGAGTGATATCTAACCTCCATGTAGTTCTTGAATGTTGCAGGTGAGCGCTGTAGTGGTGGGAGCACACTCATCATCAAAGATACACAGCATAAACAGTACAGAAATCAACCTGAACAGTACTGACTAGATCCATGATCCACATAAACTAGATGCTTGTGGTGTTGGGTTTTCTCTTGCTAAAACTAACATTTAGTGTGTACGAACATTCTGCCGCAACGGCATTTATCTTCTACCATTATGGAGACAGCAGCTCAAGTTCAAGTGCCAGCTGCAAAAGTGGCAAGATATGACACCAACGACTCGTTCTACATCATCTGCCAAACAGAGACATGTGAGGCACTCGTGGGAGAAACCAGATGTCCATGAGAAAGTACTGAACTTTATCAGAGAGCGTGCGCACTTGTGCAATAAAGACTATCATGAGAGAAGCAGACACCTTGGCGATGTCACTTTCTAGGATCTTGAATAAACACGTGTCATATGGCACGGAAAGTGCTATCAAGATACAGTCCATGCATGAATGTGCAGTGAGGCCAAAGAACGATATGAAATGCAAATGGATACCAAGGGTGTCAGACGAGAATCATCTTCCAGTAACTCATCGGGAAGTGGCACCTTCACTCGCTCTCAGTCAGCCCCTTACAACAAGGATATATGCTCCTTCTTTCAAAACAGAGCATCATACAAGAATCCCAAACACAAGAATGCTACAGAAAATGCTGGTCGTTTTCTCAAAGAAGCCATTGAAAAAAGTGGAAACGAGAGGCTCCATGTCAAGCTCTGTACATCCATCAAGCCAGAAGATGCACATGTAAATGACACCAAATACCACAAGCGGTGCTGGGCTTTGCATGTCACAAATGTTCGTCGCAGAGCAATGAGCCCATCGCCATCTAAGCCAAGTGCAGTTGATGAATTGGCAGCAGAAGTTGAATTCCTCAGCTGGGTTGAGGGCACTTTGCTTGATTGAAATGTAGTTAGCATGTCTGTACTCTAGGAGGCGTACATAGGCATTTTATCTGCCAACAATGTGTTGAAACACAAGTGCAGTCGCAACAAAAACAAAAAAACAACAAAAAACGTGTGAATGAAGCTAAACGTGTAACCCTCAAGAGTACAAGATATGCTGCAATTCAGCTGGTGGAATTCTGTGCTTAGAAAAGCAATCAGCTAAAAATTTGACATTTTGTGGCTCACTTACAGATGCTACAGAGGAACATTGACCAAAATGGATGTACATCTTTAATTGGTGGATCCTTCCATGGACCAAACAAAATGCTATAAACTGACCAAAAGTCTTCATAGGTGAACAAACATGCCATGAACCTAGTACACAGTACAGTAATGATGTTCCTGTCCCGGCAGCATGCCGGAAACAAGAAATCACAGACCCTGAGTTCAACATGTGAAATGCCACAACAGCTAGCAGTTGGACTAGCCATTCGTCAAGCCATTCGAATCCAAAAAATCATTGACATCTTGCATAGGCTTGGGATGTCAGTTGAATACAAAAGACTCATGCGAGTGGAAGGACAGAGAGCTGATAGAACAATGCTACACTTCCAAATGAAGAGTAGTCCGATGGCCATCCTTGAGATGCTGCAAAATGGGAAGACACAGTGCCTGACACAAATAAGCATGCAGAAGGACAAAGCAGAAGCAGCAATAACACAAAAGACATGGCAGACAACAATGGTGGAAACCCTGCTGAAGTGAAGGTGGGACTTGTTGATGCAATTGCAGAAGTCCAGTCACTGGAAAAGAGAGATTGCATAAAGAACTGCAGCCAACTGGCTGAACACTTCACCAACCATATACTAGAGACATACAGCAACATGGATGAAGTGCGCCTCACAATTGACCGCTACGATGTGCCTTTGTCAGTAAAGACGGCTACCCGTGACAGAAGGCAAGGAAGCCAGACAGTAATATCCTATCACATAACGGATATAATAAACATAGCAAAGGTATCCATGAAGCGACTCCTGTTAGATGTGAAGACGAAGATGAAACTCACCTGCTACCTGGCTGAGTAGATGCTGGAGAAGGCACACACAAATGAGAAACACATGATGGCATGGGGTTCTCAGTGCAAATCAACTCACAGGGATATACGCCATCTTCAAAGTGATCAAGAAGAAGCCGATACAAAGCTACAACTGCCTGTTGGGCTTCCAGCATCAGTATTTCCTCACCAAATACTGACGTTTTTATGCTGCCTATCCGACGATATACAGAATTATTCAAGGACACCAACTTTGTAACCGGAACTGGTCAGAGGCGAAGCGTCATCCCACTGAGACCCATCTATGAAGCCCTTGAACCTAGCCAGTATTCCATACCATCAGGGGTGCCGACAATACAGTCAATTTGCTGAAAAGGGAAAGCTAGCTTTCTGGAAGAGTTTTCAAAATGCCAGTGATTTCGAACAGTTTATCAAACTCAGATCTCAACGGTGGAGAAGTTGAGGTCTTGGCTGTTCACAAAAAAGCAGGCACAATCGGAAAGCCTAATACATACACAAGATGCACTACATCAAGCAATTCTACGTGCTTACTACCAGGCCATTATTTGGAACAATGATACTACGGCAAACCCTGTGATCCAGTCACCGCATGAATATGGCTGGAAATTAGAAGGGGAAGAGTTGGTTCCAGTCATGACCATGTAACTTTCGGCACCACAATCTTTACTCCACTTGGTGAAGTGTGGCTGCTGCACGAAGACGAGATGCCAAACAGCAAGGTGCACATGTCGGAAAGCAGGATTCAGCTGCACTGATATCTGTGATTGTTTCAACATTGGGGAGGCGTGTGACAACATGGAACAAGCTAACCCAGATGATGATATATTCCTGTGAACTATCTGGTGTACTTCCAAATATGGACATTGCTTGTGTGGTAGCAATACAGTCTTACTATTAAACCCGCAATAAATCTTCGTTTCCCTATAACGCTGTAACATCTAAAGACTTATGTGTAAATCTGTCTATAAATTTCAAAATTTAAAGCAATAAATATACAAAGTTTATATGATGAGTGATAGCAGTACTTAGAATAATGTCTTGACAGACTGTTCCATTTCCTCTACTCAGGCTAACATATCTGTTAAGTCGTAAAAACTCGATCATTGTGTTACATGAATGTCACAATTTAGTTTTTCATAAACTCATGTTATGAAGGCATATCCTATGCCCGTGGTCACTCTGATTACTGTATTTTCATTTTGCATACATATGGATATATTGAAGGTATAAATTGTCACTTTATAAACTTAAACTGTGTTTATCTTTTGATCGAAATGGCTTCAGACCGATATTTTTGGATTTATTGATCAATAATTCACAGCCGACACCAGATCAAATTCACAGACTGCCAACAAGTTATTTTTATTGTTATTTCGTGCCCCTCAAGACATCTAGACTAGTGGCTTGCTTTCATCACAAAATTCCCACGGGACTTCTCATGCTCCCTGACTATATAGAATGACTCGGTGTTATTAGATCCATTTATCGAGAGAGAGAGAGAGAGAGAGAGAGAGAGAGAGAGAGAGAGAGAGAGAGAGAGAGAGAAAGAATTAAAAAACAAATCTGCAAACTTAAAGACGCTATTTCTTAACATTTTAATGTACCACTATCAATCTACTCAATATCCTGAAACAAATAGTTTACACTTATAAATCCAAATATTGTGCGCGAAGCCTGTTATTATTATTATTATTATTATTATTATTATTATTATTATTATTTAATTTACAAAAACAAAAAAAACAAAAACAAAAAAAACACATCTACTATGTGGTGACATTCTGGAACTTAACTATTGGTTTCTTGAAATAAATGCCTTCATTGCAGAGAATTAGATATCACAAATGAAACCTGGTTTTCATCATTTTTCATTAGATGGGTCCAAGTACATTCCCTATTTTTAACACGAAAATTACTTTTTTGTCGTCTGCAAACTGAGTTATGAATATAGGTCATGTGCAACAATACAGGACGGTTGTTGCATAACTTCGCTCCAATCCACTCAGTGACCTATTTTTGCATAGTGCAATATTGGCTTTTGCCTACAATATCAGCTATGGATTTTTTATTTTTTTTTTGAAAGGGGGGGGGGGGGGGAAACAAGCCAGTAAATGTGCTAAAGGAAATCCAAATCTTTGTTGATGAAGACAATACACACATGTATTTAACATTACGTTTGGGGTCTGTATGGGATATTGTGGAATTTAACATTACCTTTGGGATTGTATAGCACCCTATGGACATTTAACATTACCTTTGGGATGGTATAGCACCCTATGGACATTATACATTTCCTTTGGGATGGTATAGCAACCTATGGACATTTAACATTACCTTTGGGATGGTATAGCACCCTATGGACATTTAACATTACCTTTGGGATGGTATAGCAACCTATGGACATTTAACATTACCTTTGGGATGGTATAGCACCCTATGGACATTTAACATTACCTTTGGGATGGTATAGCATCCTATGGACATTTAACATTACCTTTTGGATGGTATAGCACCCTATGGACATTTAACATTACCTTTGGGATGGTATAGCAACCTATGGACATATCGTCTGCGTATACATTTTGATACATTTTGTCAAAAACAAGATTACAAGTGATACATTTACCTTAATGTGGAACATAATTATTAGTTTCTTTAAATTAATGTCTTAATTGCAGAGAACTAGATATCACAAATAAACATATTTTTATCTTTGTTTGTTTGTTTGTTTGTTTGTTGTTGTTTGGGGGGGGGGTAGACTTTCGTCAGTAAACAATTGGAGAAAGTCTATCACTTGTTTGCGAGAAACGGTAACTGCTCGATGTTCAGAAGGTTCATAAGTCCGAACTATTTTTTTTAGAAGAGCCCTATTTTCCGAATATTTTAGTGCAAAGTTCCATTGTTCCGAGGTTCGCAAGTTCGAAGAATATAGGGGCCAATAGTCCTAAGGCTCATTGATCCGAGGGTTCGTAACTTCGAAGGCAAAGGTTCAAAGGCTCGCAAGTTCGAAGGTTTGTTAGTCCGAAGGTTTTTGACAACCAGCTGTCCATGGGTCCGAAGGTCATAAGTCTGAAAATATTTGAAAAAAGGGTTCACACGTCCGAAAGTTCTTTGATCAGAAGGTATTTGAAAATGGGTTAATTGGTTCGAACATTCAATATTTCGAATATATCTTTATTGGTCCTGCTTAACCCACATTCGGACAACCGAACCTTCGGACTATTGAACCCTTATTTCGGACCAATGAATCTTCGGACTAACGCATCTTGGGACCACTTAACCTTCGGAAGGTTAAGTGGACCACTGAACATTTGGAAAATTGAACCCTTCTTTCGGACCAATAAACATTCTGATTAACGCACTTTCGGACCACTGAACATTAGAGCCATTGAGCCCCTCTTTCAGACTGATCACCGTTCGAAATCAATGAACCTTCGAAACAGTGAACCTTTCTTTCGTACCATAGAACCTTCGGACCAAGGACTGATGACCCTTCGAATCAATGAACCTTCGAAACAGTGAACCTTTCTTTCGTACCATAGAACCTTCGGACCAAGGACTGATGACCCTTCGAATCAATGAACCTTCGACACAATGAACCTTTCTTTCGTACCATAGAACCTTCGGACCAAGGAACCTTCTGACTATCAAAATGTTACCGCGAAAAACGGGTGCGACTTCCCGATTACAACACCATACATTACGGCTACCATCGAGTTTAAAAAAGGTGCAGTCAAAGGGACGAGAACGTTTTTCATCTATGACCTCGACAAAGAAAGAATAACTCTTCTCTAAAGATGCTTCCAACACAGAAAAAGATGAATGTGATGCTGTGCCCTACTTCAAGACCGATGCATAGAAAGTGGTGCAGTCGCTGAGCCAAACTCTGGATATCATCATCATCTCTGTTTGAACCCACATATCACGCCACAAGCTAAAGCGAAACCGATCGTTCCAGATTCACCCACGCCTCATAACGGTGAATCATGGATGAGAGCGAAATACATGTTTCTCGTGATTGTAACAGTCGAAGGGAAATGGCTAAAATATCTGGAAAGACTCACTCCCAAAACTTTAGCTAGAACATGATTTGTGTGCAAGTGAGGAGATACAGATTTAGTCTACCAAGAACGTTCCCAATGGTCTCCATACTATTACTATTATTTCAACTGGTCGGTCCAGAAAGTGTCCAAGGACTCGCATCATCATCATGAATACATTAGAAGAGTGTATTCAGAATCTACCTTTGGAGCTGCGATAAAGCATTTACAGATAATATGTATAGATTTAAGTGAAACGCACAGAACAGTTTCATCCAAAAAGGCATAAACATTTTCACCAATGGCATCAGATTGGTGTAAGAACGATGATTGACACAAAAGTGTTCAAAATGTGGATAGACTCTGAAAGACAAGCACGTTATAAATTCGGGATGCCACGACTTCTGCACGCAGTACTGCATCGATATCCGTGGGAGAATATCAATCAAAGGATTAAAGATTTCGAGGATTACAAAGTGCTCTTACGAGAATTAAATCCACAAAACGATACCCTTTTGAATTTGGGACAACGTGTGATGTGTGTAAGTGAGAGTTTTTTTGGATTCGTTTACCTACAGACCAACTTTGGACCATTTATCAACATTACATGACAAGACATGATTGCAATGACGAAAACAATGTATCTGTTGACGAGAAAATTATTTTGTTCAAAGTGCTGCGATTAGTGAAGAATGTAAATATACCCTTGTGTGATAAAAAGATTCGTTGCACATTGTCAACATATCACACTTAACAAGAATTGTGTGTCGCTAGTGAATGATCTACCCGACTTGGAAAGTCTTGGATTCGATGCTTGGATACAAGACGTAGCCCACCATGCAGAGATTTTTCAAATTTTGTGTGAATGTCTACGCCATCACCAACCACTACAACCCCCACCACAAGAACTTCCCCTACAAATCGTGATGTTAACAAATAAATAATTTTTTTTTTTTAAAAAAGAACATTTTTCAGCTGTTACATCTGTGATATTGTGTTCATGTGTTGGTTAAATTTTCCAAAATAAAACTTTATTCCTATCCCGTACAACGTGTTTTGTATATTTACTCCCAGAATTTAAAAAAGTTTGTAGGCACGACTGCATCATCCAACCTAAACGTTATCGACCAATTCATACCTTATGAAATAAATTACTATCAACAAGCGTTCTTCCATCCAATATTGCAAACATGCACACATAATAAATACATACACACATACACACATACATACATACATACATACATACATACATACATACATACATACATACATACATACATATATACATACATACATACATACTTTGAACGCCCACACATATGTTCATGTCCTTGTATGCTTTATATCTATTTTATATCTCTTTGTATCTATTTTATGTATATACTTGCTTCATGTTTAACATACATTAGTAGTTTATAAAGATTATAATACAAATCAAATATATGTTATACTGCATGTATTAATTATATGATGTGCGGCATACTTATATCTGTATTGTTGGATGTTCTAAAAAAAAAAACCTTGTTTTGAAGATGAGACAAGTATTTTGCATTTCCCGTACTTTCCATACTGGATATGATATTAATGAAATTGAGACAGCAATTATAATCTCAGTCCGGAGATGTAATGACAATCATTGTACTTTTGTAATATATTTACATGTTTAGTGTGTTGTGTATTCATTAATGTCACTTTAATATTCCTATTACTAGTATGTAATATAGAAAATAACTGAATGTAATCTCTTTTGAAGAGGAAATAAAGAAAGTCACACATACATACATAAATAGATATATACAAACAAACATACACACATACATGACTTTTAATAAGCACTGAAGCACTGAAGCAATGTCAAATTAAGCCTCGGAAGTACAGAAGTATCGACAATACTAGGTTTTTATATAAAAACCAGTTGCCTAAAAGAAAAGAAGTGCATTTCACCAGTAAAAAATATAAAAATGATCATTTTGCAAATCAATTATTTTATATTCATTTAAAGTAACACTATTTAAGGATATTAATGTTTATTTTATCTTGAACTTTGTTAACAGCTCGCATTTCCATTTGTAGAATCATCTGCATCTTGATCCCATTTTTCTTCAGTAAAACAGTAGACTGTTGCTCATAAACCTGGTCAGGAATTTTAATCTGGACGACTAAGCTGTAATAGTGCTCAGGATTGTTAATCCGAATGACTAAGCTGTAATAGTGGTAAAAATATAAATTGTAGGTTGTGACGAACATTTGAATCTGAACCTGTTTACTTCATCCTCTCTTTACAGCCGTTGTAAATAGTTTTTTGTATGCGTCGTTCACGCTTTCTTCTCTATAGTCACATTATGAGAATTTGTTACCCTTCAAAGTTTTATATCGACTGTTTGCAATTGCTTTGTGATAAGTGATGGGTCATTTTTTCACAATGTGATTCCTGATATGACGTCTTAAAGAGTAATAGTTTCCGAGGATGTAAATGACAGATGTAAATGACAGACAAATATGACTGAATATTGATAATATTTCATATTAAATGTATGTGATTTGTATTTTCTGATCATCACCAAACAGGTAACCTGGTATTACATTCAAACGCAGTGTTCATGTTCAGAACAACTGTTATTAAAATGAAAAATGAAAGTATCATGAAATTGGAACTTTTACAAGTTTGTTATTTCATTTGAGGTCAAGTTTGATTTTGTTTACAGATAAAACTAGAATTTCCCTTAGAGTTGTGTGTTAAAAGTCACATACACCATATAATTTTCTAGAACATTCTGTCATGTGACCTATCTTTATATATACCATGTTTAGTGGACAGTTTTCAGTTTCGACCTTACCATCAGTCTATAAAGAGTCATTACAGTTGTGAAAAATCATTCCAAATTTAGAGAGATGAATTATTTGTTTCAAAAGATTCACTGGATTCACTTATAGTGCTCATTCTCTTTTGGGATTTTGGATTTTGAATTGTTGGTTTAGTCATTAATGTGAACTTATTCAAAGATATTCTGGAGTACTTCATTTTGGCACATCAACACATTAAAGACTACTGGCACATCAGGACAGTAAAGACTACTGGCACATCAGGACATTCAAGGATACAATAATTCACTCAGAACATTCTATATTGAGGAGTTGTGAATAGGACACTTAGGATTATTGGATTATTTGGATTTTAATTCACGTTACTGTAAGTGTCTTTTGATTTTCATTTTAATTATCTGGAAATAAATTGCTTGTTGATTTTTACTTGATTTGTTGGTTTCACTTTCTTGTTGCTACATTTTCTTAGACCATTGAATCGTAACAGTATAAAAAAATTGAGAAGCCATAATCGTACTGTAAAAATGAGTCACTGAATGGATTAGAACGAAGTTACTTAACAAACGTCCTGTATTATTGGACATGACATTTATGATAAATCAGTTTGCAGAAGACACACATTTTGTGTTTCTCTCCTCTACATTTTACTTTCATGTTAGAAATATACTTGGACGCATGTACAAGTGTACACTAATATTTCAGGATACTGATTTGATTGAGAGGGGAAAAAAAACATCGTCTTTTGTTTTCCTGTTTAATTTTTAAAACCTCTCTCTCTCTCTCTCTCTCTCTCTCTCTCTCTCTCTCTCTCTCTCTCTCTCTCTCTCTCTCTCTCTCTCTCCATCAATAGATCTCGGTAATAATAATACAGAGTCATGCCACACATAAACATTAAGTCAAATAAATAACTCGCAACCTTGTTTTCGACAAAATGTGTCAACATGTATGAGCATGTGACAAAATATCAGTGAATTTTAGCGTGGGTCTTGTTTGTAATTAGGCTGTAATGTTAAATTTCCATAGGAGATACTATGCCCTCACAAAAGTAATGTCAAATCCTCATAGATCCAATACCAACCCTAAACGTAATGTTAAATTCTCATAGATCCAATATCAACCCTAAACGTAATGTTAAATTCTCATAGAGCCAATACCAACCCAAAAAGTAATGTTAAATCCTCATAGATCCCATACCAACCCTAAAAGTAATGTCAAATTTCTGTGCATATTTTCTTCATCAACGAAGCGTTTGATTCGCTCATCCACATTAACTGATTTGTTTTGGACAATATTCATTTCTTCAGTCTCTATTTGAAATTGACTTTCAGTTTTGAAGTTTGAAAGTTGTTAACGTAACAAAATCAAAGAATCTGAAATTAAACACACACGCACACACACACACACACACACACACGCATGCACGCACACAGACACACACTGGCCTAATAATGAAACCCACTCTACAAAAGAGTTAATCGCTTGTATTGCAGACAAAAACCAACACGCACAAAAAGATAGGGTCACTAAGTGGATTGGAAAAAAATGTTACGAAACAAACTTCCTATATTGTTGCACAAGATGTTTATTGACACCTCATTCTACAGAAAACAAAAGATATGTGTTTGTCTTATGTACATTTAATTGTAATGTTAGAAATACGGAATGTACTTGGACCGTATATATATATATATATATATATATATATATATATATATATATATATATATATATATATATATATATATATATATATATATGTGTGTGTGTGGGTGTGTGGGGGTGTGTGCGAAAACGGGTTTTATTTGTGATATCTCGTCCTCTTTAATTAAGACATTCATTTAAAGAAACCAATTTTTAAGTTCCAGAATGTCATTGTATGGTAGATAATTTATTATGAAATACAAGCAGATGTCTTTTGCCTCTGAAAGCGTATACTAGTACCTCAGGATTATTTGTGGACATAATAAAATCGGTTACTGAGTAAACTGACACAGTGGACATTGATTTGTGTGTTGTCTTTAAATAGATATGCATTTGCTTGTCTCTCCGTCATGTTCCATGCCTATGTAAAATTCATATAGCCCAACTGTAACTCTCCTACAACAGGGATCGCCCTCTACACACACACACACACACACACACACACACACACACACACACACACACACACACACACACACACTAAAAATGAGCGCGAAACAACCGTGCAACATTCCCTAGAGCAAGTTTCCTTTACAGTTAGCTAATTAAAAGTATGCCTTGGTTACGCTTAAAAATGCAGGAGCTTCTGGGTCTACACCCCTTGGCCCTCACCATTGAGTTCAATCCTACAGACCCCTTGCCTCTCCCACCCACCACCCCCACAAACACACACGATATTCCTGGATCCGCCACTGTATGATATAAAAGTACACGAAACATGACACCGAATTTATAATTTACTACATTGTTTGGACAAAATGTATCAACAGTAGAATGATGTATGCGACAAAATATTAGTGAATTTCAGCGTGCTTGTTGTCTGTAATTAGGCTCTACTGTTAAATGTCAGTATCACCCCATAGTACATCAACCCTTTTAAACAGAGATTTCGCATAGGGCCTCATACCGTCCAATCCATGTAATATTCTGATTGAAAAAAATATCTTGATACGATCACAGTTGACAAATATATCAGTTAAGGAATATATATTATAAGTTTATAAATTTCACTAATACAATCCGATTAGATTTTTTTTTTTTTTGTTTATTTTCCATCTACTATAGCCAAATAAATCAGTGTCTACGATTAAATCTTTTTTTTTTCAAAAGGTCAGTTTCCATAAAGCAACAAAAACGCGCCTTAGAACCTGGTTTTAGAACAAAGAATAAAATAATTCACAATAAATTAACATCCGGGTAGTTCTTGGCATCAAATCGTTATTGGTTTACTCTTGTCCAACTTCTTTTGGGCAATGCACATCTACCGAATAAAGTGCAAAGAATTATTTTTCTCTATTGCCTGAAAGACAATGGTTACCGAGCATCCTTATATCGATCAATACGCAAATCATAAAAAATTCTGTTTTAAAAAAACAACAACAACAGCTATAAAAAAAGTTTTAAAAAACCACTTCAAAACTAAATAGCTAAATGGAGAATGAACATCTCAGTCCAGAACAAAACAATAAATGTTTATTTTTTCACAAATATAATACGATAAGAGAACATTAGATTTTTTAAAAAACAAATTCGTCTTTATAGTAAGTGAGATTTGTTAGTACAGGTGAAATTCTATAATAGTTAATTACTCTTTTAATCTAAAGTGATTTGTTTAAACGGAATCATTAACTTTGTTATCTATAGTTACTATCTTCAATATGAAATTGAATTTAAATCTCCCCAAGAGCATGACAGTTTTTTTTTAAATTTTGTTCTCTGATCTTTTTTTTATATATATATATATTTTTCTTGCTTTCTATTGCTCTTTGGGTATTGATTGTTCTTTTTTCTTTTTATTCTCATTTTGTCATTCAATGAGCATTTTTAACTGTTAGTGAAAATAACGTCAATGGATTGTATAACTCGTGTCTAATCAGAGATTGTGTTATATCTTACAATAAAAAACGTTGAAAGTAAGATACAGTTAATTAAACAAAAACTAAATTCTCTCGCCACAATTTATGTTATTCCATTTTATGTTATGATAGGTATTCACCTGTTCAATCTTTTTGCATTGCCTTCTTTTATCCGAAAAGTGTTCGTCCCTTCTGACAGCAAATTTGTTGGATATAACAGAAAAACATTTCAGGCAGATTTTCGTTTTTTCTTTATTACACGCTATCATGAAAAACAATGCCATTCGAAGGGAGTGGAAAAATCAGTTTATTTGCTCCCTAATTAAAGGTATAGCTTCTTAAAGTTAGCTAACGTAAACGTTTCTTTAAACAATGATAAATTGGTAAAATGTAAAGTTTTATGACTTGGAAAGCACCAAGCATAAATATACTCGAGTATCAGAGTTTAAGAGATACAGAAAGAAAAAAAGAAAATCTGCTTTATGCCAGATAATGATCCCTGTGTTATTAAAACTGTATCTCGAGAGCAAGGACCGCTTATCTGTTGTGGATATTGGCAAATCCATTGCCCTAGATGTCAAAAGCCCGGTAAATCTTCGTCAAGGTGCTGATGTAATGACAAATTCATGATCACAGATGGTTAATTAAGTGTTTTAATGCGTGTACATTTCCTTTACCTTCAATTAACGTCAATTCTGCCACGCCGTACAGAAGTAAGTGTATCAGAGTGAAGACGCGTGCAGTTGTCACTGTGTATAGCAGTAGAAAAGGCAAAAAGTGTTGTCGATTAACAACCCTAACAACCGTTGCTGTTGGGAATAACATTTCTGAATTTATTAATAAAGAGATAAAGAAATTGATCAAACTCATTGAACTGGCAATATACGGTGGTATGGTGATATAACTCTTTACATAATAAAAGATCACTATTTCAACGACAAAACTGTTGACATCCTTGCAATTCACTTTTTATACAAACAGAAAGCCCGCATTTCAAAATGGAATTCACATTATTAGTTTTGACTTTCTTTCCTTCAGCAGGTGTTTGACTGTCATCTTACTTCTGCTGTTCGCAGAACTCCTGAAGCAAAACAACTAAAAGCATTTCATTTTGAGATACAACAGATACATAAGTACGGGGAGTGGGGGTGGGGGTGGGCGCGTTTTGAGGGAAAATTACGGGTGGGGGAAGGGCTTTGTGGGAGGGGAGAGGAATTTAACATTACGATTCCGTCTTGAAAAATAGCACTTAGGGGGAAAAGGGAATTTAACTTTACGCGGTTCAGTCAATATGTGTGTCTTAGTTGTGGGTGGAGGGGACGGAGAATTTAACATTCGGTTGGGTCAGTATGGGGTCTAATGGTAAACTTTAACATTGTAAGTCACTATGGGGATCTAACATACTTAATGTCAATCCAACACAATCCTTATTAACCTGATTATATAAAACCCATAGGTCGCCCATAGATTTAACATGACTAGGTGAAATTCAAAATGGCGACTGTAACGAGGTTATATAGAGGAGAGAGGATTGATTTTAACATGGTAGGGCCCATATATCAAACATGGCTGTTATTAGACAGAGACTAAAAGTTGAAAAACAATTACGAAAATAAGACGGATTTTTTCTGTTACTAAACAAAATCCGGATTAAGATATTACAAAAAAAATACGGCCTAAAAGTAATGCCAGAATTCCCAAAACTAAAACAGAATTTACCTGAGACTCAAAAACAAAAAAAAGCAAACAATTAATCGGAATATTTTACTAAAGTCGCCGAGACTAAAACGTAATACAAAACTTCGAAACTGACACATAATTATTTAGCAGAGACTGAAAAAACTGGAATATTTTATTAATCTTGCCGTAACTAAATCTAATCCTAAAGTTCCAAAACTGACACGGAATTTAGTTGAGACGACAACAAATTTAAAAGATGTAAAAAAAGAAAATAGCATTTTAAAACTTATTAAAAAAATTGTAAGAATCTTTGCAATTTTTACTTTATTAATTTTTGTTAACATTTTTTTTAAAATTTATTTATTTTACAACGAATATTTTTTTACAATTTCTAATATTTCCATATTTTTTAATTAATTTTTGTTTAAATTTTATTAATTTAATATTTACTGTAAAAGTATTTAATTTGTTTGTTTACAGTTTTTTTTTTTACATTTTTTTTTCTTCGAATTTTTGTTAGTTTCTGCTAAATTCCTTTTCTGTTTATGAATTTTAGTACGAATTATGCAGCCATGTTGGATGTGTGGGCGCCATCATGTTAAAAACACTCCTCCTTCAGCTATGTAACATCATTACAGCCACCATTTTGAACTTCACCTAGTCACGTCAACTTTCCATGTTAAGTCTATGGGAGCCCTTGTAGCTTCATATCATCAGTTCAGTAAGGATTGCCATACGGTGTATTAGATCACCATAGTGACCCACAATGTTAAATTTCCATTAGACACCATACTGACCCAACCTTAATGCTAAATTCCCCGTTCATCCAAGTGACACAACCGTAATGTTAAATTCCCATCCCCACCCCCACCCCCATCCCATAGTGACGCACAATGTTAAACTCCCATTCGCCCCACTGACGCAACCGAAATGTTAAATTCCCCTTCCCCAAATAGTGACCCAAAATTTTACATTTTCATTAGACCCTATACTGACCCAAGAAAACATAAAAAATTTCAAATTATTTGTACAATTTTTACTTTTGCCGGTATTTCAGGCCCCTATGTTTTCCTTTTGTGTTGTTGTTCTTTAGTGTGTGTGTGTGTGTGTGTGTGTGTGTGTGTGTGTGTGTGTGTGTGTGTGTGTGTGTGTTTTCTTTTTACCTCATTCTGAGACAAAAGAGAGCCCGACTTCTAGTATGTTTAGAAATAAATTAGAGGTTATGACGGGTATCTCAGTTGTGACTACTTGTGTGCATGCTGAGGTAGATTCTAAGTTGTGACTATCTGTGTGTATGCTGAGGTAGATTCTCAGTTGTGACTACCTGTGTGCATGCTGAGGTAGATTTAAATATAAAATGACTTTGTTTAAGAGCTCAAGCACTGCACTAAATTGTACCTGCAAATACTGGTGAAAAAGATAATTATTTAGATTATTGATCTTACAGGTGGACTGATTGGCCGTAATGTTGTTTTTTTTTGTTGTTTTTTTTTAATAGCAGCTTTTCAATACATACTCGGTAATGCTATGATGACTATAATTTGTGACCCCCACCCCCCAAAATCGAATTTGATATCGTCTTAAAACCTAAGGGAGCACATTGTAAATATCCTAAGACATATGTGTAAAAATTTGCACATGTGCAAATATGACCACCATGTGCAGATTTTGTTCATATGAAAGGGGTATATGAGCCTAGTGCACCGCTGTGTACAGTGAAAGCCAGACCGCTGTGTACAGTGAAAGCCAGACCGCTGTGTACGGTGAAAGCCAGACCGCTGTTCATCATGCGTCTTCTTGTTACGAAACATTACAGTCAAACCTGTCGCAAGCAGTCACCTTTGGAAAGTGAGAACAATTGCCTCATAACCCAGATGGTCGGCTAATAGAGGGTTATTTCTACCATAATTTGGTGCAAGATACCTTTGAATTTGTGACTGAGCAAACGTGATTGAGTTGACACATTTGGCAGTGGCTAGACTCTGCATTATTTTTCAGTTCGTGAATAAATTAGCTAGACTTTCGGAAATCACCAATTTTGCAGTTTTTGAAAAAACTATCTTGAGTTCCAGTTCTGACATTATATGATGATAGACACTAAAACTGGAATCTTTGGCACGACACTCCTTCTTTTAAAAGTGGGTGAGGGTGGAGGGGGGTGCAGTGCCATCTTATATGGTCCCATCACCTTTGAAACAATTCTATATAGACAGTGACACGCTTTAACATCATCTACTTCCTCTCACTTTATCTCTACGGTTTCTTTCTTTCATGTACTCTTGTTCGTTGCTTTGGTTTTCTTCACAGTAACTTCGAGACCCAAACTACCAGCCCTCTGTTTAGCGGCATTTATATCCCTGCACTTTTCGAAAAAAAAGGCTGGGATTATGCCACCGTGCCTGTCCGGTTGTGCGTGCGTGCGTGAACATTGTCGCACAGGTTCTACACAAATCAAGATAGTATCTTCATACCTTGGAATATTATTGAAGACGGTGTGTACATTTGCGCAACGATTTTAAAATTTTGATCCAACCCGGGGGGGGGGGGGGGCGGGGGCTAGGAGGGGGGATTGTTTTACATGAATTTAAACTAACTCGTTTATTATGAGACGTGTGTGTGTGTGTGTGTGTGTGTGTGTGTGTGTGTGTGTGTGTGTGTGTGTGTGTGTGTGTGTGTGATTACTGGCACAACTGCAAATACACGTAAGAGAGGGTTTGAATCAGACCATTGGGTGCTGCCCTGTAAGTGCCTGGGACAAAGCGGGGGAGAGGGGCTATGTGTTTTACAAAATCTCTAGTTTTTCTAGTAATTGTATGGCATTTATAACAATTGGAGTTGTGGTGGTGACACTGGGTGACACTGGTGGTATTTGAATTGCATACAAATTTCGAACATTTACTCCTCTGAAACAACATTATGCGGTCATAAGTAAGACTGTATTTCTAAAATTCCTTACACTTCAATAGAAAGTTACATATTTGAAGGTGTGTGGAAATAATAATTATCAAGTAATTTCGGTGCTTTAATTTGCGTTGCATTGACGAAATTATAATGATCTGTAAATATTGCACTATTTTATCCTTTGGAGAAACAATAACATATAACTTGTTTAAATGGAGGTCAATGAAAATATGTATCTCTCAATATTTAATTCCCATGCTATTATTGCGTCCTTAAGACACAATGTGTCAACTTACAAGCCCATTTAATTTATAATTTTCCTTCACTGTGTTCAATGATGAGCGATTCAAACCTTTTCAGTTACTATAGAAGTCTACGGGACTTTTCGACTCGTTCGACCAGGCCCGCACGTCATACGAGGCTTCCTTGTTTGGTTGAAATATCACTGAGCCATGTGAGGGTCGGATTGAACGAGGCTATCTTATTTTAGAAGTAAGAACTTCTTTATGGCCAGATTCTGTAAAAGTTACCACAAACCACCAGAAAAGTAAAAGAAGCAAAAATAGATCGACCATTTTACGAAGATTTTCTAAAATTTTCTATTCATTTAATCTTGTCTCTCCCATCTTCAAAGGAATAATTGTATGATAAAATGAAAGGATGTGAATGTTATGTGGAAACAGATCTACTTGAAGTTTCATTATAAAAGCATACCAGGTGCTAGTATAAAAGTAGTAATGAAAGACATTTCAGCAGACTATGAAATAGCGCTTCTGCAATTACTTGCAGCCAGATTTAATTACTCTGAAGTAAATGACAAATTATCTGTGAAACTTCACAGAAACAGTGATGCAAGAAGCGTTTTTGAATAAGCAACTGAAAATGTTACAAATGAAGAATCGTTTTTTCCTTCATGAAAAGTTTCTCTTTAGTGAGAAACAAAATCAATTTTTATGCAGTTCCTTTCAGCAATATTAAATTACTCTGAAGTAGATGACACAATTTTGTCTGTGAAACTTCACTGAAATAGGGCTTCGTTTGAACTATTTCATACAGATAGAGAAGTTTTACTTAGATCTACAGAAAATACATATTTTTAATCAGCACGAGAAATTTACAAAGTATCATATTCCCATTATTAAAGCCCGTTCTTAAGTGAATAACTAAAACAAACTCAGCTGTATTAGATATGATTATGCACAAAGTCATTTTTAACTTTTTAAGCAACTCGGCGGTGTTATTACAAAGAATAAGGATAGAAAAAAATGCACAGCCCCCATAAAAAAACCCCAAAACAACAACAACATAGAATTGCTGCAAAAATATTGTTGCAAAATTCGAAAATAGTGTTGCAACAAGACCTTATTCCAAGCGAAACCACAGGCAAATATGAAAGAGATGCAAGTGACATAGGGAGCAATAGACATATATATATAAAAAAATTTAAAAAATAAATAAATAAATAAAAAAATCAAACCCTGTTTAGATCTACTTAATAAAGAAGCTAAAGAGATATAAGTTTCGGACTATATTTACTTTGTGAGTGATTAGGTAAAATGTAAACTTCCATAAATATCCAACCATGATCATTTAATCCGATAACAAAACTTTAAGAACTTGGGTGTGTGTGTGGGGGGGGGGGGGGGGGTCAGAATTAAGTTAAAAAGTTTTATCTTGCTCACACGTATTTTCTGATTACGAGAATAAGGGGAAGTTAAGTGGATTGAAAACAAAATAGACACGTCTCGAACATCAGTATAGATACATCTCCAATGGCATTTCATTTTTCATATTACGATATTCCCGTATAAAGGGCGGTGGTTTGAATTATGTTAATGCAATTTATAATGAGTACAGAAAACAATTCAGATTGTCTGATTAAAGTTGATTGGTCCGTATAGGATTTTTTTTAACGATGATTATTGTTGGCATATAATGTTGTAAACGTAATACAACTTTCAGGAGCCTATAGTCTAAATTAAACTGTCTTGTGTTAAAAGTAAGGAAGCATTCATACTGGGCGATAAATACCATATAACATAGTGTGTGTTGTTTTTTATGAAGAAATAAAAAATAATAAGCAGTGACGGGGATAATAAACGTACATTTCAATCCCAAATGAAAAAATATTATTTTCTTAAGTTCTGCAGAATCACTATCGGTTATTTTCACGATTGTCTGAAATGAGAACATTCGAACAGAATCACTAATGGTTATTTTTATGATTGTCTGAAATGAGAACATTTGTACAGAATCCCTTGTGAATATTTTCCTGATTGTCTGAAATGAGAACATTCGTACAGAATCATCATCATCATTAGTTTTTGTCCCTAAGGCAGGTTCGATTCATCCATCTGCTCCACTCTTCCCTTATCATCGCTCTACGTTTCATGTTCCCATATGAGTTATTCTCCATGAGATCGCCCAGTAGCATGATTCTAGGCTTTCCTCTTGGTCTCTTTCCTTCCATTCTGCCTTCTATGACTTCTCTTAACAGACTTTCACCTCTTAAAATGTGTCCGATCCACTTCTTCTTCCTCTCGAATATAACATTCAATAAAGTTTTATTTTCATCCACCAATCTTAGGACCTCTTCATTTGTCTTTCGGTCACTCCAACTAACTTTCTTCATGCGCCTCCATATCCACATCTAAAATGCTTCTAGCCTTCTTTTTTTCTCAGCGTCGACGTATCTGAGCCATAGAGCGCTACACTCCATACAATGGTTCTGATAGTCTTTTTCTTCAGGTCTTTGCTCATTTGTTTTGTTAGCAGTTATTTCCTTTTGTTGAATGCATCTTTGGCCATTCCAATTCTTTGTTTTACTTCATCTTGGCACCTTCCATCATCTAAGATCAACGATTCTAAATATCTAAACTTTATCACTTGTTCTACTCTTTCTTCGTCAATTGTAATATTCAGATCTTTATCTCCTTCTCTGCAAACTCTCGTGACCTTGGTCTTCGTCACATTGATCTTCGTGTCGTATATCTTTCCATATTTGTTTAAGGAGTCCATCAACTTTTGCAAACCACTTTCTGATCCTGAAATCATTCCTTGATCATCAGCGGACCTAACATACTTCAGTAGTTGTCCTCCCACTCTAATTCCTTCTTCTACTTCTTCCATTGCTTCAGTCATCATCATCTCTGCGTAAATGGAAAAGAGTAAAGGTGAAATCAAACTACCTTGCCTGACACCACGTCCAATTTGTCCTGGTTCGGAATTACCATCTGCCACTCTTACTACTGCTTCCTGTTGTATATATATATAGTTTGGTAATGAATCTCCTGTCTCTCCAATCCACGCAAATCTTCTTCAGAATTTCCATCAGTACAGAATCACTAGTGGTTATTTTCATGAGTGTCTGAAATGAAAACATTCTCACAGATAATCCCTCTCATGCTCGAAATAAACAAAATAAAGTTTTAAAATAAGGATATATTGCTGTCTAGGTAAATATTACCTATCCCTTTAACAACAAACAACAATACATGAATTTTTTAAAGTTATACTATTTAAGATCTTAAAAGAATCATACAAATTTCAGTGTCACTAAAATTGAAAATTACAGTCTTCTTTTTTATGCAAAATGTGAAGGAGCCTAGTTATAAATTGTGTCCCGCTCAGACACATTTAAAACAGAGCATCATTAGAAGTATAAATTTTCCTGGCAGATAGTTAACACTATCAAAGTTACTTATTTATCCGTTAGTTATACCTGAACATACTTTTTTGTCTGCTAAATCACATAGTCAGTACTGTGGAATACATTCTTATCTGCTGAATTAAATAGTCAGTATGGTGGAATACATTCTTATCTGCTGAATTAACTAGTCAGTGTGGTAAAATACATTCTTATCTGCTGAATTAACTAGTCAGTGTGGTGGATTACATTCTTATCTGCTAAGTCAACTGATAGGTATCGTTGAATACATTCTTATCTGCTGAATTAAATAGCTAGTATGGTGGAATACATTTTTATCTGCTAAGTCAAATGATCAGTATAGAGGGATACATTTTTGTCTGCTAAGCCAACTGATCAGTATCGTGGAATACATTTTTATCTGCTAAGTCAACTGATCAGTATGGTGGAATACATTCTTATCTGCTAAGTCAACTGATCAGTATCGTGGAATACATTTTTATCTGCTAAGTCAACTGATCAGTATGGTGGAATACATTCTTATCTGCTAAGTCAACTGATCAGTATGGTGGAATACATTCTTATCTGCTAAGTCAACTGATCAGTATCGTGGAATACATTTTTATCTGCTAAGTCAACTGATCAGTATCGTGGAATATACAAGGAGAAATCAGATAAAATGACGATATGCCTAATTACACGTTTTGAAAAACAAATCTTTGGTCCATCGTTGTTAAATATGATTGCATTTTTTTATATGCTTATGTTGTATTTGTTTAAGGATTCCTAATACACTAAAGGACACTATAAAAGAGAGGCAAATGTGTAACACGGCAGTTTTTTTGAGGATTGTCAAAAATTTGCTCGTGCTTGTTTGTCTTCAAGTATTGAAGTTTGTCGATTTCTGGAGATATGTACAGCTCGAGTTGAGCTCACTTTTCAACGTCACCAGCCGCAAACAACGTCACTTTTCAACGTCACCAGCCGCAAACAAATTAAACATGAGATAAATGTGTAACTGAGACTATGTGTGGAAATTACTGTTTATAAGCGTATGTGTCGAGAAAGTAAATCTAAAGTTTGAGTCTGGTTGACCAATGTACCTACAGATCATATTTCCTCTGCTTTTAAACGGGTTGTAAGCAAAGAAAATTCGCAATGTACTCAGCGTTTGTCTGAAAAATATGACAGTAATGTCAATCCATATGACGCAGTTCAAGCATGCACATTTTAAAGCCGTGTGATAGAGATATATTATTTTAAGTCTGCATATCCATAAATGTACGTCTGGATGATAGATTGGAAAAGTATGAAATATTGTAAAGATCCAATAATTGTTGGCCAAATCGTTCTTTCTCCACATATAACACAGAATGTATTCCCTTTCACATATTTCAATAGCTCAAAGTTAATTTAACTGGTTAGTGTTACTTCTGAACTTAAGTAAAAGACAAAAAGGACACATTTTAATTTGTGGCTGTAAGTTTTGTCACCAAAATGCAGTCAGTGTGTGTGTGTGTGTGTGTGTGTGTGTGTGTGTGTGTGTGTGTGTGTGTGTGTGTGTGTGTGTAAAGTATGTTGCAATAAGCAATTGACAAATCTACAAATTAGTACGCAACCGTAGCTTCGAGGGAAGCGTCTAATTTCTATTCATTTTCTGGGTAAAGTTTTGATATATGTTACATATTTAATATGCATATGAATCTATTACACAGGTGATCATAATTTTTTGTTTCGCAGTAATTAGTTTCTGCTTGATCTTAAAGCTTTTCTTCTATCAGCCGAGCAGTATTGAATATATAACTCGAGTTTCCGACTTAGTTTAGCCACATATATGTACAAGAACTTTTCAAAATCATTTAATGTGTCGAGCAATATGACATCCTTTAACTTAAGGATGGTTTTTATACAGTACCTGAAAAGATTAAACTGATGATTATAACGTTAGATTTTTGCCCGATAATCAATGTGAGATTATCATTACAAATTTTTTTTTCTTTTTCTTTTTCTTTTTTTTTTTCTTAAAGACTGATTTACAAATTTATAGCCATTCATCAAATCTCTCTGACGTAGTTTCTGGTAATCACACAATTCCAGAGACGTGGCGAAGATTAAAAGAATTTTTCATATGCATATGTGTAGGATAGGAAAATTCCACCCTTACGCATTAGGATGGGGTTGGGGTAGGGTGGAGTGTGGGCCCGCAATGGCACAGTGATTGTCGTTGCCGTTTCACAGTCAATGTGTTGGAAATTCGAACCATGTCCACACCAGGTCCGGGTCGGCTGCCGTGATGTGCAAGTCAGATTATTCCTATTGCCTCAGGACTAGATAGTCTTGTGTGTGCTGATGTGCGCATAAACACCAAACAAATAACTATGCATATTGTTGTAATTAGATCAGAAATTGATTGTGGGTAACTTTTGCAGCGAATAAGTATTTGTAAACGTTTTGAACTCAGCTTCACACGTTTCATTACAAAAAGATCATTAAAAAATATAATAATTCTATATATTTTTCAGAAATTATACTGTATATATTCGCTTATAAGTCGAGTCGGATCCAACTGCAAACATCATAGACCCTGATCTGCCGTCGCATAATCCGCCGCCAGATAAGGGTCTCTATTGTTTGTTATACTTATTAGTCCTAACAAAATGCATAGATCCAGATCTGCCGGCGCATTATACTAAGGCAGATTTCAGTATATACAGTTGGACAGGACTTATAATTGAGTGTAGACGGTATTCTTGTGACTTCATTTTTTGAATATGACAGGGATATATTTAGAGTTTCGTGTTCATCTGATTCTATTTGCATCTAATTTTAAGAGAGTATTTTGAAATATGGGAACAGAATTGACCTTTATTGGTTGTTTTGAGACGTAAGAATTAAATATAAAAGTCTTTAATTTGGACCCTATCAACGATTTACCGTAATATTCTTCCTAGTGTTGTACTTGCACAAAAACAAAATTAGAACTTATAAAGAATATTACCTTAATCAGAATCATATCAAGAGACCTTCTAATTTTTTTCAAGTCACAAACAAAAGAAGGCATACTAGGCGATACACTCCATTATTACTCAACAAATTTGTGATTAAAACGCAATATTGTTCGCGTAAGTAGATAGTTTTACCGATACAATACTCTTCGCACCTGACTTGTCCCACATCAAGACATGGAAAGTTCCAATCTAAGTACTAAATGCTGTGTCAACAAGACTGACCTTGAACTCAAATGCTGTAAATATTTTGTTTACAAAATGACTATAATCTGACTAAAGTACAACTTACCTCATGGATGCATGCATATTATAAATTCAATATACATCAAACTACAATGTGAGGCACGACATTATTGAGAAACTAAGAATAGAATTTTCACACCATATCCATCAAGCCAACCATTCTTACTAAAAAAAAGAGAGGTCTATCTACTCACTTTTCTCCTACCGGTCGGTCGTCAATCTCGATCTTTAAGCACAATACTTATCAGTCGATTAGGCGAGGTGCTCGCGAACGTCCCCAAGAGACTATAGTCTACGCAGAAGATCTGAGTGCACATATCAGATGATGAATCCTTCATAACTGGTATGCATCTGATAAGAAGGCGAGACTATGCATACATTTGATAAGAAGGCGAGACTATGCATACATTTGATAAGAAGGTGAGACTATGCATACATCTGATAAGAAGGCGAGACTATGCATACATCTGATAAGAAGGCTAGACTATGCATACATCTGATAAGAAGGCCAGACTATGCATACATCTGATAAGAAGGCCAGACTATGCATACATCTGATAAGAAGGCCAGACTATGCATACATCTGATAAGAAGGCAAGACAATGCATACATCTGATAAGAAGGCGAGACAATGCATACACCTGATAAGAAGGCCAGACTATGCATACATCTGATAAGAAGGCGAGACTATGCGTACATCTGATAAGAAGGCCAGACTATGCATACATCTGATAAGAAGGCCAGACTATGCATACATCTGATAAGAAGGCCAGACTATGCATACATCTGATAAGAAGGCCAGACTATGCATACATCTGATAAGAAGGCCAGACTATGCATACATTTGATAAGAAGGCGAGACAATGCATACATTTGATAAGAAGGTGAGAATATGCATACATCTGATAAGAAGGCGAAACTATGCATACATCTGATAAGAAGGCTAGATTATGCATACATCTGATAAGAAGGCCAGACTATGCATAAACAAACAGAAAATTAACGGAAAATCACATTTCTGACACGCTTTTATTGTAGATGCATGGAGGGATGAGTTTGTGCTGTCAAACATTTTATATATGCGTTGGAAAGGACTATAAATACATGTCTATGAAGGAAATGTGTTCGACTTTGGGAAAAGATCAATGACAAACAATACTAAAATTATTTATTTAAATGAATCTCAGCCGTCAATCAAGTTTTTTATTTTGTCATCTCTGATGTTGAAGGAAAATAAATAAATGATTAAATAAGTGTGTGTATATATATATATATATATATATATATATATATATATATATATATATATATATATATATATATATATATCTTGTTGAGTATGAATTTGAAATTAAATACAATTTGAATTACAGAAAACCGGAAAAAGGTAATAAGAAACACACACACACACACACACACACACACACACACACACACACACACTACATCAAATCTGTGTGATTATTTGTAATGGCAGTTTACAATTATTATAATTTTGGGACTAACGTTTGCTGTTTTGCTTGCAAAGATCATTTACAAAACTTCAACACACACGAGTCAAATTTGTTTCCCTAAATAGACGAAAACCAGTGTAAGAAGAATTGTTTTTACATTTTATTTTCCTAGTTATAAGCGACTCGTTTCTCTCTGCTACAAAAGTTTCCGTAGTAGGTAATGAAGTGGTTTTGCGAACTTGAAAATTGAAATATCGTTAAGGTCTCTTGCGTTTCTAGCCAGGACGTAAATTAGACCTTCTTTTACTCAATCATTTTGTTTTGAATCAATGTTGTGAAAGTATATATTCATATTTTAATCATTTTGTTTTAAATCAATGTTGTGAAAGTATATATTCATATTTTAATCATTTTGTTTTGAATCAATGTTGTGAAAGTATATATTCATATTTTAATCATTTTGTTTTGAATCAATGTTTTGAAAGTATATATTTTTATTTTAATCATTTTGTTTTGAATCAATGTTTTGAAAGTATATATTTTTATTTTAATCATTTTGTTTTGAATCAATGTTGTGAAAGTAAATATTCATATTTTAATCATTTTGTTTTGAATCAATGTTGTGAAAGTAAATATTCATATTGTAATCATTTTGTTTTAAATCAATGTTGTGAAAGTATATATTTTTATTTTAATCATTTTGTTTTGAATCAATGTTGTGAAAGTATATATTTTTATTTTAATCATTTTGTTTTGAATCAATGTTGTGAAAGTATATATTTTTATTTTAATCATTTTGTTTTGAATCGATGTTTTGAAAGTATATATATTTATTTTAATCATTTTGTTTTGAATCAATTTTTTTAAAGTATATATTCATATTTTAATCATACTGTTTTGAATCAATGTTTTGAAAGTATATAGTCATATTTTAATTATTTTTTTAATAACACAACGACTAATGACATCAGCTACTATTCTGACTTTAACTTCAGATACACGAAAACAGGCATAGCATCGCAGCGACTTCCACTTCAGATACACGAAAACAGGCATAGCATCGCAGCGACTTCCACTTCAGATACACGAAAATAGGCATAGCATCGCAGCGGCGACCGGGGTTGCTGGCTGCCGTTGGCCTTAGGTCGGCGATTTGCTAAAAAGGAAAACCAGTGAAAAAGTCTTGATTCAGGTATTCATTTCAAAAGTAATAGACATTTGTGTAATTATCTAAGTATAAAAATAAACTTTGAATGTGAATTGAACAGGAAAAGGAAAAGGAAAATAAAATATGATAATTAAGAATACAACAATCTTTCATATGCATTAATGTACAATAGCAAAATTACATCCGAGCGTCCGAATTTTGCATCAGACACGATGCACGATGCTTTACCAAGTGTCTGGCGCAAGATTATGATCCTGAAGTTGAAAATGTCCTATCCAACATCGATACATAATGAAGATTTTTTTATACACACTACTGAACAAAAACAGGGTAGAAGTCACAATGGAGTATTGTGAATAATAATGCAACTTTAAAACAGCAAAACACCTATTGAAAATTTCCTCACCTTCAGAGTTGAGCATCAAAACTTAGTAAACCATAACGTTTAAACACATATCAGTAAGTGTCTATATGATTGCATGGTGTGGATCTTGACAAATTTCAAGTTATGACCCAGGAACTCAGTTCGTGCAAGTTTTGAGTTTCTTGTTATTTGTTGTGCAAATATTTCTTAATATCTAGAATCACATAACAGTGGAACCAGACAAGGTTAGAGTGTATCCAATTATCGAATCGAGAAAGCCATTTGGTCATTCTGACAATTTTAGATTTATTTCTTAAAGATGAATGCCAAGTTGAAAGACCTTTAAACAACCGCTGTTGTAACATGGTTTGTAATAAAATTATGGCTTTGTACATGTATTACTCGGCATGATAAAAATGGAACATTTTATTGACAGAGATTGGTCTTTTCCCGCTATTTTCAAATAGAACAACAGGTCATCGACCACCATATACATTAGTTGAGAACTGTACATCAAGGTCCCTAGTTTCTGATGTTTTGATTTTGAATGAAGGAGAGAAAAAAGGAAAGAAGGAAGGAAGGAAGACACTAAGTTAGGAAGAAAATAACGAAAGAAATACAGCTAAATATCTTATATAAAACAATGTACGTCTCAGTGTACTTAAAATTCAGTTAATAATGTATACGGTCACTGTATACGTAAAATATACCGCAAGCGGCTGTATAAGGCCCCCCATATATATATATATATATATATATATATATATATATATATATATATATATATATATATATATATATATATATATCCTCCTTCTTCATCTTTTTCTTTTTTCTTCCTCTCCTCCTCTTCCTTCTTCTTACAAATTCCGGCACACTCGGTCATCATCGTCACATCTGTTTTTACATTCTCCGTTTTTTTCACAGGAGTATTGTGAAAGTTATATGTACAACTGAATACGTTATCAGGAAGAATGATATTTTAAGACAGTTCTCTTCGTCATTAGGGAAGAGTCATATATACTAGAAATTAGAATCGACCCAGTGCGTGTAGCGACACTAATAGAGCGTTTTTATTAAACACTTAAAGGTCAACGGCCACACATATTGTAAAAAGTCTGATATCATTTCTAGTCATAAAAGATAAACATTTGTTATGTACGTACACCATAAAAATGTCTAACTAGCTTTTATAAACCGTTATTTTTTTTAATTTTTTTTTTTTTGGTGCAAAAAATAGTTCTGAAATCTTTGTAAACAATCGGCGGTTCCCGCCTGCCAAAAACGGATATGAGGCTACTCTATAAAAGACCGAGGCCACTCTATAAAAAACCGAGGCCACACTATAAAAGACTAATTCCACATTATAAAAGACTGAGGCCACATTATAAAAGACTAAGGCCACACTATAAAAGACTAAGGCCACATTATAAAAGACTAAGGCCACGCTATAAAAGACTAAGGCCACATTATAAAAGACTAAGGGCACACTATAAAAGACTAAGGCCACATTATAAAAGACTAAGGGCACACTATAAAAGACTAAGGCCACATTATAAAAGACTGAGGACACACTATAAAAGACTAAGGCCACATTATAAAAGACTAAGGCCACATTATAAAAGACAAAGGTCACATTATAAAAGACTAAGGCCACATTATAAAAGACTAAGGCCACATTATAAAAGACTAAGGCCACATTATAAAAGACTAAGGCCACATTATAAAAGACTAAGGCCACATTATAAAAGACTAAGGCAACATTATAAAAGACTTAGGCCACACTATAAAAGATCACTATAACGAACTGAGGCCACACTATAAAAGACTGAGGCCACATTATAAAAGACTAAGGCCACACTATACAAGACTGAGGTCACATTATAAAAGACTAAGGCCACTCTATAAAAGACTGAGGCCACATTATAAAAGACTAAGGCCACACTATAAAATACTAAGGCCACATTATAAAAGACTTAGATCACACTATAAAAGACTAAGGCCACACTATTAAAGACCGAGGCCACACTATAAAAGACCGAGGTCACACTTTAAAAGACTAAGGCCACACTATAAAAGACCGAGGCCACACTATAAAAGACTAAGGCCACACTATAAAAGACTGAGGCCACTCTATAAAAGACTAAGGTCACACTATAAAAGACTGAGGCCACATTATAAAAGACTAAGGCTACACTATAAAAGACCAAGGCCACATTATAAAAGACTGAGACCACACAATGAAAGACTAAGGTCACTCTATAAATGACTGAGGTCACATTATAAAAGACCGAGGCCACACTATAAAAGACTGAGGTCACATTATAAAAGACTAAGGCCACACTATAAAAGACTGAGGCCACATTATAAAGACCGTGGCCACACTATAAAAGACTAAGGCCACACTATAAAAGACCGAGGCCACACTATAAAAGACTAAGGCCACACTATAAAAGACTGAGGCCACACAATAAAAGCCACTCTATAAAAGACTGAGGCCACACTATAAAAGACCGAGGCAACACTATACAAGACTGAGGCCACACTATAAAAAACGGATTATAGTGTCTGGTCTCATTCTCACACTGTGCGCTATCAAGTTACGGTCTCTTTTCGCACCATAAAAGACTGAAGCCACTCTATAAAAGACTAAGGCCACACTATAAAAGACTGAGGCCACATTATAAAAGACTGAGGCCACAGTATAAAAGACCGAGGCCACACTATAAAAGACTGAGGCCACACAATAAAAGACTAAGGTCACTCTATAAAAGACTGAGGCCACATTATAAAAGACCGAGGCCACACTATAAAAGACGACCGAGGCCACACTATAAAAGACTAAGGGCACACTATAAAAGACTGAGGTCACATTATAAAAGACTATGGCCACACTATAAAAGACTGAGGCCACATTATAAAAGACTGAGGCCACAGTATAAAAGACCGAGGCCACACTATAAAAGACTAAGGCCACACAATAAAAGACTAAGGTCACTCTATAAAAGACCGAGGCCACAATATAAAAGACTAAGGCCACACTATAAAAGACCGAGGCCACACTATAAAAGACTAAGGCCACACTATAAAAGACTGAGGCCACCCAATAAAAGACTAAGGCCAGTCTATAAAAGGCTGAGGCCACATTATAAAAGACCGAGGCCACACTATAAAAGACCGAGGCAACACTATAAAAGACTGACGCCACACTATAAAAAACAGATTATAGTGTCTGGTCTCATTCTCACACTGTGCGCTATCGAGTTAACGTCTCTTTTCGCAGTCTGATTTATTGTTTCACTACAGTTGCTTTTTACAAAAAAAATTTTAGGTGGAACCTGATAAATGTCAAGGCGGTACATATATAGATAGCTATTTTTTTTCAATAGGCCAAACAGCCCTCCAGCAAACAAACAACACGCAGAATATTTACAAAGAATATAACGATTAATATGTGACTTAAAGCGGGAGAGAATGACAGAAATTTAACATAGTAAAAAATGAACACCATATGACAACGATACTCATTTGAAATGCTCTAGATTATCAGACATAGCTATGAACCTCTTTCCATAATAATAAGCATCCACACCAGTCTATAATTCTCTTTCTATAATAATAATCATCCCACACCAGTCTATAATTCTCTTTCTATAATAATAATCATCCACACCAGTCATTAATTCTCTTTCTAAAATAATAAGCATCCCACACCAGTCTATAATTCTCTTTCTATAATAATAATCATCCCACACCAGTCATTAATTCTCTTTCCATAATAATAAGCATCCCACACCAGTCTATAATTCTCTTTCCATAATAATAAGCATCCCACACCAGTCTATAATTCTCTTTCTATAATAATAATCATCCCACACCAGTCTATTAACCTCTTTCCTAATAATAATCGTTACACACCAGTCTACAGACCTCTTTCTATGAAAATAATTATCCTACACTAGTCTCTAATCCTCTTTTCCATAATAACAATTATCCTACGCCAGTCTATAAAACTCTTTCTGTAATAATAATCATCCCAAATCAGTATATGAACTTCTTTCTATAATAATAATCATCCCACACCAGTATAAAACCTCTTTCCGTCATAATAATCATCTAACACAAGCTTAGCAACCTTTTTCCATTATAATAATCATCCCACACCAGTCTATAAACATCTACATAATACACATCCAATATATATGTGAAGTAAACATGGGAGAATGTCAAAAGTGATATACTTACATTTAAAAAAAAGAAGAAAAATATTATCAAAAGATCTTTGTTTGAAAGCACTGAAAAAAAATTTGAAAGATTTTTCATTAAAATAACATGACAGAAGTGCATTAAATTTTGATATGTCTTTTCCAATAATATTTAGGTATATATATTTACTCCTCTAGTTATTCAACCGAGGACATTCTAAGACAAAGTGAAATGCATCTTCTAAAATATTACAACATAAACAGATTCTGTTTTGAAAAGCAGGTGATCTTGGATTTGCTCATCTACGAATTTCAACTTCTAATCGGTGACAGGAAGTATGAAGTCTTGTTAAGACAATTCTAAATTTCTCCACATTAACAATATCAAGATATGATTTAAAAACAGAATCGTCAAAATGACCATAAAATATAGTCCTGCTTTCCCAATAACACGCAATAGTGTTATTCCACGATAAATCTTTTTATTTATTTTTTTTTTAAATTATGCGGAAGTATAATTTCCTCCGGGCACCATGATTTTGGAAAATAACACTAATCATATAAGGTATTAAAAACTGTGTGCAAATATGAAGATAGATTACTCACACTATTACTAGTAATTATGAACTCATTTTCAAGTTTATCTGGACCTCTGCTTTTTCCATTTTTCAATTGTCATACAGCTGGAAACAATTTATTTTACACCAATAAGTAAATCTCTAAAAGGTGAATCTAACTCTGAAAATATAATTTATATTTTATCTTGAATGTATTTCTCGCAAACAAAAATACTATCCTCATCAGCTTCAAAGAAATATTCACTGGGGTTACGAACCACTTGTAATCATTTCACAGAGTCTTGCGTGCAAGGTTTTTCTCATCGGCATAATCACGCTGTAGCCTTGCATTATTTGGCGTTGTCCATGATTATCTTGGTATAATCGTAAATACTATAAAAGTCACAATGACGGGTCTTTGATTGATTGATGATCTTGACCCAAGCCTATATGCCTTTTCAAGGTACGTGTCATTCTAATCTCCAATATGTCGTATAGAAAATTTCTAATTATATCGAAACATTTCTCATAACGAAATCCATTAAATCTCTATGAAGCAAGATTCCGACGATGACTTAAAACTTCGATATCGATGGATGTTACAGAAGTAACTTGAGTCGATCGGCAGGAGATTACACGACAGTGCCTATGTTGCCAACGTGTTTTATGCAATTTTACACACACACACACACACACACACACACACACACACACACACACACACAGACAGATATATATATATATATATATATATATATATATATATATATATATATATATATTGTTACGAGATTATATATCATTTTCCTTTTAATAATAGTATAGTTTATTAGTTTATGATCTCTGTTCTTAGTTTAAACAGCTGTCGTCTTGTGAGTATACATACGGTAGGCTCGATCAATATTTCGAAACCTTAGTCATATCACGTGGTTTTAGAGCGTGTGATGGGCATGAACTTCTGACCTAGATTATATGAATCAATACAATATTTACTGTTTAAAACATTGGTACTCTAGCACCTTAGCGCTATGACGCATAACCTAATTTCTGATTGGTTCGGAGAGGGTTGCAATGTTTCGAAATGTCCAGTGAAGTTTACTTCATTCAGAACATGAATTTTTATGTTTTTCATTTCAAAATCTTGCGTACAAAAATAAAGTTATGTACCAAAAATGTATAGCAGTGTGTGTGTGTGTGTCTGTGTGTATGTATGTGTGTGTGTGTTTCAGAGAGAGCAGATAACTCAGAGTGAATATGACGCGTTGGTCGCGCTTTTATGCAGTCAGGGCTCTTAAACCAGTTTCAAACTGACAGGCGGTCGCCGAAACCTGAGCCAGAAATTGACGCGCGGCCAGCGCTTGACGCGCAGCATATGGGCTAACCGATGACGCTCTAAACGGAATTATAGAGGAATATTCATTTACCCCACCTGATGTGTTGCAGATGTCTATTCCAGCACCACGCCGGATTAGCAGGCTAATACAGCTGCCCGACATTTTAGAGCGGCAGAGTAGATTCAATGCGATTGTGAAAGACTACAACGCCACCGTGTCTGAAAAGGATGAGCTTGAGGCAGGCCCCTTAGCGTTTCTTAATACTGTTACGCCTATGCTACATGATATCGTTTCGAAGGAGCTCAGGTACCTTGATGACCTACAACATAGCCTCGTTCTGACGGCGCAGCTGGAGAAAGTCATGCCTAGCCAAAACGTTTACGATAAAGAAGCTGAGATGGCAACCACAAAAATGACGATCTGGTTTCGTACAGACAGCTATGAGCTTGGTCTGAATGGGCATTTCCCTGCTGCGAAGCGCTTGACATCAGTGTGTCGCAGTATCGCCCTTTTCGAGGCCGGATCTACATTTCAACATGAAAATGTGTACCACAGTGGTCTGTTATTAATGTGGAAAACACATAATCGTTGTTTTGAATGGGCTGTTCTGTCAGCTCTCTACCCAGCAGGGGACGATGTTGACCAGCCCAGGCCATACCGTCAGCAACTGGGCGAGCTCGACCTTACAGGCATTGACCTTCCTGTCAAGGTTACTGATATTGCCAAGTTTAAGCGCTGTAATGAAACAATCGCGGTTAATGTCTTTGGTTGAAAAAATGGCATCTATGCACTGCGTATTAGCAGCGAAATCGCAGTCAGACCACACACTGCGGACCCGCGATGGCAGGAACTGAAGGTGAGGCGGCCGATGGGACGGCAGAAAAGAGCCACTATGCCTGGATAAAAGACCTAAGCCGTGTGAGACACAACCGCAACAAAACTGAGCACAGAAAGCACGTTTGCCGCCGGTGTCTTTGGCCAAGCCGATCTACTCGAATGACACAGTGCTGCGGTATAGGTGACGAGCCACAGCTAGTGTCCTTACAGGAGAGAAGCAGCGCAAGCGCCTTCCAAGCCTCCCAGAACCATAATCGTCAGATGAGTGTTCCATACATCGTCTATGCGAATTTCGAGGCGCTGAATGTTCCGGTGGAAGGCTCTATCAACAATCCAGATAAAAGCAGCTGACCAGATTCCATGAAATTTCTGCTATATGGTCGTCCGCTGTGATCGAGTATCCAAGGAGCCAGTGTTACACAGTGCTAACAAAGCTGTGGCCACTTTCATACAAAGCCTCGAGAGCGTGAGTTAGACGAGATCAGAGAGGTGCTCCGAAATCCAGTGGGGATGGTGTTGAGTGAAGACGACTGTAGGAACTTTCAGGAAGCGGTAGACTGTCATATCTGAGGTAAGAAACGTGATCACGAACCCGTGCGAGACCACTGCCATATTACCGGAAAATACCGCGGTACCGCCCATCAAGCATACAATCTCAAACTGCGCATCTACCCAGGAAAAATAAAAAATAAAGATGCTTCTTGTGATTCATAATCTGCGCTGCTATGATGGTCACCTGATCATGGATACCATTGGAACAGCATCAACATATGAGATAAGCGCCTTTCCAAACAACATGAAAAAATACATGACGTTTTTACAAGGACAGTTACAGTATGCTGACAGACTCCAGTTGATGAATAGCAGCCTGGAAAAACTGGCTGCCAACATGCTTAAGGAGGCTTTTCGCGCCACGATTTGGTACACGGAGCACGACATTAACCTTCTGATTCGCAAGGGCGTCTACCCATACGAATACACGAGCAGCTGGGAGCGATTCGAAGAAACACATTTGTCACCGATAGAATATTTTTACAGTTAAATCAACCGCTCAGGTATTACCAATAAAGAATATGAGTGTGCCGAGAACGTTCAGAAGACTTCTGGAAACAAAATCATGGGCAACTTTAACAACCTCTACCTAAAGACGCATGTGCTTCTAGAAGCGGACGTGTTTGAGGCATTCTGCGACACCTCGCTTCAACACTATGGCCTTGATCCAGCTCAATATTATAGTGCGACTGATATGAGCTGGGACGCCCTTCTGAAGAAGACTGGTGTTGAGTTTGAGCTACTGACAAACATTGACATGTACTTGTTTACTGAGAAGGGAATCTGCGGTTACATTTCGATGGTGAGCCGCCGTCATGCGAAAGCGAACAACCCAATGTGTGCATCCTATGGATGCGGCTATGACAGCGGAAAGACAAATACCTGGATAACCTACTTTAATGCCGGGAATCTACATGGTTGGGCCATGATGCAGCGTTTGCCAGCTGGTGGCTTTAGGTGGGTCGATCCGCCAGATCTTGCGCAGATCACAGAGGGTTCACCAAAGGGCTACATTCTTGAAGTAGACGTCGAGTATCAGGAGAAGCTTCATGACGAACACAGCGACTATCCGCTGATTCCTGAGGCAATGATTATTCAAGTGGACTTGCTAAGAGAGTACCAGCGCGGTTTGGTGAGAGAACTGATGGGTACGTTCACTGAAAGCGCCAAACTCGTTCCAAGCCTGCTAAATAAGGAGCGATACATGGTTCACTATCGAAACCTCCAGCTGTACACATAGCTCGGAATGCGTGTACCCAAGATTCACAGGACATTGAAGTTTGACCAAAGCCCGTGAATGGTCCCATACATACAGCTCAACACTGATCTCATGTCCAAGGCGACATCAGAGTTTGAAAAAGATTTCTTCAAGCTGATGAACAACTCAGTATTCGGGAAGACAATGGAGACAATCCGAGTGGATATTGTGAAGCCTGATGGTGAGGAAGATAAGCTGCGCTGCCTGATTGCCGACCCAGCGTTTAAGACGCGGAAAATATTTAGCGGCAACCTCCTTGCGGTTCACAGCACGAAGGCAAACCTAAAGTTAAACTGGCCAATCTATACGGGGTAGGCGATCCTCGACCTACGCTACTGATGTATGACTTTTACTACGGTCATATCAAGGCGCACTCTGGTGGAAAGGCGGCCCCACTATACACGGACACCGACAGCCTGCTGCTCCAGATTGAGACTGATGATGTGTATCGCGAAATGCCTGAAGATGCCGGCCTCCACGACACGAGCGAATACCCCCGTAAGCCACCACTCTATAACACGTCAAACAAGAAGGTCGTAGACAAGTTTAAAGATGCGTGTGCCGGTAAGCCAACTGCAGAGTTCTTTGTTCTCCACTCCAAGGTGTGCAACATTCTTAAAGCTAACAGCGTGGAGCTTCGCAAGGCTAAAGGCATTTTGAAGACGGTAGTAAAAGGCTATCTCCGTGACCGCTTCTACCTGAAGTGCCTCCAAGAGAAAACAGAGTTTCAGCAAATTATGACTTCGTTACATAGTAACGACCATTATAAGGGGGATTACCGCATCAGCAAAACTAGCCGCTGGGCACACCCGCGCGTATTGATGCCCAAACAGCCGCTCGGCAAGAGTACGGTTGAACCTCTCCACATTGCCCTGCGGTCGGCTGGCACCGACCTCGACCCGCCTCATCCACACGTTGTGCTTAGCCAAGAGCTGCGACACAGCGCCCATAAACACCCGGCCGAGGTCAACCTGCAGCAGTTTAATCAATTTCAACGGGGCCCGCATGTAGATACGTGACAAAGCGTAGCTTGCTTCCCGCGGCTCGCGATTGTCGCTGTCGTCCGGCAAAAACAAGAGATCGACCTGGTGTACCTCATTAGGGGTTGAAACATTAAATTGCGACCTGGTAATATTGCGCGGTGCTGGTAGGTAAATCTGCCACATGGCCTGCATTTGGGTCACGCCATGGCAACATCGTCTGCCACCTTTTTATTTTTACCGCTGCAACACCCTTACAATAATCTCGCGGGCTGTAGAATATCGCCGCAAGCTTAGTATCCATATATTATATGGCCTAAAAAGCTAAAAGGTTTGCGTCGTCCCGACCCGTGGAGCGTGTGGTCTTCAGAGGTCCTTGTAGAGAGGACTAGGGCAAACTTGTCGTTATAAAACTCACCAACATCTAACTCTGACAGCTTCGCGTCCTTGATAGACTCCCTCGTCATTACCTTCAGGGCCTCCTCCCACTGATGATATTGCGCCTGCTTCTGGGTATAGATTTGGTTTGGAACGCCTTCGATTGTCACCGAGACCTTGTTGATGAGGGGGTTATAGACGTATTCAGTGTCGCATGCAACATCAGCGCTTTGTGTTGGATCCTCGAAGGGCAAAACTATCGTTTTGATGCTTTTAGCGGGAGTGTTGAGGTTGATATTCCACATATTCCACATACTATCACTCTTATTCACCGCCAAGTAGAGGAGTTATAATGTTGCTATATCGAAAGCTCCAGGACTCCAGAACTTTCACCTAAGAACAATCTGTGAACTTGAAGACAAGCTGCTGACCGAAATCTAGGATTGGCGGGGTCTCAACAAAATATGGTACAATTCTAAATGATAGCTAGTGGCAGCTTCCTGTATCGTCTTGCATTCAATTCGGTAAGTAAACTTCTGGCTCATAACAGTCATGTATGTATAAACCACACGTGGTTATAATCACACATACTTCAACAAGATTTAATTCATACACATTCGAGTCTGCCACGGTAAATGGACACGCATTCCATGTCTTAGCAGTTGTAAACGCGCTTTATTGATCGCCTTGCGTAACTGCAAGCAGTACAGTCAGATGATCGACACATTTCTGAGTTGTATTTTGGTGTTTTGTCTCAACACTCGCTGTAAAAGGGATTTATTGGGTCAAAATTTCGGCCTACTTGTCATGCATGTGACAATAGGACCAACATGAGACAAGGATAGTCGATACATGAAGGGGCTTAATTACTTCAAGGAAAGACCCTTTATTCTTTATACATTAACCAGGCACAAGTTTTTCTTAAAAAAGGAACATTGTTACCACTACTTCCATAGTAAACTATTTTAGAAGCTTGATTGACGAGGGTGGGTGGGCCTTCCTCGTGGGCACCAGAGCAAGCAGAAGGTTAAACTGTTTTAATTACTTAAATGTACATCATGATACAAAATATTACTGAAGCTTGATTGACGAGGGTGGGTGGGTCTTCCTCGTAGACACCATAGCAAGAAGAAGGTTAAAACTGCTGGTAACGACTGTATTCAATTCAGTCTAGTAATAGGCATTGCTTGTAAATGTACAAACAGTTTTTACTTCAGACATAGGTATTGATTCAGTAATTGATTTATAAACAAGCATTAGTCAATTAATATCTGAATGTATATGGCGAGGGGTGGGTGGGTTGGCCGGTACACAACAACGCTTCAAAGGCTCCCTAAGGTTAGTGCCCACCCAACAATACTTTCATTGCTCCTGTTTGGTGGTCTTTGGCCTGTTGTATTGGCAAAATCGTAGTTCCTTAGTTTTGGCGGATCCAGCCAAGGGGTGGAGGGGAATGAGGGGTGGGGTGAAATGGGCGTAAAATAAACCTTAATCGGCCTTTTACATCTATTGAGTACAATCCATTCATATCACATTACCGAATAAAATGATACAACAGGGATTTTAGAATCACGGCAACTGATTAAACAGTATTGGATTTCCTTAAAATTTATTCATGGAAATGAAAATCCCCGGCTGTGGGATCTAGAACTATTGCCTCTCGTGGTTTTAAAAAGTACGGTATGTAGAGGGAATAGCAAGAGCTCTGCCTTGGATTGGCCATGTACTATGAAATTCTATTTTTCAGGTACAATTAGGATAAGTTCTTACAAGACTTTTTGTACTAAAATTTAACTTTTCATTATCAACCAATCATGGAACTCCAGACTAGTATATATTCTATTCGATGTTTACTGGTTCTCATTTTTCCATACAATTAGTACCATGAATCCTGTATCCATACTTGAGGTACTTGACATACCTTTATATAGCAGTAGAGTGCATAAGTAAACAGTGCGTATTGTTCTGCTTGTCAAGGAATACACTAGTGAATATTAAATCATATTGGAAATCCATGTATACCAACATCAGCAATTGTGCGTTTCTGGCAACATATAAATATTTGAGCATCATTTCAAAAAATCAAAAGAGGAAAAAAATGAATCTGTCTAATTAAGTGTTAATTTGTTTGCTATTACCATTTATATCTCATCAATTTAAGATTGAAATATAGTATCAGCCTTATGCAATAAATGAGTACAAAGTCAATATGATCATCTATATATGTATGAATTAAATGAGTACAAAGTCAATATGATCATCTATATATGTATGCATTAAATGAGTACAAAGTCAATATGATCATCTATATATGTATGAATTAAATAAGTACAAAGTCAATATGATCATCTATATATGTATGAATTAAATGAGTACAAAGTCAATATGATCATCTATATATGTATGAATTAAATGAGTACAAAGTCAATATGATCATCTATATATGTATGAATTAAATGAGTACAAAGTCAATATGATCATCTATATATGTATGCATTAAATGAGTACAAAGTCAATATGATCATCTATATATGTATGAATTACTTTGAAAAAAAGGAGATTTAAATGTCAGAAATTACATACAATTTTTCCAGAAACAAATAATTTACACCTACATTGATGTAGGCATAAGCCCATGTAAATACAAAATATGAAGTTCCAAATGAGCCGCGGCACTGTTTTGACCTAAATGTGTGTGAAACGTGTTTTTCTAATTCCGCACGTAAAGAATCAGGTGCTACATTCAGTGTTGAGAGGTCCTTATTCAAGTCTGCAAAAAAGACTGAAATTGCACCAATAGAACATTGTCTCTATTTTTATCAGTTACGAATAGGGCAAACTGTCAAATAATTCTTTTAACAAAAATTTTACTTGTCATTATCAACCAATCATGGCCCTCCAAACACGTATATACTCTAATTAATATTCACCCATTTCTAGACTGTTTCATTTTTCCAAACAATTCATCACGTTAGCTCTTAAATAATTGGTTCATTACTATGAATCTGTTTCGAAATTGACAATGTTCTTTAATTTATTGTCATTCATTACATTTTTCGAAGATAGTACTATTGTTTGCACTGAAAAGGAGATAGAATTAGGCAAGCACTCGCATTTAGTAATTTGAGACTGTTAATTTGTTATGTGTAAACATCGTAACGCCTGTTGTCTTTTGATAGCATATACCGTGTTATTCCATTTATACTCCCAATCAATATATACACAATATTTTTAGCTTAGTAAATAAATATAAAGGTCGAGTTTATAATTACTTTTCTTTTCTTATTCTTCAAGTACAGTATCATTTAAGTGCGTTTGTATTGTGGTACTAATCCAGAAAACGGCACCTCGTTTCGCGATCCTTCCAAATTTACCTTTAACGCGCAGGGTGGTTTACATATTATGTTGTAAAGCGTGGACACAGGCTTGTGAATACGGTATTCATCGGAAAGATAATTTCCACTCAAGGATATGAAGTTATTCTTATTCATTTATTTACATTCACACTCGGTAATAGTGAATTCACAGGAATGATGATTTCAATTACTTAAAATGGCGATGTATTTTATTTAATATAGTACGCGTGTTGTACTTAAGCTATTAAGGAAATAGTTTCATGTGGCACATTAAATTCGTTTTCATGATATACTTTTATAAAATCTAATCGTGTCTTTGGTGAAAAAGTAACATACGGCAGTGTGACTCTGCTTATCACTTTTCACCGGGAACGATACTCTTTTATAAAGGAAACTGAAACCAAGCACTCTTCTTCTGTACATACAAAAATATAATAAAAAGAGATATTTCTAAAAAAAAAAACAAAAAAAACCCTCTCCTACCCCACTATTTGTAGAAAATCCTAGCTAGGCCAGCATGGTAGGACTAGGTTCGGGTGATGATATGACTGGTTATTTTAATTATTGATACAATGTCCAGCATATGTGTTTTAAAAAAAAGTCTCTAAAGCATCAGAAGTAGATAACACTCATTCTTGGCATTTCAATATATAATTTATAGATAACACTCATTCTTGGCATTGTAATGTAGAATTTATAGATAACATTCATTCTTGGCATTGTAATGTAGGATTTATAGATAACACTCATTCTTGGCATTGAAATGTATAATTTATAGATAACACTCATTCTTGGCATTGTAATGTAGAATTTATAGATAACACTCATTCTTGGCATTGCAATGTAGAATTTATAGATAACACTCATTCTTGGCATTGTAATGTAGAATTTATAGATAACACTCATTCTTGGCATTGTAATGTAGGATTTATAGATAACACTCATTCTTGGCATTGAAATGTAGAATTTATAGATAACACTCATTCTTGGCATTGAAATGTAGAATTTATAGATAACACTCATTCTTGGCATTGTAATGTAGAATTTATAGATAACACTCTCTTTTGGCATTGTAATGTATAATTTATAGATAACACTCTCTTTTGGCATTGTAATGTATAATTAATAGATAACACTCTCTTTGGCATTGTAATGTATAATTTATAGATAACACTCATTCTTGGCATTGTAATGTAGGATTTATAGATAACACTCATTCTTGGCATTGAAATGTAGGATTTATAGGTAAAACTTACTTTTGGTATTGCAATGTAGGATTTATAGATAACACTCACTCTTGACATTGCAATGTAGGATTTATAGGTAAAACTTACTTTGGCATTGCAATGTAGGATTTATAGGTAACACTTACTTTTGGTATTGCAACGTAGGATTTATGGGTAACAGTCACTTTTGACATTGCAATGTAGGATTTACTTTTGACATTGCAATGTAGGATTTATAGGTCACACTCACTTTGGACATTGCAATGTAGGATTTACTTCAGACATTGCAATGTAGGATTTATAGGTAACATTCACTTTTGACATTGCAATGTAGAATTTATAGGTAACACCCATTTTTTTTTCATTGCAATGTAGGATCTACTGTTGACATTGCAAGGTAGGATTTATAGGTAACACTCATTATTGATAATGCAATATAGGATTTATAGGTAACACTCATGTTTGGCATTGAAATTTAGGATGTATAGATAACACTCACTTTTGACATTGCAATGTAGGATTTATAGGTAACACTCATTTATGATATTGCAATGTAGGATTTATAGCTCACACTCATTCTTGGCATTGCAATGTAGGATTTATAGGTAACACTCAAGTTTGGCATTGCAATGTAGGATTTATAGATAACACTCACTTTTGGCATTACCATGTAGGATTTACTTTTGACATTGCAATGTAGGATTCATAGGTGACACTCACTTTTGACATTGCAATGTAGGATTTACTTTTGACATTGCAATGTAGGATTTATAGGTAACACTCACTTTTGGCATTGCAATGTAGGATTTATAGGTAGCACTCATATTTGGCATTGCAATGTAGGATTTATAGCTCACACTCACTCATGGCATTTCAATGTAGGATTTATAGGTAACACTCACTTTTGGCATTGCAATGTAGGATTTATAGGTAACACTCAAGTTTGGCATTGCAATGTAGGATTTATAGGTAACACTCACTTTTGACATTGTAATGTAGGATTTATAGGTAACACTCAATTTTGGCATTGCAATGTAGGATTTTTTATAGGTAATACTACCGTTTGACATTGCCATGTAGGATTTATAGGTGACACTCACTTTTGGAATTGCAATTTAGGATTGATCAACAATGAGAGTTTCACGAGTTCACGACGACAGGGTTGAAGAAAGCCCTGAAGTCAACCAAGCATGAAAACTAGGACATAGTCAACCATTTTTGAAAAAGAAGTGTAATGCCACAAAATATGTACCTAAAAATGAAACTTTATGAGAGTGGAAAAACCGGTGGAAGAAATATGCGGAAAATTAATTACCGTTAGGAAGTCTCTCCAGCATTTAAAACTATTTGCATTAGTGTTTAGAGTATCTACAGGTTAGTCCATGTATACAGTTTGATAGAAGCAGGGTGACAACGTTAATGAAGGACACAAAATACGTCACAGTGGCCAAATTTGGCCTAGTTACATTTTTAAAGATGTATTCGTATACAAAATTTGCTAAGTGTAGATTTAATCAGGACCAATACATGTATTGTATCATGAACAAACTTGTGAAAGTCCTAAAAGCACTTAAGTATGAAAGTGAAATCGCAGTGACCAACTTATACTCTATGTAACTCTTCTTCGTATACAAATTTTGATAAGTGCTTGTCAAAATAGCGTACCAGATATGTATGCTGCTATGGGGAAAAAATTTGAAAATACAAAAGTTACGCTACTCAAGCACAAAATAACTCATGGCAACCCACTTTTGGTGTATGTAAATTACTTTACTTTAGAAGCATCAACATGCCAATTTTGGTGAGTGGAGGTGAAATAGAGCCCAAGCTATGAAAGCATCAGAGAGGGCGAACATAGCTAATAACAAGCTCGAGGAGACCCCAACACGAAGTCGGCCTGATGAGTAGCTCGATAAGTTTTTTCATAGAGGTTAGTTGCGCTATATATACCGACAAGATGAGGACCTACAAGTGAGTGGCTGCTGCTGGGAAAAACAGAGTGATGCGAAGCGCCGAGTGTCATGAGACTGAGAAAGGGGAACGCGCTCCCAGTGCCGTGCCGTTAATGTGGATAGGGGACGCGTACAAAGACGCAGTTGTGACGGGATAACGACAAGGTAAGGGTTAAGCTGCGGCACAAGGAAAAAAAGGCCATGGCGTCGTTCAGGCTGATGTGTGTGCAGGGGAAATGTGTTGTGTGTGATAAATAATCTAGTCCGGTAGAGATACGTTGCATAAAACAAAATATGTCACACGCACAACGGGCACGTACCAAAATATCTTTGTTGCAGTCCCGTGGACAAACGAGCTGCAGGTGCTTGTGCTAAATGATATCGTGGATGTGACCATCACAGCTGCCGAGCAGGCCATAAAGGGCCCAGACTGGTGCCTTGTCTACGATGCCCGGTGTCTGGTGCCCCATGACAGACCTTCTATGACTGTCACCTGACACATTCCCCCAGTGACCGGCTCTAGTGCCCGATTCCCGGTGACAGACCTTCGACGACTGTCACCTGACACAATACCCGGGGATCGATGACAAATGGCTGGTCACCGGTCACCGAGCAATGATAGGTCAGATGATGTAGATCTTACTGGGGAGTCTTTGTTCAGAAAACTCGACTCCTACGAACAAAATCTAGGTGATCGGGGCTCGCTACTGGGGGCTGGCACCTTCCCTACACCAGAAAGCACCAAGGATACCTCCCTCTCCTAGCGGAATCATGTGACTTCCTTGTCCCTGGCACCTTTCTCGCGGAAACTGGTGACTTCCCAAAAGTGGGAAGTGCCGTAGACCCCTCATGCGAATGGAGAGGGTCCTTCATATGAAAAGGAAGAAGTAGGATAGTCTTACTTGCCCTATAGGTCCGGTGACTTTCCGCCAAGTCCCAAACCTCGTCGAGCCACAAGCAATAAATGGGGCAGCTGTCAGTGCGTACACAGGCAGTGCACGCTAAACTGGAGAGGGGGCACGATGCCTTTTCATATCCACATTTACCAACACCTTGAGACCTTGTTGAAAGCTAAAAGGAATATAACAAATTAAACAAGAAACCGGAACAACAATTGGGTAGAAATTGTTTACCGCGACACCAGTTGCCATCAGAGGGCTGAAACACAAGCACCCCTTCACCATCGATGTACTCAACACCCTCAAAATCAAGCAAAATGGGATACAGCTACACGAAAATAAAGCAAGGACTTGGGAGAAAATAATAAATACAACACAAAAAAGGATACGATTGTCGGTAGAATTGTCAACAGACGACTTAAATGATGACGCGTTGAGCACCCAAGAGACACGTGTGCACGCAGTCCAAGGAAAAGATACATGATTGTTATGTATGATGTTTATATAATATTATATATATTTTAGGAAATTATAAATGTTTCTTCACTTTAATATTTGCTTAAATCTTTATGTTTATTAGGAAAGACATGTATAACTTGTGTCCTTGGATTAGGTTGTTTTGATCAATATGTTTTCTCAATTTGAAGGTCAAGGTTGATTTTTGTTTACAAGTAAAAATTCCATTAAGATGACACACATTCTAGAACATTCTGTCATGTGACCAATCTAGAACATTCTGTCATGTGACCAATCTTTATATATATCATGTTTGGTGGACATTTATTCAGTTTTGACATTACCATCAGTCTTGTAAAGAGCTATTACAGTTGTGAAAATTCATTCCAAATTCTAAGAGAGGAATTATTTTAAATATTCATTGGATTATAACAGTGCTCATAAACTTTTGGATTTTGGATTTTTAATTGATGATTTTGGAATTTAACTGAACTTATTCAGAGATTTTGGAATACTTCATTTTGACATCAGCACATCAAGATTTCTAGTACATCAGGACTTTGGAGACCATTAGCACATCATAACATTCAAGGACACAGCCGTGAATTCGGAACATTCTATATTTAGGACTTGTGATTAGAACAATCATTCTTATTGGATTATTAGGATTTCAAAACACATTACTGTAAGTGACTTTTTGATTTTTCATTTTAATTATCTAGTAATAAATTGCTTGTTGATTTTTACATGATTTGTTGGTTTCACTTTCTTTCTGTTACATTTTTCTTAGACCATAGAGTCGTAACATGATATTCTGATTGTTGGAAGCGGACCGAGGTATCAGACTAGGATGCTGTAATGTTTTTATTCTAGTCCTCCAGTTACTACTCGGAGGAGCGAATAAATGTCCTTGGACTGGAAATAATATCAGGTATTGTATTATCGCTTTTAAAACAGTTATTTTGCATTCACATGACATCGAAACTGCATAACATTCTAAACAACTGCATCAGAAAATTGTTGTTCCCAGCTAATGGTAGACATGTATGCTTTGTATAGTATGGGCTGAGACAAGCACAGTGAAAACAGGTAAATCCCAGTGAAAAAATAAATAGAAAGCTTTTCTATGCTTATGTCCGTATTATTTAATTTCAACTCGAATGAATGAGTACACATATGAATACCTTTAGACGCTATGTCTCTATGCATAATAAAGGTCAGCAAACAAGTATTTAATCAAAATTGTATGTTGTTTATTTGTTAGTACAAGTTAGATAGCTAATTGGTACATTATTATGTTAGTGGGTACATTTCATTGTAAATAAATCTTACATTATAATTATGTTAGTGGGTACATTTCATTGGAAAATAAATGGTACATTATAAATATGTTAGTGGGTACTTTTCATTGGGAAATAAATGGTACATTATAATTATGTTAGTGGGTACATTTCATTGGGAAATAAATGGTGCAAATGTAAAGGGCTAAGCTAAATATACATGTACTTTGTAAATGATGGTTTTTCACTTTAAGCGAAAGTACAATTTATTCTCCAAACAGAGCCGTTTTTCAATATCTGCCCAAGCAAATTATTAGAACCCATGTCAAAATATGATGGAAAGTAAGATTTTATGGATGCAAACGGTCTTGATCTTGTAACACGTCGTTTTGTGGCAGCTGGTTTGATTGAACAGATTCTTTATTCATACTACAGGGTGAAAAATATAATCATACGTTTTTTAATATTGGCTATGCCACATTTAAAACTCTCAGCGTCAGGTGGAACCTTAAAAAGAGACATCCGTGATTCGATCAGTTCACATTGATGGTTTCTAAAAACAGACTATTAACAATATTTTATAAAATCTAGGCAAAACATTGATGGGATTTATTTTTTCCAAACAAGCTTATTATGATTCATAAGGTCTTCCCCGACGCATTGCAAGTTTTGACACAATGACACTGAGGTGCGGCGAAGATAGTACTCCATCCACTCCACCCCACCAAAACCCACCCGCTCGCCCACTTCGCTTTTTTGTACTGCTTATTTGATTGTGCCTTTTAACGAAGAAATGGACTTGCAGTTATTGTTTTGTTTTCTAAAAAATGTTCACAAATTACAATTTGGAGCAAATTGTAAAGTCTTCAGCGACACGAGAAATTGACAGTGGATATCAAAAGTTATTCATACAAAATGTAAAAGATATTAGCCAAACCCTACACTGGCATCCCTCCCACCCCCCTGATCTGTACCCTACACTGGCTACCCATTCGATCCAGAATCAAACACAAAATTTGTTCTCTGTGCACGTTTCACTGACTGGCACCAGTCCAACATACCTATTTCACCGCACCCATGTGTACACACCAGCAAGATACTTACGCTCCTCTTCCGACACCTGTATTCTCATCATTCCCAATACCAAAATGAAGTCATACGGACAACGTTCTTTTGCATACCAGGGCCCAGCAACGTGGAACGAATTGCCCACTGAACTTAAACACAAAGACACGGTGATCTCATTCAAGAGTGCTCTTAAAACGCACCTATTTCGACTGCAAGAATAGACCGAAAGACTTAATGATTTCTTACCTTAACTATTTTCAGCATGTTTTTGTTTCCTAATTTCATGGTGTTTGTTTTTCGTAATCATATCATTATATATGTTTTGAGGTGTTATTTAATGTTGTAAAGCGCTTAGAGCTTCTAAAGATTAGGCGCTATACAAAGTCCTCATTATTATTATTATTATTATTATTATTATTAAATTGTATTTCTTCTTTCATTCGTTTTTTATTGCTTAAAGTTGTGCAGTATAACGGGGTGGAGTATTTAATATCGTTTGATACCAGGATATAGAGCAATAAACTTTGTTTGTAAATCATATCCCTTAGAGTTAGAGGTACATACATACATACATACATACATACATACATACATACATACATACATACATACATACATACATACATACATACATACATACATACATACATACATACATACATACATACATACATACATACATACATACATACATACATACAACCAAAATATAAAAATGCATACATATAAACCAATTTATAAAGAAAAAACAATCTCCTTCTGATCTAAAATTGGGGTGCCCATCAAAATTGCTCTCCCCCCTCCCAAACAAGAGAAACAAAACAAAGTAAGAAAAACGTCTGTAAACATTATCTAGAAATAAATGAACACATCGTTCATTTCGTTAGTTAGATGAAGTCTGATTTCACCAATCTCTGAGGGCTAGTTAGTGTATTTATTTTATTCTGGGGTAAAAGTCATAAAGTAGAACAAAAGTAAACTGTGACATACAGACACATGTTGAAACACAAAAGTATTATTGTAATGTTAAAGCGAACTTTTGTCATTGTAATGCTATCTTTGCTTGCATGGTGCTGAGATTTAAACATTAAAGTTATGAACTCCTGCCGTTGCACAAATTTAAATAAAACCACAGAGATTTGACAAACGCTTTTCTTACAATAATTACTTCGTTTATATACACATTTATATACACATTTACTGATTAAAACAAATTCACATGCTCATATTAAAGAGTAATTATTACACATTCTGAAATTGCAAACCTTTGGCGTTAAAGAATTAAAACATAGAGAAGACTCAATTTCACTTAAATTGCATAAATCAGATGAAAGGTATATTGTGGTATTTCAGAGCCTGTTAGCATCAACGAAAATAGTTAATACTAGGAAAAAACTTTGCAGATGACTAATGTAATTCAAATTGAAGCAAGTGAGGCAAAAGTCTTTCGAGTAGGTCAAAACTTTGCAGATGTCCAATACAATTCCAATATATATATATATATATATATATATATATATATATATATATATATATATATATATATATATATATATATATATATATATAACACAAAAGGTCATGTTATGTCTGTAGAAGAGAAACTTAGTTCCAATTTTCATGCCGCGAACTGATATTATAAATTTGTCTAAGTCTTGGATATGTATATCCAAAATATCGCTTGGAAATCTAACTCTTCTGATTCTGAAACTGTGATTGTGTATCTTAAATATGCATTTGTGTATTTATTTGCAAGCCTAATCGATGTTGTAAATTATTACAACACGTGTTACTTCATGCTATATTTGGTCATATTAACAGGTTTTAAGTGGTCATATCATATGTCTATGCCCTTGTTAAGAACTAAATTCTTACTTAAGCATTTTCAATTATCAGATATTCAATTGCTGAAATTATTTAAAAGACAAAGAAATATTAGACAAATGTTGATGTGGTAATTTAGTCGCATCAAGAGTGGCGGATGATTACTCTAATCCTTAACGAATCGAAGCATGCACACACACACACACACGCACATATACATACATACATACATACATACATACATACATACATACATACATACATACATACATACATACATACATACATACATACATACATACATACATACATACATACATACATACATACATGCATGCATGCATGCATGCATGCATGCATACATACATACATATGCCCTCTATTTCTATCTCTGAGCTTGCAAAGATCTAAGAAAAATAGTTTTTAATATTTTTTTTTTTAGTTCTCTATGTTCAGACAGTAACTGGATTGACTTAATATAAATAGGAATAATTTGGTTTCAATTATTATTTTTAAAAATGTTGGAAACTTTATACGATGGGGAAACGATGATAATATTGACTGGAATACACATACAATGCGATACGTCTTTCTCAGTAAACACAAGTATCCATATAGATTTCAATAACACCTTACCAGTCTGCTTCATTTGGGTGTAGTTGATTCCATTTCCCTCACAGCTGAATATAATGAAAGTATTTATTCCATTGATAGATATATCTAGAATGAAACACAGAGAAATATATTTCTCCAAAACTCCAGTTCTTCACTTTCAGAATATTTCATACTATACTCACAAGGATAGAGCATAATCAAATCGACACTGCATTAAATTCTTATATGGAGTGTATTTGCGAAGCAGCACAGACGATGAAAGTAAATAAAACTAATATCAATAAAAATGTGATATGGTTTCGGCCATCAAACAACCCTGGTATGATGCAGACCGTAAATCAGCAAAGCACCATGCACTTGATGCACTTTGAAACTTCAGAAACAATAATCAATAGATAACTAGGCTTTATGCATGCACCATAAAAATATGTAAAAACAAATGTAACTAGGCAACTATTTTAGTGTCTATTTTACATAAAATAGTGGAGCTCAGATACTCTCTGAAGTGTTGGACAACATTCACAAAAAGGGAATACAGATATGCCTGAAAAGTCGAGAGAGATTAGTTTTTTACCAGTCCTCAGCAAAATATTTACTTTAATTTTAAATCAAAGCTTAGTTATCTACGTCTTTAGGTGAAGAACAAGCTGGTTTTAAAAGTGGCTACTCCACTGTGTATAATACATTTACTCTAAGAACTTTGATATGTACATATTGGATGAAACAAAGAAGTAGATTATATGATCTTTTTATTGATTATGAAAAAGAATTTGACCGTATTAATCGGAGCTTATTTTATCATAAATTTAGTAAATGAAAATATAAGCAGTAAAATGCTTACGACATTGAAAGCCATACGCTTGTGTGAAAACGCCAAATGGCTTGACAGAAACACTTAACTGTCCGGTTGGGGTAAGGCAAGGTCGTGTTTTATCATCCATTTTATTGTCATTGTTTTTAAATGACTTAAAGACACATTTTTGACCAGTATAGCTGTATTACATTAGAATTTGCTCAATATTTTACATTGTTGTATGCAGATGACCTGCTTGTCTTTGCCGAAACTTCTATTCAACTTCAAAGAATGCTAAATAAATTTTAAAAAATACTGCAACATCTGAAACAAAAGATAAACCTGGAGAAGTTTTTCGAAAAGGGGGATATTTGAGAGGATATGAAAGTTGACATTTTGGTGATTGTGTAATAGAGACGTCATCTTATTATGAATATCTTGGTTGTGTATTTTCTTCTTACAACTCGTGGTATATGTGTCAAAACAGCACAAGCAACAAAGGCACTTTATAGTTTGAAGACTAGATTAAATCGTTTAGGTAAACTGTCCATAAAAACTCTATTCCAAATATTTTTTATACTAAAATAGCGTCAATTTTAAATTATGGGTCAGAAATTTGGGGATTTTACAAAGCAACTGACATAGAAAATGTACATACGTCATTTTGTAAATATGTTATTGGTATTACGAAATACACACCAACATCTTTTCATCTACAAAATTATGTAGAATGCCAATGCGAGTAGTAAGAAATACAATATAATTCTTAGGTACTGGTTCAAATTATTACATTATGACTGATGATAAATTCCCTAAACAAAGCTAAAATCTGCAGCTGACTCGGGGCGAACACTGTGAATGTTGGGTAAATAAAGTCAAAAATCTATTGTTTACGCACGGAACGGGAGAAGGTTGGGTAAATCTAGGGGTGGGAGATGAGAACCACTTTTCCATTATATTTAAACACCAATGTAAAGATATATTTGTACAATAACAAAATGGAGATTTAAATTCAATGGATAGATTACGATTTCATAATAAGATCAAACGATTTGAGTCGTCAATAATATATAGATTGTATAAACTCTTCGTACAGTGTTCATTTACTGTACAAACTCTTCGTACAGTGTTCATTTACTATATAAACACTTCGTACAGTGATCATTTACTGTATAAACTCTTCGTACAGTGTTCATTTACTGTATAAACTCTTCGTACAGTGTTCATTTACTATGTATGTTAAGAAATGGAAACTTCCCAATGGTAAATATAGGTAATTTTAAAGATATGCCTTATGTTAAAAGACTGTGCCCTTTATGTGCAGATATAGAAGATGAGTTTCACTTTGTGGTTCAATGTCCCATGTATAATAACTTGAGAAATGCTTATTTACCTTCGAACATTTACTGTAGTGCAAATTACATTAAGTTCTACAGCTGTATGCAGAGAATTGGTAATAAAATGTATTCCCTTCATAAATTTGCTCTTTATCTAGCAAAATCTATTACAGTTAGAGAGTCAGAGTGTTAGTCCTAGAATTGTTATGTTTCGTGGTTGTATCATATTTTTCACACATGTATATAATCTGGGTCAGTGGCCTATGTTTAAAGATTATTATTATAGCATGCATATATATTTCAATAAAAGCTGACCTGTCTGTTTTACAGAAATTCTGAATATAAGTATCACTTACATTCCTGTGAAGGCCAAACAGTTATTATAGAACAAAACTTTCCATATGCTATAAGTGACCATGTCAACAGCAGGTGGTCGCGAAGAAAGAAAAAAAAATTAAAAAAATCATGTCTGACAAAACTTTTTTAAAATTGTTACATACCTTCTCATTTTTTTGTATATAAACTATTTATTATATGTCAGTTACACTCTGTATTTTGCTTCTAAGAAACATGAATAAGTAATATGTTTAGCTAAGTTAATGTTTAAACAAATGCGAATTATATTTACTCCTTAAGGGCTAATGGCAATATTTCAGCAAATGATTTATTTATGTCACTGGATAACTATGCAGATTTTAATCTTCCTTCATTTTCGATCATAAATGACAACTGTGATTCTGGAAATGGTGTGAATTAGACATCTCTCTCCCTCCATCTCTCTCTCTCTCTCTCTCTCTCTCTCTCTCTCTCTCTCTCTCTCTCTCTCTCTCTCTCTCTCTCTCTCATATTTGTGGCTTTCAATCCTAATGCTGTGTTGTACACTCAACAGATGCCACATTTGTTTTCCATATCAGCTGATGAATATAATGCATTCCATGTCAATTTATTGAAAAGTATGAGACATTCAGACATTACAAATAATTAGGTAGAGAACATGAATAATAAAATACGCCATCATTCACTGACAGTATGGCAATGTAGTAATGCATTCAGCCTAATTCTTTATGATTGCAAATGACCGCATACACAAGCAGAACCTACTGTAAAAGTTTGTCGAGAATGATTTATAACTAGTAATTGGTGACAAAAAGATTTATGTGTTCATATGAATGATTTATATGCCACTAAAAAGTACTTTAGAGATTATATCTGTAACCAAGAAGATTTAAATGGAATACAAATATAATCTACTTGAATTTGAAAAAGCAAAGTGCTTAGAAATTATATTGTATAATGAAAATACTGAAACAGCTGATGACCCTCATAATGTCCTTTCTTGATTATATCACTGTCTAATGACGCATCGGTAATTTATATTTGTTAGTCACTCCATGACGACGTTGATTGCACCTCAGCTTATCAATATTAATCCCAACTGTATTGGAAATTGGCACCAAAATATTTACTCTAAATATAAAGCACACATATAGATTTAGGTGTTTTGCCCATGGAAGTGAAACGGATCAAGTAAGAAGACATAGGAATGACAAAAATAACGAGACACTCGATATGAAAACACGAAAATGAGTTTTGCTTATGCCTAGATCCTGTCCCAGTCGGCTTCATACCGTGACAGTTATAGGCAGTAAAAAAAATGTTAAAAGTTTTGTCAACAGCAGATAAATCAACATAACGGAATCTTTCGTTTTTCATCAGAGACAACGTGCAAGCCGTGTTGACAGGTTGTGACGTTTACTGGTGCAGGATTATTTACGGGCGCCAGGAATATTCTTAGAGAAAATAAATTAGACCTACATTTCTCTTTTCAAACTTTATTTATGTGGATAAAGGTCCATCACATTTGAGTTCTTAAAGGACTTTTAAAAAAAGCAAAATAACGAGTTGCTGTTCGAGAACTGCAATAAATAAACAATACAATAACTATTAACTATAACCCGAAGGTCCAGGCCTGTTAGATATAAATTGGATGAATGATAAAGTATGTTACAGTAGACTGCTGACCTGTAAAAAGAACTAGTCAAAGCGACTTTTGATCTTCTGTCTTCTGGTTGCTGGATGTAAAGAATAACAGTTGTAAAAAAAACGAAAATACCATTGCTGTTACATCTTGCATACAGTAAAAACGAAAATACCATTGCTGTTACATCTTGCATACAGTAAAAACGAAAATACCATTGCTGTTACATCTTGTATACAGTAAAAACGAAAATACCATTGCTGTTACATCTTGCATACAGTAAAAATCGCTTGTTAACATGTATTCCCATTCCTTCCATTTTATTCATTTAATAGTATTTATTCTGACGTCTTAATGTCATTTAGAAATCATACCTGAGATTTATCCTCTTTATTTTTATATTATTGTCCAATGGTTAAATTATCAAAGTTTAAACTTGCTCACACGATTGTCAGGTGAGTATGGTTAAGAATGGAGAAAGAAATTTTGACCAAGAAGTTTTAAATCTAATATTATGTAAATTCTAGAGGAAATGTTGCAATTCTTAGAGAGAAATTGCAGTCATGATGCAATGATTAAATCGTGTTCTAGACATCCAGGCAACAATGGGTATTTTTCCGACTTTTACAATCCTAGCTAACAAGAATGAAGATCACGCCTTCTTCTATTTATCCATCAAGTATATGACACTAAAATGACGATTTAACTCGCTTTCTACGAGATTTATTTCCGATCGACGATTTATTTTCGATGGACGGTTTACTACTCGAGATCCTCCATTTTGGTTCTTTCGTCTAGCGGACAGCCATCCAAATTTTAGTATCCCATATGGTGCTGACAAAGAATGTTGCCATCACTTGACCTTAGACTATCAAGAAACTCACGTGTTTCGCTAGCCTCGATTATTACTACAGACATTGAGGAAAATTTAAGTTTATCCATCAGTGGACATTATTCTGAACTGGATAAACGTTACAATACATTTTCTTTGACATTGAATTGACAAGACAACAAGAGAGTGCTGCTGATGCCGTTTTTTTTAAAGAATTGGCATCAGTGTTACTCTTACCAAAACTTATTAAATTTCCCATATATGTTCTGCTATATAGGCAAGGGACCAATCCTTAACAATAACAACAACAACAACAACAACAACAACAATAATAATAATATCAACAACAACAGAAATGAGGATAATGATGATCATGGTGGGGGGATGTTATTTTGTTGGAATTATAACAATAATAACAATAGTAATAATAATCATCATCATTGTCATCATCATTACTACCACTACTACTACTAGTAGTAGTAGTATTCGTAATGCTTTTATTGTTGTTGTTGTTGTTGTTGTTATTATTATTATTATTATTATTATTATTATTATTATTATTATTATTATTGAGCTTCTTAATTCTTTTTTAGATGTTCTACCATACATATTTTACTTTTTTTATAGGAAATTTAAAAGACAACAGAGGTGTGCCACTGATATTCTTGATAGTCGACATTAATATTACTCTTAGAAAAATAGCTTCTTTAATTTTCCATCTATGTTCTGCAATAATAGGCAAGAGACCAAACCTTTACAACAACAACAACAACAACAACAACACCAATGATAATAATAAACAAAAAATGATGATGATGATGATGATGATGATGATGACAGAGAATTGGCATTAGTATTACTCTTCCAAAAACGTTTTATTTACCATGCATATATGTACTGCTATAATAGGCAAGGGATGAATCCTTTACAACAACAACAACAACAACAATAACACGAATAATAATAATAATAATAATAATAGTAATAGTAACCCAGCGACACAAATGGTGATCATGATGATAGTTATTTTTGTTGTAATCATCATCATCTTCGTCATTATAATTCCAGACGTTTCAAAGAAGCTTGGAGATATTATGAAATAGTATGTATGTATGTATGTATGTATGTATGTATGTATGTATGTATGTATGTATGTATGTATGTATGTATGTATGTATGTATGTATGTATTTGTTATATTAATGAATCTCCCCTACATCATTAAAGACAGACACATTAAACTAGGGTTAATGACTGTACTATGGGTGTAAATTGCACGAACACTTTTGGAATTTTGATCTACACTTTGGGGGTGGGGCTTGTGGATAAGGATGCTTTTATATTAATTTAAAATAATTTTAGAACTGTTTGTGTCACATGTTTAAGAATTTGCTTGTGTGATAGATCATCCAATATCCGACTAGAATCTCTACGGTCTTTCCCTATCCTGCACAGGACCAAGCCCCTGGGTCATTACATACAAACTATTGATCTTCCCACCCTATAAGCATATATACACTTACTGGCCATGAAAGGACCAATTTATACATGTAACTGGTATGATCGTCTTTTGGCAGTGTCATTCAGAGATTAAGTGACTCCTCCTAACTGCTTTTGTCCATGTACATTTATTTAAAAATAAGAGTCAGGTGTGGAGGAGATTTTACACATAAAATGACTCCCTTATTTGATAATATGTTAGTACAGTCAATCTTTGCATAGTTTTCTCAATGGGTATTCTAAATTGTCCCCTATAGCCAGGTGGTCTTTATACAAAGGGTCCCAGTCCCAACTGGGCTATCAAAGTGTTGAAAGATGGAATGAGTGCCAGAATTGGCGATGGAAAACTGAAGCAGAATCTATAATTCTTAGTAAAGAAAATAGATCATACATAAATTATTATTTCACCTTCTTGTTATTGCAGCGTACCATCTCTTATTTATTACAACTATGTAATAGAGTTTTGATGAAAAAGAAAAGATTTTGCAAAATTATAATTAACCAAAGTGAAACGGTAATAACAATGAAAAATCTAATGCTAGTATGCAAGGACAGAAACAAACAAACAAACAATGCTACACCTATGCTCATGAAAGGAAAGCACTATAGAAAAATGACATTAGTTACTTCTTTGCAGTTAAATATTGAATCTCATGCAGTTAAATAATGTTTAAGCTCTTATCAATGTATAAGAAATGTACAATTTGTTATTAATTATCATGCATGCCTTTGTACAATTTGTTATTAATTATCATGCATGCCTTTATAAAATTTGTTATTAATTATCATGCATGCCTTTGTACAATTTGTTATTAATTATCATGCATGCCTTTGTACAATTTGTTATTAATTATCATGCATGCCTTTGTACAATTTTTTATTAATTATCATGCATTCCTTTGTACAATTTGTTATTTATTATCATGCATGCCTTTGTACAATTTGTTATTAATTATCATGCATGCCTTTTTAAAATTTGTTATTAATTATCATCCATTCCTTTGTACAATTTGTTATTAATTATCATGCATGCCTTTATAAAATTTGTTATTAATTATCATGCATGCCTTTGTAAACATTTTTATTAATTATCATGCATGCCTTTGTACAATTTGTTATTAATTATCATGCATGCCTTTATAAAATTTATTATTAATAATTATCATCCATGCCTTTGTAAAAAAAATTATTAATAATTATCATGCATGCCTTTGTACAATTTGTTATTAATTATCATGCATGCCTTTGTACAATTTGTTATTAATTATCATGCATGCCTTTGTACAATTTGTTATTAATTATCATGCATGCCTTTATAAAATTTATTATTAATTATCATGCATGCCTTTGTACAATTTGTTATTAATTATCATGCATGCCTTTGTCAAATGAAAAATGTCAAAAGCAAAGAGTTTGCACATGAACATGTATATTTATATTTGTCCCATGACATCATTTTGTATCTTTGCACAATTTAGAAATACACGAGGAAATCAAATAAAGACTTTCTCAAGCATTTTCATGGATCTTCAGCTGTTCTAAATGTTTAAGGGAAATAAGTGCAATTAGAAGATATAAAAATATACTCAGTTTTGTTAACTTTTTTTCTCAATAATAATAATAGTAATAATAATAACCATCATACTCATTAATATAACAACCGCCAACATCCCTATTACTATCTTTATCATCATCATCATTGTCATTATTACCTTTTATTATTAGTATTACTATTATCGTTGATGTTGTAGTTAAGGATTGGATCCTTCCCTGCTATAGCAGAATATTTCTGGAAAATTTAGGAAGTTTTGGTAAGAATAATGCTAATATAAATTCTTTAAAACATCAGTGACACTCCTCTGTTGTATTTTAAATTCAGCGTCAAAGAAAATGTATTGTATCATTTATCCAGTTCAAAATAATGTCCACATATTGAAATACTTGAGTTTTCCTAAATATTTGCAATTTCATTACGTCTTACAAAGCAAAATTTCGTAAATCTGAAGGATAATAGAATCAAGCGCTAGCTAAACACATGAGTTTGTTGATAGTCTCAAGTCACGTGATGGCAACATCAGCTGTCAGCTCTATCAGGGGTACTGAAATTTTATAGGCTCCCCTCTAGATGGATTGGCCAACATGGAGGATCTAGAATCGTAAACCGTCAAGAGTCTTCAAAACAAAGCTCTTAGAAAGTGAGTAAAATCATGATTTTAGTGTCAGATTTGTAATATGGATGAATTAAAGAAGGACTATCTTTTATGCATGTGCAATATGAGTGTGAATTTCGTGAGATGCATGTGTGAAATCATCCCAACACCGTGAAGGTCAGATTTTGTCTACCTCCTAAAAAAAAAAAAAAATTTACGTACCCATATCTGTCTGTATAACGACCTTCTGATCACAAATTTCGTTATCGAGACAGATTTATCAGTTTATCACTGATAAAACTGGTGCTTTTTTCCCAGTTAGTTTGGACTGCTGTATTTTGCTTTACAACCTGATATTGAAATCGAAGTGGCTATAAATTACCGAAGACCCTGCAAATAAAGTTAGTCATAACTATGGCTATAAAACTTTATAGTTATTTGTAAACAAAGACGATATATCACCTTTTCCTTATTCACGCATAGTCTGTAATGCTGTAGATAACGTTGAGAGACTAAGTAAATGGAAATATCAACGATGCATGTAATAAACTTAATAAAATGCTTTCATCTGGTGTAACAAATGTGTATGTTTACCCTCTTGACCTTTTGGGTTTTATTAGTTGTTTTACCTTTGTTTAATGAGGAAAGCACTTATATTGAAACTATTTAAATTCAAAGAGAATTAGATCATCATGTAAATGCGTCTTGTGTGAATGTGTGCGTGTGTGTGTGTGTGTGTGTGTGTGTGTGTGTGTCTACTGTGTATCTTTCATATACAACGATATGTATACATTTTTCATTAAAAGGCAACGAGACTTGCCGTTCGGGAATAAAACGTAAAAGTTGGTTTAAATAAACAAAGTAGAGCTCTGCAGCTGCGGGAGCGTCGGACTCGTAATCCATGGGTCTGCAGGTTCCATGCAGCCCGAATTGACTGTCTCGATGTGTCCTTGAGAAAGACGCTTAGCTCCCATTACTTCGGCATGAAATAGCCAATAATGTGTTAAAAGTGCCGTTAAAACCAACCAACAAATAAATATTGCTTGGCTCGCGTCCCAAACAGTGAAAGTGCGGGCATTCGATCATTGGCGAGTACGTCGAAACGAGTGGGAAATAGGCAAAGCGAAATGACGAAAAGGAAGTAATTCAACCATATAAAGTTTTCTAACACGTGACCCAATTATTAAGCTTGACTTACCACTTGATCCAATTATTGAGCTTGACTTACCACTTGACCCAATTATTAAGCTTGACTTACCACTGCTATTGACCATAGGATTCGTGATTTATTCTCTCTCCAATGGAAGATTTGTCTGTTAGACTTCCATCACAGAGTGAGAGAGAGGCCTTCATTCATCTAAATATCTAAAAATGATCTATTTTAGAACCTTGTTATAGGTTAAAAAAAACAACAAAACAACAAGAACAACAACCACAAAAAAAACATAAATTAGATTACAGTATGTGTCTGTCATCTAGGTAAGGAATTTACAGTACGTCTCTCTCGTCTCACCAGACTTTTGCAACTTTGTATCACTGATAGTGTAAAAAAAAAAGAAAAATATGCGTACAAAAAAGATATGGGTTCTTGTAGGTTACTAGGTGCCAGTTCAAGTTCAAGGTTTTCATCCAGCTCAGATTCTTTTCTTCTCTATCACGCCACAGATTTCCACATTTTTGTTCTTTGTGTCGAGAGAGAGAGAGAGAGAGAGAGAGAGAGACAGACAGACAGACAGACAGACAGACAGAAAGCAGTAAAGCAGATGGGATTTCGATGAAATTGTGTTACGTATTATTCATTTGGAAACTGTGGATTAGACGGGGAATATGAATATTCTTCTCACTATTATTTTTACTTTATTAATGATTACTAACAGGAAATTCATCACTGCGTGTTATATGCTTATACACTCCTCTTGCGACTACATGCCTTTTATTTAGTAATAATAGCTAGATATGTTGGAATTAAAGATGGGCTCTTTCCTGGATATGACCAGACGGTCTTCCTTTTAAGGTATTCTCTTTATGCATCTGCGAACATCAAAAAGTCTTCTCTTGTCTATACGAAATCCTATCTTTTCCCTTCATTATGCTAGATGCGTACATACGCAAGCGCACTTGGAATAGAATCCACAGTATAAAATACGATTTGCATATCTCTTGCCACCGTTAGAGGCAGGATTAACAGTTGTCATTTTTGCCGTCAAGGTTTCAAAATGTTAACATTTTGGGTTGATTCTGTTGATATACAGTGTGACTTCAAGTTTTTGGGATGAATACGAATAATTACTAATGTAAAGTTCAATAAATCTATACACCTCAAATTATAAATAACTTATTTGTTTATTGAGCGTGAGATAGATTTTACAAGCGTAATTTTTCTATAAATCTGTTTGTCAGCTTTCCATTAGAGAAAAGAGCATTCTTCATAAATAGTTTACAGGATTTTATTTTTCTCAACTTATTCTCCATTCATTCTCGTTCCTTCAAATGTAACTATAATTAATTAAGAAAGAAAGAGCTGAAGCGGAAAAGCATAATTTATGATTCTACAAATATGAATAGCGGAAAAACAACAGTATTAAGACTCACGTTTGGCAGTCTAAATAATACATATTTTTTATTATATACTTAAGTGTGAAATATAAAAAATTATTGGTGAAATAATTTTCATAATTTTTCATTCCTATATTTTCAGATGTGGAAAATATATCCGTACATTTTCACATGTGAAAATACAAGATTTCCAATCATGCCACGCGACGTTTGTTTGTGTGTGTTTACAGAAGTTATACTTACAGCAAGAAAAATGAGCACTTTGTGAGCTGCAAGAAATAAATGGAAACTGCATTACATTTCAGAGATGGAAATTATATTTTGCTGAAGAAATCAGACTCAACGCCGTTCGGGTCTCTCTAAAGTTATTTCCCCTTACTACCTTAACAATGATAAACCACTGTGATGTATTGCTGAATCGAACTATCTTTCAGGTCAGATAGAGTAAAATAATGTACAAAATGTCAAAAATTCAATTTTCTGCAAGAGATTAGGTCATCCCAATCCTACCGCTTTCTTAAGTCGCAGATAGTTATATGATCGGCTAATAAAAGTGATCTGAATTTACGCTCTGTGTGTGTGTGTGTGTGTGTGTCTGTGTGTAATGAAGAGTTAGTGTAATCTTCTAAGCTTCGCTTCATGAGGAAGTTTGGTACATAATACAATTTTTCTTTTCCCGCGTAAATACCGGATATTTTTGTGGTACAGAAACGACCACACATTTTTTTCGTACCACACGATGAAATATATCCGATATTTACGCAGGTAAAAGAAAATATCATCTATTTATTTTTTCAATTCATCCTGTTACTGTGCATACTATTAGACATGTTTTGTGGCAACTTTTGTATACTTACACAATAACTGTGCATACTTTTAGACATGTTTTGTGGCAACTTTTGCATAGTTACACAATAAGTGTGCATATTATTAGATATGTTTTGTGGCAACTTTTATATAGTTACACAATAATTGTGCATGCTATTAGACATGTTTTGTGGCAACTTTTGTATACTTACACAATAATTATGTACTTCTCAATTTATAATTCATCAGGTTTATGTGGAAAATGTGCAGGTGAGTTTAAATACTGAATATAAGAAGGTAGCACAAGTCGCACTACAGATGAATTGAACTCATTTTATACTCATGCGTCTGTTAGTATAATTCTGAACATAACGGGTTGACTGTATTGGCAATCGACAGCTATACATGACTATTCGTGCTTTCCGTTGCTTACAAACATTAATGCTTTGTTTTCATTGTGACATTGTAAGATTGTCATACTTTGGCTATATGCATTAGATCTATCTCAATAAATAATTCGTTATCGAGACAAATTTATCAGTCCATATCAGTCAGGATATTTAAAATTTTAACGAATGCATGCATTTACAAATTGCGGGATTATCAGGTACTTTATGTAAAATGCAAACTTTAAAGATAACAAGGTCATATGGGAAAAAACTGTTTTACTCAACGTGAAGTCAATACTTCCTTTTGCTTATATATATATATATATATATATATATATATATATATATATATATATATATATATATATATATATATATATATATATATATATATATATATATATATTTGCTAAGGTCTAACAGTGACCAGAAAATCTACGTTAAAGGAGCTTAAAAGCATATATATATATATATATATATATATATATATATATATATATATATATATATATATATATATATATATATATATATATATATATTCTTTCTGCCAAAGTTTTTCATTAGTTTAAAAATATAGTTTGCACAAATTACCCGACACATAGTTCAATTTGGGGTCTTTTATTATATTTTATATTCATCACTCTGTAGCATGCTCACCTATAAAAAGACGCTGTAGCATGCTCACCTATAAAAAGACGCTGTAGCATGCTCACCTATAAAAAAAGACGCTGTAGCATGCTCACCTATAAAAAAAGACGCTGAAATCAAGAGCACAAAACATTGTATTTTAAGAGGGGACACCTGAGCAGACTAATGCTTTGTTCTATCAATTGTAAATTAGCGCGCCTGAATTTGTAAATCGCAGATGAATAACATATCAATTCTACATTAGTAAATGCTATCACTAGGCAGGATTAATAATGTTACCTCGTTTGAATGCAGAAATGTCGCCACTTCCAACATTCAACAATCTCTTTATAAATCAGTGGTTGTGCTCTCTCTCTCTCTCTCTCTCTCTCTCTCTCTCTCTCTCTCTCTCTCTCTCTCTCTCTCTCCATGATATATTGTTAATTGATAGGAGTGGGAAAGTATCAGTTTCATTCATTTTACTCCCAATGTAATTTATCGTGGAACCTTCGATGGTATCTAGCGTGCGTAATTTGCTCAGCAACGACGTATTGATGAGTTCATTAAAATACCTTCATAGCGAGTGTATTTTTAGGTATTTTAAGTACTAAGTGCCCAATAAATTGGCTTGCTAGGTTTTGGAAGATAGAAAGAAATAATTGGTGCTTGATGCCAGATAAACAACCCGATGTTATTAAAACTGGTATCCGTAAACCCAGAAATGTTTATCTGTCTTATAATACTGGCCTGAACGTCAGAAACTTACTAAATCTTCATCTAAGTGCTGAAATAATGACAAATTCATGAACACAGATGGCTAATTGAGTGATTGAATGCGTGTAAGTTTTCTAATGCATCCAAAGAACATCAGTTGTTACCACACAGGATTCAAGTAGGCGCTTTACGGTGAAGACGCGTGCAGGTGCCGAGTTGTTTAACAGCAGAAAAAGCAGGACTTGGTATCAGTCATGAACCCTTGCTTTGGAGGATACCATTTCTAGCGCTAGGAATAGCTAGATAAGAAATTCATCAAAGTCATCGTAATGTCAATCAACGGTTAGAATATGTGGGACCGCTTCGTTCATTCAACAATAGCTCTATCCCTATGACAGAACATAGTTGATGCAGATCTCACGACAATTTATTAATTTTTTGGTTTGTCTTTAAAGACACATACTTTAAAGATTGTATTTCGCAATCTTTGTTGCTGCATTTATTTATTTATTACCTAGGTGACGATACTCTTTTTAACTTGTACTCTGTGCAGCAATTTAGGGGATAGAAATGCAAATAGTTCTAATAAATATTTCCTTCTAGAAGTCAATATATAAAGAAGAGAATATCAGTTTAGGTTCTGAGGGCTGCGACCAGTTTGTAACAAAATTTGCGTCCATTAGTATATATTCGTGACGCTTCTTTCTGTAGGCGAACCTGCATTCAAACAATAGAGAATTAAGAATGTTAATTGGAAGTATTATATTACGAATGCACAGACGTTCTTCGGGTAGACAATTCAGGGAGGAGTACACTTAAAGAGTAAAGAGTTAAAGGCTTAACAGTCATTGTCATTGAGTCTATATTCACCCGCATGATGGTTTAACAGTCATTGTCATTGAGTCTATATTTACCGGCATCATGGTTTAACCAGTTATCTCCCGAGAAATTTTCGATAGCATCAGGGTACGCGTGTTTGGGTCATAAAATGTTTTACAAAGGGCGCGCTAACGTCATAAAAGTGAAACAAATTAAAAGAAGTGCAATTATTTACATAGTATTTTTTATTTACCTAGGTTATAACAGTAACAACAATGCACATCTCATTTATTTCTTAATTTAAATAAATGATATTCGTCTTTTCTTCATTTCACCATATAAACTGACTGCAACATCACAATTAAAGTCTTTTAAGGGTTGTCCTTCAGTACTGATTGTCATCAGATAGTTCAGTACCCTCTGTGACAACCTGTTCTTTAAAACACTCTTAATTCTATTCATTGAGGAGAATGACCTTTCACAATCTGAAAAAAATGGAACATAAAATTTATTAATGGATGTACAAAAGAGAGACAAATATACCTGAATCCTAATTAAGTTAATTACCATGGAAAAATTCTTCCGGCACAATTTACACAGCATACCTGCAAAATATATATGTAATTAAATAGTCTTATTTTCAAGAATTTGATACAGACCGGGTGGAATAAACTTTTGAGGTAATGACTTCACTGAATAATAAGTAAGAATATGGATGAAATTATTTTAGTTATATTTATAAAGGAATACTTTTTATTTATATCTTTTCAAAAGAGGTAAAACTGGAAGGTAAAAATTGTTCCATTTATTACTTGGATCGACAGAAAAGAGAAATTAATAGGGCAGCACTCACTTAAGTTAGCAATATGGAAAACTTACCATCCGATCCAGCAATTTCCACCCAAGGGAATAACGTCTTCCATTCATTATTAAATCCCGTCCTTCGTTTCTTGATATCATTCTTTTTGGAAATCATGCTGGTGCTATCGGAATCAGAATCACTGCCACTATTCGTGACGCTAATTTCTGATTGTCGTAACCAGGCCAACATGGGGCTAGCCGAGCGCTTGGTAATTTTTCGTTTCTTGGAAGGTGGTGTGTTCATTTTTCACAATAATTTTTAATGTAATCGGTGTAACTGCTTTGGCTGTTAATGAAAACGACTGACATATATAACACACTATACGTCGACTCCATTGTTGCTGGCCAATCACGTGACTAGTTGCAGACGAAACCCTCTGCAAAGGTCGCGCAAGCCAGGTACAATGGATAATGGTTATATGAGTGAGCAATTATCCTGGATTATCTTAATAAAATACCCCAGAAGAGGTAAGAACAGGTGTCATTTGAGTGGGGCTTTGAATTAGGTGACAGGATGTTTGTTTAGCAGATTAATTTTATAAGGGTAGTGGGAAACATCAAAGCGTAGCGGCACAAGAGCATAGCGTAGCGGCAGGTTCTAAAGCGTCGGGGTTATCGGAGTTTGAAACGATAGCGTAGTGGGCCCGCTACGGTAAAAGGCCCTTTGAGAACACTGGGTTTAACAGTCATTGTCATTGAGTCTATATTCACCCGCATCATGGTTTAACAGTCATTGTCATTGAGTCGGTATATTTACCGGCATCATGTTTTAACAAAGAAAGAGTTGCAAGACAAGAGAAAGGCGCAAATTGATGTTCATCCACGGCTCACGAATCATATATGGCTCCGATCAACAGTATGCGCCTTTCCAGGAAGATTTGAAAATTAGGTTCCATTAGAGTATTTGAATGTGTTGTGGTAAAGAAGAGATGTCTAGCAAAATATGTGAGAGAAACTCAGCAAGAATTCCTAACCCAGAAAGACCTACTGAACGAAAATGTAATTGAAACTGAATACCAAGTCTAAATACCGAAAGAAGTTCAACAATAGAGACGTATGTGAAACTTGCGACGCAGACGGAACAACACGTCGGTGCGAAAACGCGGAGATGTGTAAAATAAGTGAAATAAAGGCGTTAAATGGACTACTGACGCATGCACGAGGCCGGGTACAGTGGTAAACTGGACGAGTTAGGCACGCGTTCAAATATTGCAGAATCTCCAAGATCTAGAATTATAGCCTCAGGCAAAATTAATTAAGGGACGGTCTGCAAGTGTTGTATGCTGGCTAGGGGTAACAAATGCTTTAAAAAAATGCAGCACAAGAAGCCAGATTAGCGATATATTCTCCAATGACACAAGCATGATTGGAGGCTTGATTACAATTCAGTCTGACTTAGAGGAAATGAAGCAACGCGTCAGATTGAACATTACTAAGGCAGAATTTACATCTGCTGTTGCAGACCTTGTGATTAAGGACGACCTTACAGAATTGTCTCAACCCAGAGTGAGCGAATTATTAAAAAATGTGAAAAAAGGTTTGAGAAATAAGATGGTGGTAGAATGTGAAAGGGTAGTAAAGAAATGGACGGGATAGTTGATGGATAGAGTTGAATAATTTCAATATGAGAACCAACAATAAAATACAATTACAAGAAGCAAAGAAGGAAAGTGACAAACTGAGGAATGACCTGAAGGAATCATATAAGAGTCTAAGCAAGCAGGTGCAACTGCAAATCAAAACGATCAGTACTCAAGAAAGATGAATGTTAAAGTTCTGGTGCTGGATGAGGAGGAAGAGGAAAATTTTAGAGATAATTCTCAATTGGTGAAAGAAGTTATAAAGGTTGACTTAGAGGACAGGGACCTAAAAAATGCAATATAATGCAAATGACAAAAAAAGATCCCATAAAATCAGTATGTCTTATTCATTGGAAGGTACTTCTTTATAAAATCAGAATCAGATAAAATATTTAGAAGTCAGAATTACTAGCGATCTGAAATGGAACATTAAATGCAAGAATTATGCACCAAAGCAAATCGTACTTTTGACCTAGTAAATCGTAACGTATCAGCTTGCCCACAAAATAGGAAAGAAGTAGCTTGCAAGGGTTTAGTTAGACTAATTTTAGAATATGCTTGTGCGGTTTTATGACCCCCATTCCCAGGTTTTAGAAGATGAAACTGAAAAATCCAAATGCCAGCAGCCAGGTTTGTTACATCCAATAAGGACTATGCCCCAGGAAGTATAACCTCAATGTTGAGTAAGTTGTCTTGGAAACCATTAAACCAACGTAAACTGGAAAATAGATACATATTTACAATCTTTTTTCTTTCAAAATTTAAGCAAGAAAAGCAAAAATACCCTGCTGAAATTTGGTCAAACCAAAAGGAACCAATAGAAATCAACATGATTTTACCTACCTGTTTTGTAGATGTTTGGTGCTGCTCTGTGCAACAGTGTCATTATGATGTAGCATCAAACTAATCAAGATCAAAGACATAGTGGCTGTACATAGGATCCCCAGCTGACAAGGACAGGCACGGCCAGTGGGGTTTGGACAGCAGAATACCAATTGTCAGGAAGCGGAAGAATTTCAAGCAACAAAAAAGGTATTATACTGATCGAGAGCGTAACCAGGAAAAATATGAAAATCGTCAGTATATAAACCAAACATCAGAAGATTGACAGTGCGTGGTACTTTACAGGTTTTGTGTATGGTAAAACCAAATCAGGAACAAGGATGAAATTTGACATTCATGATGAAATCGAAAATTAGAATGTAATTGCGATTTACAGTTATGTGAACTCATGGAGTTGACTCAATAGATATGCGGAGCTGACCTTTTGCTGTAGCTTTTTCACTTAATTTTTTTCAATTTATACATTTATTGTTAAGTTACTTGTTTCATTGAACTTTGTTTATTGTAATGATTCATTTTTTCAATAAAATAGTTCTCAATGTTTATTTGTCATAACTATATTTTCCTTTCTATGACAATTTAAAACAATTTTTTCTTGCACTTTCATATAAATAAATTACAAGCCTCTTTGTCAGTCCAACCTATTTCGAACTCATATAGTGCATGTGTCTATTTTGACGTTTAGCACATTTATTCATGTTACTTCCATTAATTGTCAGTAAATTGGATACTTCAATTCTTATTTATTCTTTAGATGGCTCTCCACATAAGACAAACTGATAGCTTGAATAAAAAAATTAACTGGCAATTAATACATACTCGTTTACGTTATATTTGTATTTATTTATCATTATTTGGTACGATCCGGATTCACGCACCTTTAAGATGTGACGTTTAGGTCTATCAAAACCATTTGTCAAAGGATGGAAAACAAGTCGCCCATTTCCTAAAGTTAACTCGTCGGTTTTTTCCACCGCTTCTTTAGTTAATATTCCTATAATTTGGTTCCAGAACGTTACTACGCGTGGTGGCAAAGGCATATCTGCGATATGTTCATCCACATATTGTTTCATCTTACCATTAGCAGTATCGACACAGTCTTTGATAAAAGCAATAGACACATTAGAGTCTCTGATTCCCCCATTTTCAGTGATTTCAGCCAGGTTTTTCGCGACAGCGCCTCGCAGCCTTACAATAACATTTTGAATATCCACGCTAGACGTTTTAAGTTTTCCAGTTTGACCTTGGAAAATCACAAGCTCGCCCGGGTCGACGTCAGCAGCAACCTGACTGGTAAAACCTGCTCAAATCCACATCGGCGCCGCGTCGTTGGGCGGTTGAGCGTCTGTAAATGTTAATAGGCATTTTGTTTATTAATAAATGTACTTTAATGTCAAATCAACAAACGATTGTGGGGTTGGTGAACACTCGAGTGCACGCAACGCTTCAAGAACAAGATATCCGGATATGGAGCCGTCCATCCAAGTTTGCAACGGCAGCGTTCAATAAAACAGCGGTTGTCGTCCACCTCGGGTTAAATAATCAACAACTTCAAGTACAAAAGATGTCGAGGTGTTATCACATATGCGACCCAATGAGTTCCAGGTCTTGTCGTCAAATTCAGGTTAACAATACCGGTTTCCCTTGTGCGATGAATCATCGATGCAAGTTCATTTCGCATGGTTAATCAAGCTTGGTTAGTGGCAAGGCCTTCTGAGAGTTGTACCGGGTAGTCGAAGACCTCTGCCTGAGGGTATTTTGCGACTCGTTCCGTGTAATCGAAGACATGTTCCATTTTTTTATTCGTTTACGAGACCAATCATAAATGTTTCCACCGATCGCCTTTTTCAGCGCCATTCCGGATGCAGTTCCGACAGCCCCGAACGCAGCCGCTTTTTCAACCGCAGGTACCGCAGCCGCTAACAACACTGGAATCGCCGCAAGGAATGGAAATATTCCACCAGTCTTTTGCTTTTGTGTCACCTCTAACTTCGATAATGTTAATGTCACCGAGATGTTCTTTCGTTTGGTCGTATTAAACTGATTAAGTTGTGTTTGGGTCAACCACACTGGGACAATTCCAGTTAATTTTGCAAGCAAAAATTTCAGTGTGACCCCACAATCGTTTCGTATTGCGCTTTTGATTTTCGCAAGCTGGTTTTCGCTAAGCTCAACCTCAACTTCGTGGTAGGACATTATTATTATAAATATAACAATTTCAGTTTGAGAAAACCACTATGAGTTGTCCACAAGCGCGTCAATGACCCTCTTTCCGCCACCTGCGCCCTCCAATAGCAGAGTCCTGACAGAGAGGATCACAGCAAAGCATTTGTAACCAGCGGCGAGAGCTGCACCTACACGGGTATGAAAATACATGTCAACCACGGACTGTCTGAACAACTCCAGGTGGAAATCTGCAGACCTGTGTTAATGTCTTGATGTCAATCCAGGTACGACCTAAGATTGTGATATGCACGTGCGACTTGATTGTCTATGAAGATAAGCCGAATTTTTTCTGAGGGTTCCTGATGACCGTTTGACCGTAAAGAAACTTCAGACACTTCTAAGTGGTCCAATATCATTTTACTACGGGTTTGGTTATTATCTCGATTCGTATTTTGAAACGTCACCAACACGTATTTTGGTGCGCTGAGACCGTGTTAGGTACTTATTTGCCATGTAAACTGTCCCTGAATATTGCTTGTTGAGTGCGAGTTTGTGGTGTGCGCGAGAAACGACAGCGTTGACGCGGTTCCAGACTGCATAAACGACAACAAAAGTGTTCTGTGACCAGCGAAGGGGTTAGCACAGGCATCCATAATGTTAATTTTGACAACTTAACTTTACCAGCAGTACCTCCTGTACGCCAAATTGCATCGTTGTCGTTGTTCTTACGGACTAATGGGACTGTGTGTTTGGCTCCAAAAATAACATTGCAAACATCTCTGCAAAACCCAAATATGTGACTGAGAGGAATTGCACTCGAAAACCTTAATGAGCCTCCACGAAGTTGTGCTTAACGCTGTGCAAATCAACCGTTAAAATGTTAGCGCCCATGAATACGGCTTCTATATCTGCGGTATTAGCAGCATTGGCGTGTTCTCGAGGTCGCTTAGATATATACGGTTGATTATCTGCATTATCTCAAGTGTCCTTGATAAACATCATTGCTGGGCCAGCGGACCTTGCGTAGTCATCGCTGTATCTGGCGAGTCCCAATATCGTCGTGGCAATATCGACGTTGTCGAGAATTGTTTCGATTTCCTTTCCATCAATGGAATAGTTTGCGTTGTTGAACAACGCCATGATGCCATTGTTGACAAATCCAACTGGGGCATTAACAGGATAATTGTTACCGGTGACGTCTTCTACAAGTTTTCCCCCAATTTCCAAGAAAGCCTCGCGTGTCCTGCACTTGAAATTCTATTTTTGTTTGTTCATTGTGGACCCTAGCCAGGTACGAATAATACAGAAAATCTTTTTTGCTCCGATCTACCAACACAGACGCGTCCATGTCAAACGCGGTATCAGATATATCTTTGAATCAGGCCGTCGTTTACACTTATATATTATTGGTTTTGTCTAATACCTTTTGTGAGACGGCTTCATTGATAATTTTATCGACTTGGGCCGGCATTGTTTCCATTGATGGAAGTGTAATTGCTTTTGGTGGTGTTCGAGTCACTAATCGTTGTGGTCGATCTCGAATCGATTGAACCGTTTGCAATCCCAGATTTTGTAACCGATCTGCAGCAACGTTTTTGATGCTATCAACGACTCGCAATGCAACTTGTTTAGCAATTGGTGCAGCGCGTGAAGACAAGGCCGTGAGCACTTTTGGTGCGCCTGCAAACAATCCCCGGACAACATCACCAAAACCAATTACGTAATATGTCGCGTGAACGGGTTTTCTCGCGTTTGCAACACGCACTGGTATCACACGTCCACGAACGAGAGTCATTAAATTTAAATGTCAGGTCGATCTCTGATTGATAGTTGTATCGTCAAGGTCTCCCCGCGCAGGTCCAACACGTGCCCTTCCTGGTCCACAAGAATAAAACAAATATGCGTCAACCGGGAATTATAACACAGAAGATACACAGGTGCAGTCGGAATAATGGATATCAAATCACCAGGTTCCACAGTTGGGGAAAACTCAAACAGTATATAACCCTGAGCAGCAACGGTTGCAGAAGTTCCGCTTTCATAACTGGCACTGATGGCGTCACAGGTTAGATTAATTTGAATCGTTAAGATAATATTGACAATGTCAGGTGCGATATGGTATCCCACGCGTAAGATTAGTTTGTCATCGGAAATGTTTTCAGGCCAATCTAAAATTGTTCTTATTGACGACCGTGCGATATCAACCGCGTACGGTGCAGATTTAATCAAGATGACAGAGCTGAGTGTGGGCTCATGTTCGCGTATGATTATTGTAGAGTCTTTATTGGTCTTTAACAAAATCCTCCGTCTAATTTGTTCATTGATCGATTCCATGCAGTACGCGCCTGCGGAAAGTTCAACTTCTTGCCAGGTTGCACCATCATCCATCGAAAACACAAATGAGTTATTTGCACCAAGACCACCAAATGGTCGTGATCGGATATTTGGCCAACTGTAATAAACTCGCAATGACGCTAATGCGATCTTGAGTGTGCGGGATTCCCCAGCGGCAGTTGGTGTAGAAAAAGTCACATAGAATTATGGTTTTAGTGATGACATAGTGATCATCGAGGTAACGCTCGGGGTTGTATTTACAACAACACGCTGCAAGGTAGCATTGATTTCACGTAAGACGCTAAGTGTTTCAGAACTAATTATTGTGTAAGTCGTATAAATCATTGATGTCTTCAACAAGTTCATGCATTAACAAGGGAAACGTCCTCAGGTCCATGATGTCGTTGGTGAGCAACCGCTGACAAATCGATGCGGCCTCATTAATGACTTCTGGTGTGTTGTTGCCCGCGCGAACTGACCTCACGAGTATTTTCAGCCGATCAACAAGGTTGTGAGGGTCACACGGTCCACCAGGGCCGCTACCTTTCTTTGGTTCTTGCTTGGCAAATTCTTCGAATGCAGGTGTTTGGGACAATGGTTTTACTACCCGCTTGCGAAGTTGTTTGGCTGATTCTTTAAACTTGTCTAGTTGTTATATCCACACTGCCAGTTTTTTCAATGGGTAGAGAAGGTATTTTTTCTGTAAGCATTTGTTGTTCCGGTGCAAATATTTGTTGTGTGGGTATATACGTTATCATATATTCTTTCCATAATTCCCGGCCTTCTTCAATTTTTTCACTGTGAAATGCATTAAATATTTGTACAAAATGATTTCACCTGTCACCGGTATCCTGTTTCTTTCCAGTAAACTCTCTAAATACCATTTTAGGTCATGTGTTTATCATGTGTCTTTGATGATATTTTCAACATGTAATCTTTCCAGTTATCAGGTCTGTTAAGAGCGACATACATAGGATTCTGAAAGATGCGCTGGTGAGCTTCTTAGTTAAGGTATTGAGCCGGTGTTTGCATCTGCGACTTTTATTCGAGCGGTACTGGTGGCATGTTTATAATTGCATCTCTAACGTCTTGATCAAGTGCCTGTGTGCTTTTTGTGATCACACCAATTTCCGTTTCAATTTCTCAGATGTTTTTTTTTATTCCCGTAGTCGCATCTGGCAATTGTTCAATAGTCTTCTCTGCTGCTCTCGTGATGTTTTTGTGCGTTCAGCTATCTTACGAACTGGACGCGGTTCCCCTTCTGTTCCCGTCAGCGCTCCCATCTATTTCACAGTTTCTCTCGTGGATTTCTTGATATCTGTGACGCTTTTAGCTGTCGTAACAACAAGTCCAGGTTCTTCTTCTGTTCTCATCATCGCCGTGGCGGTTACCGCAACTTTATTTACCTATTGCGCAGTTTCACGTGTGATATTAAACAGTGGCGCAAACGTTTGTTCAAAGCCCTCTGTGAGATCTTCTCGTACGTATTGTCGCGACAGTAACATATCATTGATAAGCTCGCGGCTGTCTATAACATCGCGAATTAGTTCCTTATGTTCGCGGACAGCTTGACTGCATCGTTCCCCATACTCTGCTAATGGTATCACTGGCGGAAAAAGGAGCTTTCTCGATTTTCGACATTTTATATATTTGGTATGGTTGTTCAATTGCTTTATCTAAACCGACTCGATATTTTCCTCCGGTGGAGCCAGAGGCTGTAGTGAAGTCAATAGTGAGAAAACAATACGGGTCCGAGGTGGCCTCCGTAAACATATTCCGAAACTCATCCCACGAGTGGTCGCCAGCGCACCATGTCCAATGAATGTTTGCGAGACCGTCAATGCCATGAAATATCATTAACATGTTACAGTTGCCTCGGATGACTTTACTCACATGTGCGTATCGTTGTGTTAAACTACATCTGCGTTTTTATGTCGACCTCGGGAAAATATTCGCGTGGGATTGATTTGGTTTTCAAGCATTACGTCAAGATTATTTACGCTTGGATCAAGGTCATCAATGGTAGATGCTTCGTCGACTGTGGAAAAGAAATCAACCGTGGACGTGGTGGCTTTGCCACCCAACGACTACTCAAGCGCTCCAGCAAAATCTTTGAGTACGCCGTAACACGGTTGATCGTCAGCCGACGGTGCAATCAGGTATAACTGATCTCACGTCAACCATCGTAAAATCACATTTGACAACAGTTGGATTTTCCCTGATCCAGCCGGACCAACGAGCAACGCACAAACTGGGTTTGGAAACATGTTACCGTATTTGGACAGTTTGGGCGCTGCCTGCGCGGAAAAGTCAATGACCTAACAATCTTAGATTGTTTTCGTTTTTTCCAAAAGCATTTTCGTATTTCCTTTTTCGTGATGCCATGTTAAATGTCACCAAAATTGTTGTATAATACAATCATGTCTTTATATTGTGTCCGAAGCGGCACAAAAATACGTACTGCAAATCCAACTCGAGTTAAAACACGTAATGGTAAATCCGCGATCGCTGGAAATTGTGTTCGATGTAGAGCAAAGAAGTTCACATTCATTGGAACTTCCAGTTCCATTGGCGGACGCAAACGTTCAGGGTTTAATAAGGTCATCGGCAGTGACTTCCCGGGACACCATGGAGTAAATATCCTGGTGATACAATTACTGTGGGCCTGGTACACGGCTGGATATACGGCTTGATTCTAACAACCAACCAAAGCCTGGAGAAGCACCCATAAACCACGTCGATACTGCATGTTACCGACATGATCTTGATTACAAAGCATCAAATGATATCCGTGCGCATAAAGCTGATGATATAGATCTCATCCATGATTTGAATACTATTAATCCTACACTCGGAGAAAGAATTGCCAGATGGATCATCAAAGGAGGTATGAAGGCCAAGATTGTCTTGGGCGGTGAATAAAGTTCACTCATAAGTGGACAAAGTCCACTCATTGGTGGACAAAGTCCACTCATTGGTGGACAAAGTCCACTCATTGGATGTAAAATATATTGATATAATAAAGAAACATAAATAAAATGTTTGTAGTTGCTGAACGGACATTATCGAAAATATTCGACATTTCGCGCAGGTATTGGAAAGGTGAAGCAGCTGTTCAAAAATTTGCAAACGCGGCAGCGGTCAACCATGGTATTGCTCGAGCATGGTTGGTTAAACAAGCGCTGTGGCAAATTCACTTATGTACGCGAAGAAAGAGTTCCCGTGGTTGGTTTGATGTCCAAACACCTATCGAAGTTCACCAGACTGATCTTTTATTTCTTCCGCATGATCGGGCAGGTAGGCGTACTTATAAATATGCGTTAACCATTGAAGATATCCCGAGCAGATACAAAGAAGCGGAGCCGTTGACATCTAAAGATTCAGCAAGTGTCGCAGATGCGCTTAAAAGTATTTACACACGTGTATACAGGTAAAGAATCTCTTGGATTCGTTGCTGCGTTGTTGTGCAGGTTCGTGTAGGGCATATTAATATACATCGTGACCAAGCTATTGTGGAACGATTTAACCGCACACTTGCGGTACGATTATTCGGACATCAGTACGCGCAAGAATTGTTAATGAGATCTCGGAGCGCAGAGCGATCACGCGAGTGGGTAACACGGCTTTATTCAGTCATAGCAGTGCTTACCAATGAAAGTACACGCGCGATTGGACTAAAACCTGCTGATGCGATTCGGCGAAAAACTGTCACCGTTACTTATAAAATGATTTCACAACCACCACCGTAAGAATCACTCGGAAACAATTTTGTTCGGTACTTGTATGCACCGGGGGAGTTAGAAGGTGGACTACGTCGTGCTACTGACCCGGTATGGTCCGTTCATGTATTTACAGTCGCTGATCTGTTTGATTTTCAGGACAACCAACACGTTATCATTTGGCACCGATCCAACAATGGGAGGCAAAGCCTCCTAGTAGAGCATTTGTGCGAGAGAAATTACAAGTCGTTCCTGGTAATACGCAACTACAACTAAAATATATTTTACGCTAGTGCATATCATCAACGTCAATCGTAAGTTGATTTGCAATCGCATAATGTCCAAACGTGTAAGGGGTAATTCCATCGGGATATATCCATCGTTTGGTATCAAGCGGTGACAAACTCATCTTGGTGCATCGGTATACGTCCATGTGATGGTTTTTACTCCTGATCATGTTGGCTGTATGTGTGTATTCACGTCGCTCTTGAAGACATTCTACATACATCTCGTGTGCGAGATCTTTTGCAACAATAATCAGGAAAACTCCTTTCTCCCTCTTTTTGTTTTCGGAGGCGTGTTGTCCGACCACAATCGCGCACATTTTGGGGCGCAGTCCCACGTATTCTTCTATAGGATCACCCTTACATTCATCATGAAATTTGCCCACAACTTTCTTGTTTGTAATATTTTGTAGCGGATGATTTTGGGGTAATCGCTGGTGATAAATTCGTTATGCAACTGTGGCGACAAAATGCCATCGTATGTATTGGTGTAAAGCATCCTCATTCGATTGTTGTTAAAACGGTTTTATTTTATCATAATAAAACTTATACATGAGCAGTTTAGATAAGTCTAGCATGGACACACTAGCATAGATTGGCTTTGACAACTTTAGTTTTGATTTTTTTTGCTATATACGGCAATGAGTCCAACATCGAAGATCTTTCGGGATTCGAATGCTGCGTCAGCAATAACCCTTCGAACCATGTCTTGATCGGTATCACGGACAAAGTCAACGCGAATTCGCTTCCTCAGATTTTCCATCGTCATGCCAAACACGGAGTTATTCATTAGTTTGAAGAAATCTTTTTCAAATTAATTTTTTGCATCCGCTCGTAGATTCGTATTCATCTGGATATAATGAGCCATCCCAGCGTGTTGGCGAAATCTAAGTACCCGATGAATTTTACTCACACGCATTTCCAATCGCAAATACAACAGCGGGCTTCTTACGTGGACTACACAGTTGGTTTTAGTCAGAAGATTCGGAATAAGTTTGGTGCATTCAGTAAACGTGCGTCCGGATTCGTCGACAATCTCATACTGATATGGGGACAGCCACTCGCGGGGCACCGACAGCGCTTCCTGTGCCAGCGGGTAGTCGTTGTGGCCTTGATGAAGCTCATCTGGATATTCCAGATCAACTTTAAAGAAGTATCAGTGGTCGCTGTTTCTGTCGTACTCGTGTACGTGTTTTTGAATGTCTACATCCGCGGGATTAATCCACGAAAACCACCAACAGGCAGGGGCTGCATCATTGCCCATTCATAAAGATTATGGGTCAAGATACATGATGTAACTGTTTGGGACAAAGGGGTCATATCCATCCACGTTTGGGTTGTTGGCTTTAGCATAGCGATGATTCGCCATAGAAATTCCGCTCCGAAGTGAGAGCTCAATAAACAGATGCTGGTCAATATCGGCGAGCAGTTCCAACTCCACCTTTGTTTTCTATAGAAGACCGTCCCAAACTATTCCAATGACGAAAATTAGTGCGCGGGATCGAGATTGTACACACGCTTGACCGTATCACGAAACGCCTCAAAGACATCTGCAATCAGCAACACATCGGTGCGTAAATACAAATCGTGATAGTCACCTGTGTGTTTGCATTAAAATGAGGACCAGACATTGTTTGCGTATGCGTATTCCTCGGTGGAAATACCTTTGAGTAAAATGCCTCGATCGGTGATAACTGAGTTTCAGTAAACTTTTGCCATCCACTCATGTACTCGTATGGGTGCACTCCTTTTCGCGTTATCAGCTTTAACTTGTCAGCCGTGACACCATATCGACCGGTGATTTTGAAGCTTTCCACCGCAAGGTTGCTAACTAGCTTTTCCATACTGGAATTCAAAAACTGCTGTGAATCAATGAACTGCAACTGACCCAGTCTCAACGTCATGTATTGTTCATAGTTATTGGGGATGACGCTTATTGTTGCATTCGATGCCGTGGCTACTGTCAGCACAATCAGGTGGCCATCATACCCACGCAAGTTATGAAACACCACAGGAATTTCTGTTATACTTGGACAAATCCGCAACGGTAGATTGCATGCGCTGTGTGCGGCTCCTCGGTACCCACCAGTCATATGACAGTGATCGCACATCGGCGGAGCTTAAAGCTCCTTCACAGATCCAACAATGACTTCTCTTGGAAAACTCATTAATATCATCGCAGGTCATAATCATGTCTGCGGGCGAATAGAGCTGTTGTCGAATCCATTTCGCTGTAACCTCGAGCGATTTAAGAAACACCTCAACTGAGTTCTGGCCACGATACAACGTTGGTGGTTCAGATGCTCCATCGCATCTGACTACAGTGTAGCAAAACCCGAATGAAATTTGTTCCGCAACTTGTGATGTATTTGTTATAACCTCAGGATCGTTGGATCCTTCAGTTAGGGAAGCAGAGCTTCCACTCGGAACGTTTAAGCATTCAAAGTCCGCGTAGATGATATATGGTACTTTCATTTTTCGTTGCACCGCAGTAAATTTTAAAATGTATTTGCCGGGTTCTGGCATAATTGTATGCTGAAGTTTTTAACTGATTCCACCGTCCATGCGAATTTTCGCTTTGTGCATGTGGGGATAGTTCAAGCGGATAAAAGCTTTTGGCCCTAGTGAACACGATAACGGCGATACTGGGGTTAAGTTCTTCAAACTTTCTGAGTATCGCCTTGGTAACCTGCACCGGAAATTCAATGTCACAAAAACTAAGTTCACCCAGGTATTGTTTATATTTTCGCGGCTGATCTGTATTATCGCTAGCGGGATGAACGCGGCCTCGCACGACCATTCAAAACATCGGTTGTCATCGTTGTTCACGTTTACCACTGAACATGATGGAACATAATCTGGCGTTGGCAAATACTTTGATCCGCGAAATGGTTCGTACGGGGAAGTATGTAGTTGAACTTCCACACATCCTTGCCTGATGACCTACGATCAAGCGGCATAGTCAAATGTGCATGGACAACAATCTCTAATAGAAATAATCATCTGTGTTTTCATAGATATAATCATCTATGTTTTCGATTGATGGTGTACGTATCTATAGGGGTATGTGCTCTGCACTGAATACAATAGATTGTGCTGATACTCGCAGTGGATATTATTTGATTGTACGGCTATTTACTGTAGAAAAAACTTTTCATCTGTGATAGAAATTTCCAAATTCTTGGCAGTGCGTTGTAAACAAATTTGGTCACTAGGCTGCAGTAACTGAGGATCAAAGTCAAATAAATTTTTGTATTTGAATATAATTTTCTTCAAATTTTGACCGAATCACTGCATACTCATCAGTACACGTAGTTACCATACTAACTCGAAAATGACCGCCGCTTGTACAATGACATCCGATAAAATGTCGTGTACCGTTTTTTGTTTATTGACACCATAGTTTTGTGTCTTTGCATGAGAATCTCTTTCCGCAAAACTTACGCTCCTACCATTCTAAAATTCTCAGAGAATTATGAAAACGTGCCGTTGGTGATTCCATATATTAATGCTAAAGGCATTTCTCTAATTGATTTATTATTGATGATCTTCACTACTACCATATTCGCTCGATGTTTCAAAGTATTTATCCATTTCACTTCAAATTTTCTTGTACAATATCATATAATGACATTTCATGTCTTCGTGGTTGCGATTCTAAGATAATTCCCAAGATGATTCATTTATCAGGATGCTCCGGATATGTATTTGAAAAATCATACAACATCTTTTGAGCTTGTTTGACAAACTTATCTGATGCATTTAAACGAGACAACGACTGAACCTTTTCTGTAACGTTTAAAACACTCCATTGGTCTGGTAAAATGATGCCACAATTGTTTATATCCATAAGCTCTTTCCATTATATATATATATATATATATATATATATATATATATATATATATATATATATATATATATATATATACCGCGGTAATTGGTAATTGTTTAATATAACATTCTCGCATAAACTCTGCCGCAGTCAGTGTAAAATATAGCTGCAGCAAAATATTTTTATTCAGTATACTCGCGATCAATAAAATATATGTCACAGTCAATTTAAAATATAGCTGCACAAAGAAAAAAATTCAAGCAAAATATTTTATACAGTATACTGGCGGTCAATAATCCTATTTTCTGCAGTAGTAATTTTTAGTCTCACAGAAAAGGAATGTCGACATTGTAGTATAGCCACAATCCGTAATATAGGCCTGGCTGAAAACTTTACTTGTGTGTGTGTATTGTAACATTTCCAATAATAGTGGTCGGTTCGTTTACCACGCTAGCGTTGATGCAGATAAACAATCGTAGACGTGCAATGCTGTACTCAATGGTTATTGAGGATAAAATCATTAGCGAGGCCGATTTCGAGACGGTGTTGGTGGAGATGGAAAACCATCGCGGTTTCCGCGCACAGATACTCAACCGCGTAGTTGATTTGCAGACAGCATTAGTCGAGTAACTGTTTGCATAACGGCTTGCTTACTCAAGAATTACAGGCGCGAGTGAAATTATATTTTGTAAACCCACCGCGCATGCACTAATATGCAACGATTGAGATAACAATACTAAAGTCATGGATTAATATCACGGTATAAAAGGCGCTGACGGATATCAGTAAAAAAATCTAAAACTCCTATTATAACACTACTGCCTTAGAGTTAATCTTTCTACTCATGAGAGATAAATATCGCAGAGTAGAGCAACAAAAAGATTCTGTAGGACTTCAACCATCAGTCTGACCTTAGGAGAGTACACAAGGAAACAAACATTATGCTGGTTAACAACGTGTGGGACCTGACGTATTTCAAACATATTTAATGGAATTATTACTCTAACGTAGAGTGCAAGTTGCGGGTGAGAAAGAGCAAGTTCAATTATTCATTGTTTCCATTCCTTTTTACAGGCTAAAATATATAGAAAGTCCAGGCGACATATATATAGAATACTAGTAAGAACTAGTAAGATGCTGGGCAGAGCTGGACTTTGCCTATGACAGATCTGTTGTTGAATAATAAAAATTTTAAAAAACAACGACCATCATGGAACTCTAAACAACAAAGCTGACGTTCAGCAAGTCAAGCACGACCCAATATCAACATCAAAACAAGATCATTAAAAAACAAAATCATGAAGAGGATTTCAGGATAAATTGGAAGAGAAAGTTAAGGCAGTAGAAAAGTGAATTACCTTATAAGTACTTTAAGTAGTGATGTTTAATTATAGAATGAGGTACACATTAAAATTAGTAAAGAGGCAACGGCTTTCAACCGACTGAAGATCTGATGAAAAGCAGAAAATCAAATTAAGGTTGTAGCTAAATATACAGCAGCTATACTCGATCAGCACTTTTATATGGCTGTTCCTATCGGACAAAAACATAAACAAAAAACAAGGACATTAATAGCAAGGGCTCATGGTGCTAATTAGACAAAAATGTGAGAACCAGTCGGCAAATGGGTGGTATATAAATAGAGTATATACGGATTTAGAAGGATATGCTTTGTAGATAATCAGTTCTGAAATGTTCTTTGAAAATTGTTTCAAACGTAATTCATGGTTTTATCATTCTTTTATTGGCTTGAATTCGACGCAATGTAGACTGAAAGTGTTGGCTGACTCCTTGGCTGCGGTTTGGATGTAAAACGATTTTGGACAACATAGATGAAAAAAAATACGATAAAACCCGTCTAGTTTTTCATGGCGACAAAAAGTGAGGGCAAGCTAGTTATGTGGATTTCCATTGCTCGAAACTTGCATATTAACCAAAAATGAAATATCTGCACGACATGCAGGATGAATGATAAATAGTGGGCGTGTCATAATTTAGAGATGATGGGAGATTAAGTCTCTTCGCACAACACACATTAGTGCACATTTGAATTGGATGGCTCCGGCTTTTATTTATTTTTCTGAGTACGATTTTGTCACACCATATGTCATATATAATATATGTCAGCACTATCGTGTCCATTGCGACCACTACTTTCGTGCAAGGTTTTGTAACCTGTCATTACTGATACTCATGAAAATATATGCATGCAGTTATTATATTGCTCGATTACACTTCGTGATTCGAAGGGATAATAATGAAAATATCAACTTCAGACTGGCAAATTCAACGTTTTCTCTTTTTTTGTTTTTTCCCCCTAACAATGAAGCGGTGAGTAAGGAAAACTAAACGTTAATAAGCAACCGTAGGTGGTCTATGATAGATTGGGTCCTAATTAAGTATCAATTTATCATATAACAGCTTGTCGTTAATTTCACAGTGTAGTGCGTAACTACAAGTTTATTTAAAAAAGAGTGATTCATTAAATCATTCAGAGGTGTTGGATATGAGCACATCGGAAAGAGACGGAGTTGACATTATACTCTTTTCTGTTGATTTAGGGTTTGTTATTTGGTATGTTTTTAACATTTAAACACCATAGGATTTCTAATAATATACACCGCCTCTCTCCTGCTATTCAAATAGCTTCAATGCGGTATTTGTGAAAATGCATAAATTACATCTTCATGAATTGTTGCCAAAAGTCTCATTTTCATTTACTCCTTGGGGTAATGTTTTAATAAGTTTTTACAAATCGTAAACTTCGAAGCTTCATGAAAGATTTGCTTATAAGAGTTTTAATAAAAATGAAGAATGTATTTACTACAGAGAATGTGTGTATGTGTGTGTCATAGAGACAGACAGACAAACAGAGGTAGAAAGAGTGAAATACTATTAAGACAAACCGGAAATAGTAGTATTAATATCATATTATATCAGTACATAATAGTCAGAAAAACGTCAATAAGTACTACTTCACTTTTTGTTACGAAACTTAATAAATGCCACAATTGGAAAAGAAAAAACCAAACGTATCAGGTTTTGGGACATAAATATATGTAAATCTCTTTGCTTTATCTGAGGTAATGTACATGTTGACAGTAATGGCACATAGTGAAATTTAAGTTAGTATGATCTTTCTTCTCGTGGGCCTTGCCCATGCATAAATAAATACATTGTGAAATACAAATTCCAGTACTGTCCAAATGTATACGACTTTAATTGCTAACTCAATCACACTAACACCCTCATATAATAATAGGAAAACATTAACAAATAAAACTTAAAAAATGACTGGCGCAGTCATATTTTTGTGCATCACCATCTCCTATTAGGAATACAAGAAAATTAAAAATCAAATTCAAAAAGGACTAGCTCAATCAGATTGCAGTTCAGCTAATATAATGTCGCCTGCCAGGAATTAACAGGTAAGCAAATGATATATAGTAAGCAAGGTCGCGTCGCGTAGGCGTAAAGCAAAGAAATACAAAGTGAAAGGTATGTGGTTCAGTATTAGGGAAAACCTTTGTGCGAGTCCAGTTACCAAATGCTCGACCCGTTATTTGCTTGTTTGGTCGATTTTATTTTTATTGGATTTAAAACACAGTCTTAAAGCACTTTGTGACTAAAATTCTTCTTTTTACAATAAAATCTTAATTTTTTACCCTATTTGCCAAAAGTATTAAATGACTTTTTAACATTTGACTAAAACCACATTTTAAAGCGTTTTCGCCAAATTTCTTAACTTTTAATGTTTAAATCTTACGTATTGTACTAAATTTTGAGTGTTAGTAGCCCAGTGTTTTATCAAAATTTTACTAACAAGACCTGCGCCATTGGTCCTCAAAATAGTCGTTATAACAACACAACAAAAACCTGGGACACTAGTCCTCAATATTTTACTAAAAATACCTGGGCAACTGACCCGCAAAATAGTTGTTATCAAAACAAAAGCCTAGCCGCTGGTTCCCAGTATTTTACTAAAAAATCCCGGGCCACCTAACTTCTGACATTCGTGTGAGGCCACATGTCTTTTAAATTGTATGACTACTCTGACCAGTGGTCTTCAAATCCCGTTGACCCAGGCTACCGACTTTAAATTAGCTTTTTAAACAGGGCCACCCCGCGAAGCAGTCCTGACGTTCCACACCAAAAATAAAAGAAAACAAAAGCCAGAGCCTATCTCTCCAGTTTTATTAACTGTGCAATTAATCTTCTCTTATAACAATGACAATAACTAATTTAATTAAAACTAATCAATCTTATCTTTAGGTAATTTTTAAATTATAATGTACGGGTTCTTGTTTGTTCTGTCAGGGGTATAATTTTCCTTGATTTTCAATTGGCTTTTTAACGTATTCACGGCCCTTAAGATACATAGTTAAGAACACAAATCTACCAACAGCAAGTGCAGGACCTGAAGAAAAAACAAAATTAATTATTTTCTTCCATTTAATTAAAAATATTATATAAACAAAGACTGCAATGAAGTTAATACAATCACACTGGTAAATACGGTAGACATGTAACTATGTCATATTACAGGTAATAACTATAAACAGCTGTCTGACGGGCATTTTACAGGTAATAGCTATACATATCCAGACAATAGTAAAATATTGAGGTAACTTAAACACTAATCAGGTAATATATACAAAGTTAATAAAAATAATGTTGTACTTATAAAATATATGACGCTAATATACCTGTATGAACTAGTGTAGACACGTTATGATAGTACATTTTGATATATATCGCCCGTTATTACAAACGCATACAAGCTGTTGGCACGATACATTAATAGGCGTATTTCACCTGCCTGTTTATCTGTTTGACTACTTGGGATATGACTATATAATATATCAAAGCTTTTGCAGCACTAAGATCATATGACGTAAATAGGCCCATATGCCTAGAACGAGGTAATTAATAAAAAATGTCCGACTGTCTTTTTCTCCTTATATGTATGTAGAGCACATTATACTTGACATAAACATCGATTGGAAATAACTTGTATAAAGTGTGACGTCAGGACTTGTTCGCAGGACTGCGCTTTGCTCGGACTGCGCTTTAAGCTGATAGATTTTATTAGGGAGTTTTTCAAGTTTTCCCTGTGGCGCAGAGGTAGAACAGCGGATTTTCGAGGATAGCCGATGTCAGTGAGTGTTCGAATCTCCGCTACGGCATATATTTGTTTCTAATCATTGGGCTTACCTACTCGCTCTTGCCAACCAGAGGTGCAACCATGGAATAAATTTGGCAATGGTATGAGATGAGCTTGATTAAATACAAGCGATTTATAAACTTCCGGTGCACTCAAAAGTTAGGGTAGCTCGCAGATCGCTACGCTTAACCAACCTCGGAACCTTTTAGGCCTAAACCTAGATTCTCCAATGGGGTTATAGTCGACCGTGTATTCAAATCAATTGAAGCTTCATACCACCCAATATGATTTCAGAAAGCAAACCTGGTCCTGTGAAGAGAACGGCAGTGCACTCCAAAGCATACGTTGGTTGTCCTCTATATTAAAGGCAATGTGTGGGTAGATGGGCTTTTGAAAAAAAAATTCAAATAATTTCTATAAAGTTTATTTAACTAAATAACATTAATTATTTGAATAAATGACAGTGATGTATATTTACACTAGCGTAGAACAGTATTTAAGATATCTATACTATGATACTTAAAGTTCATTTGCTTTTGCAAATAATAATAAGTTATGGATGAAAATTATACTTGATCGCGAAGAAGATAGCAGAGCAATTCTTAAGTCTGATAAGAATAAAGAGGTAAGTGATCTTTAAGACCTATAAAATATCATGAACTCAGAGATTGGATGATAAAATTGTCTACTTACACATTACATAAGCAGGAAATACAAATATTTCACTATAGAAGTGTTTAAGTTAGCCATGCAGACGATCAGTTGCAGGCAGATATAGTGCATTTACAAGCATATCAAAATTGTAATATTGGATATAGATATATTTTGACTGTGATATATGTATTTTCAAAATATGTCTGGGCTAAGGAAATAAAAACTAAAAAGGGAGACGATGTACATCATGTCTTTAGGGAAATATTTTATGAGAGAAACCCAGATGAAGAAAAGGAGTTTTATAATGTAAACATAAAGAAATTATTAGAGAAAGAAAATATTGAGTATTTTCCATTCACTCAGAAAAAAAATCAGCAGTGGAAAAATATCATCGAACTCTTTTGACTAGAATGCGGAAGTATTTTACTGAAAATGAAACCAGAAAATGGGTAGAGATATTATAAAACCTTATTAATGGATAAAATAAATCATACCATAGATCTATAGAAATGTCGCCAATTGAAGCGAACAAGGAAGAAAATAGATCTAAAGTATGAATAAACTTATTCGCCTATCTTACAATAGATGACCATGGAACGCCCAAACATAAAATATGTGAGGAAGTCGGGATTTGAAAGTATAAGTCTATCTAATCACATCATTTTTTTCTAATGAGGGAAGTAATTTTAGGAGATTTTGTAGTATATAAATAAAAAGACTTAGAGAGAGAGAGACAGAGAGAGAGAGAGAGAGAGAGAGAAGGAGAGAGAGAGAATATTGAGGGAATATTTTACAAGAAAGAGTTGTCACTATATGACAAGCAAGATGAGGTTTTCAAGACTGAGGACATTTTAAAAAAGATAAATAAACTGAATGGCAAAAAAAAAAATGTTGCGTCATTAGCAAAGCAGTCCTAGCGAATCCCCGCCCCTTCTAGGCCTTGATTAAGAATCCTATAATCATAGCAAATAATTTACATTAGAAACCAATTATCTCTTATGCATGTTGTTAGATTAAGTCTGTCGATGAAATGGAACGTCGAAATACTCACTAAATACACTGTAAAGATTGTGCATATATAATGAAATCTCAGTGGTATTATACTGGAGTAGATAAGAAAATCAGGGAATACAACCAATCAAAAATTACTTGTAAATGTTAAAAAAGCGTAACTAGAGGCTCAATGTTCAGTCATAAAAATGTTTTCATACTAATTGTATAATTGGAAGAAAAAAAATCTGTAAAAAAGACGAAAATTTTCTTTTCAGTTAAATGGTACTATAATAAATGGCGCACAATTTGCTTGATGCAAAAAAAAAATCTGAAAGAAGGAAAGTACAGCCTCCACTAATTTGTCTTCCATCTAGAAGAGAAATAAAAAGATTTGCGAATAAAACGACTCGCTAATCATCTTGCTTGAATTATAGACGTAATGCTAAGTGTTGTTTTTCGCTTTGAGTTATAAGCACAGTGGCACGTGTCTGACCTAAAATATATTTATTGATCGAATAGGGAAGAGAAATTCTTTCTGCCCATGAGTATTATAATCAGCCACGGGTAAATATAAAGAAACTTAACTATACCTGAACAAAAGAATATTATCACGTGGTTGAATAACAAAAATGCTCGCACGTGGCTGACCTGAATGTAGCTCCTGTACGTGCATATTATAATTAGTCACGTAAAATTTAAGTTAGTCATGTGTACAGAAAGACGCAACTAGTAAGAGGAAAGGGGTCCACGCTAAAATATTTGTTTGTATCCAAAATGCATACAAAATCAATGCTTATTTATCTTTATGATTAATTGAAAAAATATAATGTTTAAATATGAAACACTAAAAATTGAAATGTAACTGATAGTGTACATTTCTTAAGTGAGAAAAAATAAATCTAGCAATGGAAAAACATGTTGCTGTGAAAAGGCTACAACACAGAAAACAATTAAGTCTGAAGCAAACAGTGTATATACAATTGACAGATGGGGTCACTGGTGGCCGAATGGTCGTAGGCGCTCGCCTTTACAGATCACTGACATCTCACCTCTGTCCACGTGGGTTGGAGTTTCGGGCTCGGTCAAGGTGGGTGAGTGAGAAAACTTGCCAGTAGATTCCCGTGAGTCGGTGGTTCTTTCCGGGTTTTCTCGGGGTTTTCCTCCACCAGATATACTGGCCGCCATGTATAGACTATCATGTGCTGCAAAATGGCGTTAAACCCACAAATCTACAGCCAATTGACTTACTATTAGATTTACACTATGCCTTGTGTTTACAAGTATAGGAAGGCAGGTTGGTAATGTTTATTTGGTCACGAGCACCATGAAGGTATATTATTTCAAGTACTTCAGTTTATTTTATTCTTCGCATCCTGTCTCTTCCCCAGCTGTTTGGATCTTAGCCCATTAATGGAGGATGTAAAGTCAACCACAACGAAATATCCCAATTTTGGCACCACTTTCACAACTGTCCCCAACACCTCGTGCCAAAAAGCTCAGATTGTCGAATCAAACCAGGAGGTTTATTGTCTCTACGGGTCCTGGGGGGGGGGGGGGGGACCATATACTGCCTGGGAATCTGTAGGAATCTACTTGTTGCTGGTCTAATTCTTTGGTGTTCAGAAATAATCCCTGTTTTTACTGTAATATGTGGATTTCACTTTTTGGTACCCTTTATATCCCTCACTACAATATTCCACTCTCTAGCCCAGATTTCCAGTTTTATTCTTTCATGGCTGATCTTCAATGTTAGGAATTATTCTTTCATGCAGATCCCTAAACTCGCTATTGGCATGCTCTGCAAAACTTTCCACATTGGCCACCCTTTCTTTGACCTATGAAATTTCCCCTCGGATGGCCTCAATCTCCGTTTGAACTTATGCGTCAAAGCTCGTATAAATACTGGCTAACTGCTGAAATTGTTTGCTGTGTTTTGTGTGTGGAGAATCTGTAGAAGGCTAACGAATTTAAGATCGCATCCCAATTGCCACTTATAGTCGTAGGCATGGTGTCCAGGAGGAACAAAGACATTTTCATATTATTTTACGTCTGCCTTTGGACATCTATATGTTTGAAAGTTATCAAATCTGCACTCAATGCTGAGAGATGTAATCCTAAATAAATTCCAGTGAATTATCTAATACCATTTGATGTAATGTAATCATTTTAGTTCATTCCGCAAAATGTCTATGTTGTCAACCGGAAGAAATGTGCCAATCAATGACGTCATTCTGTAGATTACCGCATGTAAAAATGACTTTAAAATTGTAGCAGCTCTTGCATTGAAAAAGACTTCATATGTCTTTCTGATTTGTTTCTCGTGTATTGTATCTAACTCTTTTCAGTTAAATGTGCACCGTTACCTCATCATATGTTCCAATTGCAATAGCTATATTCAATTCCTGTTTATGTTCTTCAAATTCTTGGTAAAATGGGGTTATTGCTAATTGTGTCTTCAATAATCCCAGTTATTTCTTAAGTTGTGCCTTGTCCATTTAACATGAATAAATCCTTCTTATTTAAATAAACGAAACAATGGTACAAAGTGGTGAAGGTTTTGAGCCACGCCATAGAAATCCTGTTTACGATGGTGATATGATGAACACACAAATTCAAGAGGACGTTGAAATGATAAACGCACAAATTCAAGAGGACGTTGAAATGATAAATGCACAAATTCAAGAGGACGTTGAAATGATAAACGCACAAATTCAAGAGGACGTTGAAATGATAAACGCACAAATTCAAGAGGACGTTGAAGATACTGTTTACTTGGCAGATGGTTTCAGTCAAACCACACCACGTGTTGCTCCTTTCACCAACGCCTCTGTCGTTATTTCTTTGTTGATTTCTTTCTCTAATCTTTTCATCTCATCCATTTAATACCATTTCAATCTCCATGAATTTACACACTCATTAAATCATTTCTTCCATCAGTTTTTCTCTGTTGCATTTGTAACATTTTAGAACTCATTGCACCTCAGATGTAGGTTGTCTCTGTAAAGATTCTACCCTTTATTTGTCTAGATTAATTTCAATTACTACTAGATGTCAAATGAAAGCTTTGTAAAAAAATGTATCTTCGATATGTGTATATTCACACATTTTTAAAGGTGTATTGGGTTTTACATTATCCATATGGTGTAAAAACTCTTGCCATATCGACTGATTTATAGTTAATTTTGTGATAATTCTTTGTAGCAGAAAATGTTATGGATGTAAAGCTGTACATAATAAAAAAAATTGCCCAAGAAAAAAATATATAGTTTATGGTGGAATTGCGAGAAGCGGACGTGCCATTAGCACGATTGTTATACCCTCCTTAATAAAAATTTGAGAGAAGTTTAAATGTCCTCATAATTACATCAAAATTTATTTGATTTCATTATCGCTTATTTTGTTTAATAATCTCATAGACTAGCTTGTGTCTTTTTCATTGTATCTGTTTTTCAATTTTGTTTAATATGTAGCTGGAATCAAAATCATATTTTTGAATGTCATCTCATTCAGTTTCCTTTGTGATGACATTAATAACCATGATAGGACACTGTCAGCATTGTAGTCGCCTTACACAGTTTTTTTATATGCATCATTTTGTTACTGACTAGTGATAATGTTTTATCTACTTTCTTTTTACTTTTTACTTTTGTTTTGTGATCAATACAAATTCGCATGCCGTGCATGTGCTAGTTCCTTCATGCTATAATGGGTTGTTTTTTAACAGCTTTCTCATTCTAAAAACGTGTTATCTTTCAAAAACTTTCAAAGTTTTCATGGTATTTTTTAATACTTTTATTTATGTACTTTTATTTAGTCATCTCAGGAGAAGAGGCGTGTCTTTGGCACATCGTCTCGAATCAAGGTTGTATTTATTTAATGGAATAATATTTTCAGCTGATTTCCAACTGTTAAACGAGTCACAATATCCTTTCCATTTAACAAGTACATACATTTTGCCGTTCACTTATTTTCGACTTTGTCTACGTCCTCACGCTTGTCAATACAGTCGTCTAAGTTGTAAACGACTGGAACACCAAGCAATTACTTCACTGATTTTACATATTTCTTCAGTAAAGTTGGGAAGGTGGCTAGTTCGAAAAATTGTTTTGTATTTCAAAATTCTAATTTTTTGCCGACTTTAAATTTAGGTCCTCCAAATGTATCAGTCGTCTGGTAACCCATTTTCGAGTTTAATTTTGAGTGAAATACTTCAACATTCTGATATTTATGTTTCTGTTAAACCTCTCCACTACAGATGAGTTTCCGCCTGATTAAGTAAAAAAGTATTCAGTGCTTTCCTTTTCCAGCAATTCCTTAACGCTCCATTTATAAAACTGTCTTCCTTCATCAAACTATCTATTCAGGCTTCTCGCATTGTGTATATCATCTCCCTTTTTTCGTCTTTTCAGTTCAAGAGTATTTCAAACAATAGCTTTCACTGTCAAAATGTATTTATATCCATCGAGTTGTCTTTTTCGTATATTTGTATACCGCTTATGTCTGCCTGCCCCATGTCGTTCAAGTGGCTGACAAAGACCATTCTATATGGAAATCTTTTTCTCGCTGGCATGTGCAGTGTATTAGTAGTTTAACCATTCCTTCGTTTTAGTGCATTTTATTTTATTTCTGTCTTCTTTTATCTGTTGTCACATTTGATTGATATTTGTTTAATCAAGAAGACTTTCAGAATCGTATTAAAGATGTCTAAAATATTGTTGTGTCGGTCATTTTAAAATGGTATAATAACAGCCAGATAATACTTCATGCTTGATACAGTTCTTTAGGTATTTTCAACAAGCCATCAGGACAACCGTCTAATACAGGTACATTTATTTTCATCAATTCGCAGCATTTCTTCCGTCTTTTCATATTAATGCTTTCAGATTTATGTCTATTTTTGTCATTTCTATGATTGACTCTGCTAAAGCTACTTCATATGCTGATTCACGGTGTATTTTAAAGATGACATTGTCCTTCTATGTTTTTGTTTAATTGTTGTAGATTGACGTTGTAAAATGAATGATATCTTCAAGTTGTACTGTAAATTTAGCTGCGTGTTTACCCACATCAAGTACGTAATTTATTCCTTCCACATACTGCACTGTTTTAACCGTCTTGCTATCGGGGGTTTTGCTGCTTATCGTAGTGTTATCAATTAAAGCAATCTGTAAATATGCAACTTTTCTGAAACATTCGTGTGTGTCTTTTTATGTTTGAAATCATCAGATTAACGCTTTTATTCAATTTACCTGTGATTCTTCAACTCAACTGTCTTTGAGCACACTATCCAGTCCAAGCTTGTAAAGAAATATGCAAATCTCTTGATACCGACATTGTTGTTTGATGTTAAACTAGTGAAATATGTATGCCATCTCTTCGAAAACTATTGAAGTCTATGCCATGTACATTCCTGGCATTGTTGAAGATGTGTAAAAATGTAACATTATTTTTTTTGTTCGCTTCACAAATTGTCTTCATAGTCTGACTTGTCTAGTGACTTTAATCTGTGAAAAAAGACCTTCGAGTCTGGCTGCGCAAGTAATTTAATTTGATTTGTAGTCAATTCGCATCGTTTTATTGCGATAATCTCAACCGTTGCCGTAATTATGTGGTTAGGTCGTGATTGTTGTGTTATAAGTTATAGAAAAAGTCATACTTGATAATCTGATGAATAGTTAAAGAACTTAAATGTCGTTACCTACTGTTTGATTGAAAAATGCAAAATGCTGCCCAAGCTATCGACCAATCAATAATTAACCATCAAAATATTTCATGAAGATTATTGTACATCAAATGATTCGATTTCAATGATTATATTATAGTGTCATATTTAAGATAATTCCACTAAGAAAACTTGTTTACAGCATAAACAGCATCGTCTTCGTCATTTTCTCTTTCATTATCACATTATCATCATCGTCATTATCTTTATTGTTGTTGTTAACATTATTATTATTATTAGTAGTAGTAGTAGTAAAAGTTGTAGTAGTAGTAGTAGAAAACGTACCATAATTATTACTATGACTTGTGTTACTTGTTGTTGGGTAGTGGAAATATATAGATGCAAAATCTCTTTAAGCTTTGAAGATACCCCAAAAAATGTATATCCATTCCAGCAGGACACACACACACACACACACACACACACACACACACATACACACACACACACACACATACACACACACACATACACATACACTATATATATATATATATATACATATATATATATATATATATATATATATATATATAGAGAGAGAGAGAGAGAGAGAGAGAGAGAGAGAGAGAGAGAGAGAGAGAGAGAGAGAGAGAGAGAGAGAGAATACCAATATACACCAAACATTGTGGAAAGTGCTATCCCTGGATCCTACAGGAAACTGCTTGATAACATTAACATAACTTATAAATACAAAGAAATTCTCTTATCATACAGGCTAGAGAATGTTTAATTCGTACTCTACGAAGATTCGAACCCGGATCCGCGGGTTACGGCACCCATTGCCTTGCCTGCACGCACCAACCCATATACCCCCTTGACTAAGCATACATCCCCCTCTATATACCTTGATTTATGTTGTAGAAATGACTGTGTACTTAGATGAGAATTAGTTACTGGGTCGATATGCAGGTGTGTCTGCTACTCACGAATGCCTATACCAGCGACTTTGAAGCATCATTTTATGTGATGTGTGCATGATCGAGAGGGTATTGGGGTTGGTGCGTGCAGGCAAGGCGATGAGTGCCGTAACCCGTGAACCTGGGTTCGAATCTCCGTAGAGTACGAATTGAAGATTCTCTAAGCTGTATGATAATATTATTTCTTCGTATATATATATATATATATATATATATATATATATATATATATATATATATATATATATATATAGAGAGAGAGAGAGAGAGAGAGAGAGAGAGAGAGAGAGAGAGAGAGAGAGAGAGAGAGAGAGAGTGAGAGAGAGAGAGAGTGAGAGAGAGAGAATCCGGGTGGGAGGAAGGGAGGAAAAGAGAGTCAAAAGCCGATATTACGAAAAACAAGGGACCTAGTATCTTTGTAAAGATTAAAAATAGAATGAGTATATCTGGCAAAATAAAGTGCAGTATCAAGATTGAAGTGAAAATGTCGATTGTGACCAAGCTCTATTAGACTTTTAATAAAATGTTCTGAACACTTTTAACCTGTACAATGAAATCAAACAAAACAAAAACGTGCCTGTTGTCATGGTAATCAAATTATTGCTGCAAGTGAACTCGGATAAAGGTCGAAATCCTTTGCGATGGCAGAGTTACATTTTCGACAGCCAGAATGACTTCGTATGTAACATTAAAAGGGTTTTTCGTTCTCTCTCTCTCTCTCTCTCTCTCTCTCTCTCTCTCTCTCTTGTGCCTTCAGACTGAATGACTAACTATAGCTGAGAGTCCTATTCATTTCTTCATTACCCAAAGCACTGGCATATAAGCGTAGAAGAAAGAAGAAACACACCTTATATTTACTGATTGAATAATATACACTTGTCTCCATTAGCAAGAGCTAATCGTAAAACAATTTTGCTGAAAAATGTTCACGATAGCCACTCGCTCTTTTCTTTCGTGTTATCCGTGTGATTTACAACGTAATTATTGACTAGAGGACTATATATCAGTTCGTAATAAACGGGATTCGTATTAACCGAATTCATATTAAGTAGGTTCGACTGTATTTATATTTCTGTTGACAGCCAGACAGTCACTAACTCATTAATTATTTCAACTTTCAGCAGCAGTTAACCGTCGTAAATATTTTTACACTGATCAACGTTTATAAATAGACATTTTAAATTGCTTTTTTGGAATATTTTTCATACAAGAAACGTGGATATTTCCTAGAAGACAGAATTCAGAAGCTTGTCTGATTTTGAAACAATAAAGAATGGTAATTAGGAGGATAACGTATGTGCCAAATATAGGTGTTCCTTTTTTGAAGGATATCTTCATTCTTTTAACGTATGTGCCAAATATAGGTGTTCCTTTTTTGAAGGATATTTTCATTCTTTTAACGTATGTGCCAAATATAGGTGTTCCTTTCTTGAAGGATATCTTCATTCTTTTAACGTATGTGCCAAATATAAGTGTTCCTTTTTTTAAGGATATCTTCATGATTTTCTTCTTCTAGAACCCTTTTTGCAGGGAGTATGCTTTTCAAAGAATATTTGGTTCTCACGATCGGTTTATCACTACAAAAGACAGCATGTTCATTAAGCTTGTTTCGTAGAAAAAGAAAAAAAAAAGAAAAAGAAAAAAGAAACACAATTTTGTCAGCACAATTACTACTTTCTTCTAATATGTTAATGACAAAATATAAAGTTTAAAAAGTGTAACATGACTGAGATATTTGGCCCCCAAAGCTCATTCAATCAAATAAATGACATTTTTAATTCACATTTATTGAGATTGAGATATAAAAATCTGGTTAACTATAAGGATTATTGAAATCAGCTCATTGCGCTTAGAACTATTGTTCCTAATGTATGCATACGTTGCCTAATTATGAGGATTTTGTTTTAAAGGCTCTATTGCATAATACAAATGACCTTCATTGACGTATTTTCATGTTAATCTTGATTTCTTGGTCAGCGAGGCCTTCTTGTCATTTGACCTCTGCTCTAGGTCAGGCTCATGTCTTTCATTACCCTCCATTTAAATCCCATTTCGAAGCATATCTAAACTTTGCATGACAGTACAAACGCATCCATCCCAGTCTATCCCAATAAAATAGACCAGGGCGTGCAGTTCTAGCTTATTTAGTTAGCATCAGTTTATTTCGTGAATGGTCTTGAATTCTTATCCGAAGAATTCCAATTAGCATAAATTGTTCGTCTAACACGTGCAGTCATAATTCAGCTGTTGACGATATCCCCTTGGGAATCTTTAAGATCGCTTTGTATAATTAATTGATTTGTAACTGTTTAATGAAGGTAACTATATTATCGTATACAAATCTCACTTGGTTAGTGTCAATGTCTGTGGGTACAGGTGTGGGTGTGGGTATATATATATATATATATATATATATATATATATATATATATATATATATATATATACAATTTTGTTCTTAATTTTACATCATATGCAAAATAGATGCTGAGATACAGGACACTGGTACACAGCACAGCTCATTTATTCACATTAAATTTGTCAAGAAAGGACTAATAAAGGCTGACTAATACGGCAATTAGTTACAAAACAAGCTGATTCAGACGACCATCAGCCATAAAGAAAACTCAAAACGTAATTAGTCTTATATGTCTTGTATACGTTAAATGTTTATGTTTATTTTCAAGTAAGTGAATGTGTGGTTTTTGCTGAAATTGTTTATATATTTCGTAACAAACATAGCATCATAATCATCATAGAGTGACGAACATTGTATCGAATTACCAGCGGAAATACGGTTCAATATGCTTACTATAATAAACGATGTTATCGCTAATAATAATAATAATAGAATAGTCACGCAAATCTTGTTAGAATAACTTCGAGAGAAAAATACGTGATGACATATTATATTTCAATATGGTGGCTGTAATGAGATGGAAGGTACCATTACGTTGGAATGACAACTTTTTCAAAATTGGTGTCATCACAGATAGACATAATGTATTTATTCAAAATTGGTGTCATCACAGATAGACATAATGTATTTATTCAAAATTGGTGTCATCACAGATAGACATAATGTATTTATTCAAAATTGGTGTCATCCCAGATAGACATAATGTATTTTTTCAAAATTAGTGTCATCACAGATAGACATAATGTATTTTTTCAAAATTGGTGTCATCACAGATAGACATAATGTATTTTTTCAAAATTGGTGTCATCACAGATAGACATAATGTATTTTTTCAAAATTAGTGTCATCACAGGTAGACATAATGTATTTTTTCAAAATTGGTGTCATCACAGAAAGACATAATGTATTTTTTCAAAATTGGTGTCATCACAGATAGACATAATGTATTTTTTCAAAATTAGTGTCATCACAGATAGACATAATGTATTTTTTCATCAAAACAAAGAACAATTATCATAATAATAAAGACCATGTTACAGTGCAACTCAATAATAAAGACCATGTTACAGTGCAACTCAATTGATATGATACCTGAAGAAGGGTCTGTTGTAAAATTTAAGAACTATCAACACCAATTAAAGGTTTCTGTGTTATTTATTGTAACGTGGCGAGTATCATCATGCCAGGCTTAGAGAGTAAAAGAGAAGCTGACACACAAGGGAATAGTAGTGTTGACGGCAGACGTGGAATCATGCCAAATGCAAAGTACGCATTTAATACAATGCTAGGCACATGTATTGCCGTTGTCGACGCAGAACTCTTTATATTATCGGAGAGCGTGAGAGGCACAATCTTGGACAATCAAAAAGCCCAACACATTCCGTCATGGTTCTGCTTGTATGTTAAATAAATCCACAGGATATATAAACCCGTAGTTTACAGAGGAACATATTTGTTTGAAGTATTTTACAATGCGTTGAGTAAAAGCACAAAACTAGGGTATAAAGAATTAAGACAATGCAAACCCTATGGTGTTAACAGAGAAAGATGACAAACACTTTAATTCAGCAAATATATGTTACGTCTCTGAGAGAGAGAAATCTTGCCAATGGCAGTGTGTACCGAATGTGTGCATTCGACACACGGACAAGAAGTGTCACGTTCAGTAGCTGAAAACAAAGTTCATTACGGTGAAGCCCAAACACACTTTATGCGCTCATAAAGTTCGCGATCACCGTCACTTAACAGGCAAGTTTAGAGGTCCATCACATAATAAATGTAATTTGAAGTTTAAGTATGTAAAATATATACGATTGTTCATTCATAACGTGCCCGGTCATGACAGTCATCTTTTCATCAAGACTTTGATTAAAATGATATAGATAAAGTGGTACAGCAAAGATTTCAAGGTTTATAGGTTAATGAAATAAGGAATATAAATAATTAAAAGGATAGTCGGGCTTGTAGATAGCTATATATTGATGGGACAGTTAATAGAACAGCTGGCTTCAAATTTAAGTGATGAAAGTTTCATTGAAACAGCTTTAAAATATGTAGTCTAAATAGCTGAGGAAAGACATTTACTATTGCGAATACTTGGATAGATTTTAAAAGTTGAATAAAACAGCAATACGACCAATAGTAACGTTTTACTCATTACTTGACGATTCAAAGATAATAAATGACAATTACCAGTATGTTCAGAATTCGTGGAACAATTGAACCGAAAAACACTTGGAGATCTAAATGGCTATTACATAAAGAAAGATACATTGATATTGTATGACACTTGGGGGGGGGGGAGAGAATTTAGGAATGTCTGTATTGCAAATTACACACCAGACCATGCTCACTAGTACACTGCTCCTGGATTAGCACACGATGAGAGTTTAAAGATATCGGTTCTAGAATTAGAACTGCTGAAGGATTATGATATGTTCCTGATCTTTGAGAATGTAGTTTGAGGTAGAATTAGCATAGAATGCTCCCTCGACAAAGATGCTTAGATAAAAATTGATGGTGAGCACGAAAAGTCAAAGTCAATGTCATCCATGATGTACCTATATCATAGCAACTTGAATGCGTGCGGCAAAAAAAAAACAACAAATAACTTGATGGCTGACGGATAAACAAATTAAATGGATAGAGAAAAATCTGTTGAATGCCGATGACTATCATATCGGCACACATTTTAGGAGTGTATTTGGAGATTCCATTCCACTTGTATGTTATTGTAAGGACTAGTGGTTAGCTCCAGATAAATTAATTCCATATGAAAATAGTGTATCTCCTTTTCAAAAGAAGTTAATAGATGATTGCAAGGATAAAAAACCATCAGTGCCAAATGTACATTGGAAAACAAAGAGAAATGTATCATTTACTTTTTGAAGTCTATAGCTTTACATACAATCTTGTTTTAAATTGATAAAGATACACACCGTTGTCTTGTTTCAACAACAACCCTGGATGAAATCCTAAATTGAATTGAATCTAAGTTTGAGACGAATAGCAACATATGATTTCTAGAGAGATTTATTTTTTCCAAATTGATGAATGACAGTGTGCTTGGGAACAGAGAAAATCGCAGGAAAAATAAATATTTTAAATGTCAGAAAGATCTATAATTTGGCAGGAGAACGCTTATTGACAATGACTTACATTTAGTCAGTCTGAAAAACATGAAAATAAAATGAACAAAACCAATTTTACAGTATTGTGTAAATGGCCAATGTACGGACTTTTGCTGCAACAAGTTGAAAAACAAATAAGGTCATAGAATGAGACCGTTGATAACAGATTCTGATTTTTTATGCATTTGTGTTAAGACTGAAACATTTTACAATGACATGAAAGATAACACTAAGTTTTCCCAAGGACAAGATATTTAATTTACCAGTAATGAACAAGCAAATTCTAGGAATTTTCGGAGTAAGTTGAACCGTCTTTCTATTTGAGACTTTTGTGGGTTAAGGTAAATTCTTTATTCATTCAAGACGAACAAAGATGAAAAGACAGTTTGTAAAGGAATTTTTAAAAAGTGTGATATTAAAGGAATATTAAATTCTAAATGTACAAAGAATGCTTTTTAATCACAAGGAAACTTTATCTGGAATGTAATTTACTCAGGCCATACACTCATGAAATGTATAACAGCCAAATAGGAACGTCTGTGACGGCAAGCATTTTGTGGTTGACAACGTAAGGATATTATCTTACAGCCGCGTAAGTTGCACTGAAGGCAACGTATCCCAACTTCAAACTGCATAGACCCAGATCTGCCGTCGCATAATCCTCTGGCAGATCTGGGTCTATGCAGTTTGTTGGGAAATTAAGTAAAACAAACAACATAGACCCTGATCTGCCAGCGCATTATGTGACGGCAGATCAGGGTCTATGTTGTTTGCAGTTGAACCCGACTTATAGGCGAGTATATTGTATTGAAAAAGAAATTCAAGTCTCAATAAATGTTTGCTTTGTTGCTCTCTTTCAAACTATCTGCACTCTCGCTTTGTACATCATATGATTAGATCATTTTCAATGAAGATAGTTTTCACTGCATTATTATTCACGTAAAACAAAACCAAGAACCGTTTATTTTCTCTAATATCTTTGATTACAGAGTTGTACCTTTCTACGATCACCCATACTGGCGTCTCAAAATTTCTATCACTAAAGCTAGTTTGGCTAGATTAGTTGCTTTCTTTGCTACATCGTTAAGATTGCCACAATCATCAATCATAAGTATTTGTCACTTGATAGACATCAATTAGTAGCTATAGCCACTTATTCAGTTTATATTCACGATCAATCAATAATCACCTTTTTTTCTGTGAATAACCGTTTATTTCCTTTCGTAATTTTTTTGTACAGAAAAGCTGGCCTTTGAATGACGATGTAGTCAAAAAGTTATTGTATCCTGTCTGTATCAGATTCAGTGTAAACATAGTCTTTCATCCATTATTCATTACACACGTTATCATGTCGTGACATTCTTTCAAATACATTTATACATGACTAAAACAATTTCTCTTGATTTGAAAGTTAGCTAAGTTAAGACCACTACCATGCAATCTGTTATCAATCTACCATGCAATCTGTTATCAATCTACCATGCAATCTGTTATCAATCTACCATGCAATCTGTTATAAATCTACCATGCAATCTGTTATCAATCTACCATGCAATCTTTTATCATGTGCATTTTTCAAATCAAGTCAGATGCAATGGTTATCAGTGTAAACATTGTTAACACGTACGTTACTAATTAATGTGTGCTATTGTTCATCAAATGAATACTTTGCGTCTTCTAAACTTCTTTCTTACACAAAATCTGTATAGCTTCAGTACCCGAATGTTGTTAATTACCTGAACCTGAATCATAACTTTCTCAATGTATCATTCAGAATGCCTTGTTCAATCATATGTGTCCCTACCGAAAGGGGTAAATACAAATATATGTATGTAATGAAGCTATTGTTGTCATTAGATTTGAAAATATCATCGCTTTCGTAGGACATGGTTATGTCTTTCACAGGCATTCTACCCAAAATGTTTACCATTGAATTGTTAGGAACTAATGTTACCATCAAATCAAAAGAGAGGAATACATATCCGATATAATCATGATTCTTGGACCTAGCTCTGGAATTGCTATTAGCAAAGTTTGTTCAAGTTTATTGTTACTCGGGGTGTATGTGATACAAAGATGAGTTGGATTGCGTGTATCACTTCCTGATTGTTATGAGTAATGTATTTACCGTTTGTTGACAACCTTGCTATTTAGTATCTACGACAACCTTGCTATTTAGTATCTACGACAACTTGTAAGCAATGTATGCTACACACTGACATCCGTCACAAGTGCAATGAATATGTAATCGTATTTTACTTGATCATTAGAAATATGGATGAAGTTGTCTTGCTTTTTTAAGTTTTGCATTATTTTGGGGGTTAGTAGATGCATCGGAGTGAGTAAGCGTATAGAGCAAATTCATCATACAGATTGTTTAAAGTCTATATTACCAAACCTTGTTATCTCATTCTTCAGTTCAAACAATCAAGTGTCTTTCATCAGTTGTCACTGAACTCTGCATTTGTTCTTTGTAATTCTTTTAGATTTTTTCGTGTCTAATTCTTATTTCACTGATTCAATTAGGATCAAATTATTTGCACAGATATTTGCTTCTGTAAATGCTTCACCGTTAGCTACTTCTCCAAATGTAACTGTTGCTGTAACTACTTTAGTATCTGAGAGTAAAAAAATTGAACACTGCTGCCAGTTTTTATTTTCAATCTTATTTCATAATGACTTTCTGTGCGTTTCAATCCAATTATTAAAATAATGTTTTCTTCAAGATAGTGTGTCCGAATTTCTTTTACATTTTGAAGATTACGTTCAGATTCCTCTTCAACGCCAAATGAGTAAGCAATACGTTACGTTGGTTTCCTACCATTAATCCAATAGAAAAAGTCAGAATTAAAACCCAAAACAATATACAAGTTAATTGAGTATAAGCCTGATTTTGTATTTGAATGACATGTTGCTGTGAAGCATCTTCTGTATGTAACTTGTATTCAGAATATCACGATTTAACATGGTCGAATCTAAATTTGCTGACTACTGTCTGTGGTGTAGTTTCAAGCTTAAAAAGTCAAACAATCCAAACTTTTTGTGTAACTATTGCCTGACCCGCGGTCTATTAGTACCTCTCGAACAAATGACATTTTATCGTTTTCTCCCAATCTTAATTCGATTCCACCCAGATAGAGATGGTCATGAACTGGAACAATGCGAAAATCGTAAAGTAATGTACATCCATGCATTAGTTTTGCTTTTTCCTCAAACTTATTTTCCATTTCGTTTCGAAATTTATCTAGTTTACCACACAGTGGAAGACATTTTTATGCCAATTTCAGTGTTCAATTAAGTTCTGAATGTCTCTGTTTTCGTTTATTTCGGTTAAACTAAATCAATGCTACCACTTAATGCTAGAGTCTTTTCATCTACTTCAGTTTGTAATGCATTTGTCTCCATTGTAAACATTTGTTTCAAATCAGTTAAAAATCTTGTTTCAGGTATTTTCATCCTTTTGTACATGTGGTCAATACTCTCTTGTACCATACCAATATTATTAACGTCTTTTCTATCAACATATTCTTTAGTATATCTTTGTGATTGTTCTACCTTGTTGTAAAATTTGGTGAATATAACATCTTTTATCGTTTTGATCTTCTCAATTCAGTCTGCAGTAGATAAATCGTTATGTTGTTACCATATATCTAATCATGCTTTCATTCATATTTTTTTTTATTATTTGACATCCTATATTTTGTTGTTGTTGATCTCAATTAAATCGTTCTTTTCTGCAACTCTGACAGGATATTAGTATTTGCAATTATCTTGTTGTACAAGTCAGTAATGTTTGTACTAAATCATTTATTACCTTTGTAATTTCATGGTCGTTTTGTTGGATTTCATAATTCTTAATAATAATAATAATAATAATAATAATAATAATAATAATAATAATAATAATAATAATAATAATAATAATAATAACAATACTAATAATAACAATGAGGACTTTGTATTTAGAAGCTCTAAACGCTTTACAATATAAGATAGCACATAAAAACATATATAAAGACATGATTACAAAAACAAACAATGAAATTAGAAAACAAAAACATGCTGAAAATAATTAAGGAAAGGAAACATTATTAGGTCTTTAAGTCTGTTCTTGCAGTCTAAATAGGTGAGTTTTATGAGCACTCTTGAATGAGATCACAGTGTCTTTGTGTCTAAGTTCAACGGGCAAGTTGGTGTTGCTGATACTTATTGTTTGAGGTAAAGGATGTGAATGAGAAAGTCTTTGTCAGAGTGGCTTCAGTTTTATCATCATTCATATGCAGCTTGTTACAAGTCATCCATGACTTCACATTGAAAATGCACCTCTCTACGCCTTGGTATCATCAGCTTCAGTTGGGTGGCTAAATTTCTATATTTGCGTGTCATCAGCGTACAATTGGTGAGACACCGGATGACGATCTATGACACTTGAGAGCGGCTGAGTGTATAGAGTGAAGAGGACGGGTCCAAGAACAGAACCCTGTGGAACACCAAAACATAGACCAACTGGGTTGGAATGTTTTCCATTTACGGACATAATTTGTGTCCGGTTGACTGAGGAGGACCTGAACCATAGTAAGGCTGTATCATTAATGCCAAATACATGCTGGAGACGGTGAAGTAATATATCATGATCTATTGTGTCAAATGCTTCAGACAAGTCAAAGAAGATGAGGACTATAATCTTTCCACTATCTAAAGCAGAGAGAAGGTCGTTAACTACTTTCAGAAGGGTAGTTTCAGTATTGTGGCGAGGGCGATATGCAGACTGTAAATTGCTAAAAAGCCTATTTGATTTCAGATGAGATACAAGTTGGGATAGAACAACCTTTTCTAAACTGACATTAATGTGAGGTTAGAAACTGGTGGAAGTTCTAAAAATCGTTATGGTCAAGAGACGGTTTCTTCAACAGAGGTTTTACAATGGCAGTTTTTAAAAATGATGGCAATTCCCCAGATGAGAGAGAAGTATTAATAACATCGGTTAGTGAAAGTAATATTGAATCTAAGCACTCAAGCAGCAGTGATGTCGGAATCGGATGAAGTTCACATGACTTTGGGGCATTCTTCATCACGACTGTACGTACTAAATCCATAGAGACAGGCTCAAATGCCGTTAAGGGTTGCTGTTGAATTCTGTATCACAATGTATGGTGACGATGAGTCAATTGAAATTGTGTTGTCAAGCTTATCTCTAATGGTTTGTACTTTGTCATGGAAGAAATTAGCAAACATGTATGGAAGGTCGACCAGAGAGAAGGTCGTTGGAAGTGGTGTACATTTGTTCCTTGATATTAACTTGTCGGTAATCTCGAAGAGCTCTTTGCAGCTGGAACTTTCAGTGATCTTAGTACTGTAGTAGGCTGATTTCGCTGCATGGACTATGTTTGTGACATTTTTATTAGCGGCTGCATAGATTTACTTATGAATAGTGAGGCTGGCGGAAAGCCAAATCATCTCAGCCTTACGGCGTTCTCTTTTAGCAGTACGAAGCTGGTCCCTAACACTACTATGCCACGGAGAACACTTTGCACTTGGTTGCTGGGCATGTTTGTCAAGCATGAACGCAAACAGTTATCAAGTTGTTGTGTTGTAGGAGGTAACGAAGTTGTTAGGTTTGCTTGGATATCAGACATTATCAGTTGAGTTCTATTTATCATACGCACGTTTTTCTTAGTAGCAAACATAGATGGAAAGTTAGGGACTGATACGTCAAGATGGCATATGACGCAGAGGTGATCTGATGCAAGTTCGTGGGACACCAAGGAAGACTGTAGAATATTATCATCAGGTCTATTAAGAATCCAGTCTAAAATGTGTGTTCTACAGATGTTCTTGTACAGGGTACGAGGATGTTTAAATCGATTTTGACATGTTGAATGTTTCAGAGATTTATCAGTGTTCAAGAGATGTTCTTGTATAGGAATACGACGATGTTTAATCCGGTTTTGACCGATTGATTGTTTCACAACTATCCATACGTATCTACGGCTTTGACTTAAATATTCTTGCATGTCAACAATGACTACCTGCCACTGGGCATCCGTGTAACCTATATAAACACTTTTCTAATGAAATCTTTTTTCTCGTTTGCTTGTATAATGTGGAAGTATATTGTTCGGTTAACCATTCATTCAATTCGGCGTATTTTATTTTATTTTTGTCCCTTTTCATTTGTTCCCAGAATGTATATATGTCTAACCAACTGTACCTTCAGGATAGTAGTAATGATGTCTTAAATACTGTTCTTTGTATTGCAAAGTCCACCTTTGGTGTGGCTACGCCGTCTACGACGTATGTCATTTAGAACGATGTCAAAACATATAATACTTTGGGAATAATAAATTGCCATTAGGTGTTATCCACAAGACTAAAGGGCAACCGTCTAAAACAGGTACTTTTATTTTCAAAACTTTGCAATGTTTCTGCAATCCTTTTAAATGTATTAATGTTTTGAGATTATGTAAAATTTTGCCATTGAAATGGCTGACTCTGCTCAGCTACTTCATGTACTGAATCGCCATATGTTGTTTTTAATCGAACTTTGTTTCCCATAAATTCTGTCTCTCTGTTGTAGATTGATCTTGTAAAATTTACTAGATCTTTAAGATGAACTGTAAATTCAGCCGAATACAAATGTGTGTATTTACTCACGTCATATACGTAATATATTCCTTTATCAAACCACAATGTTTGGACCATTTTGCTTTTGGAATTCATGATTATTATCTTTCTATGTTATGATCATAAAATGTTATATGCAAATTATCATCTTGTCTAAAACATTATAGTATGTAATGTTAGGAATAAGAAAAGATCAACACTTGCATTCTTATGTATGATTTTTGGTAACACAACAAGCTTTGGCCATACTGTCATCCCATCCAAACTTGTAAACAAATGCACATTATTTCTTGATGCCGACATTGTTAATTTCATGTTAAACTCATGAAATATTTATATCACCTCTCTGAAAACTGTTGAACTTAATAAAATGTGAACCATTAATATTAAATTGCAAAAGATGACTTGTCTAGCCTAACACTTCTATACTACTTACGCTGAAGATTTTTTGGACACGCTTTTTTGGTAAATATTCTACTTTAAGGTCATTTATACTTGTTTACATAACTCAAGTTACCAGATATCCTATCAGTTGAGATGTAAAGATTGTTGACAAAATATGTTCCTGAGAAAAACGATCATCGTGAGTTTCTCACACTAAGCTGTAGCCAGCGGTCAGTGACCTTAGTCTTGGGTTCCAGGTGCATGGTTCAAATAAAGATATGCCAGATATGTTTCAAGGCACTAGTAATGCAATGTTCTTGCCAATGTGTTTCAAAGAACGAATAATTCACTGCACTTGCCGATGTATTTCAAGTCACGCGTAACTCTCTGTCCTAGTCAACAAAAATTGTACATTTCAAACTTTAAATTTTCCCAAAATTCATTTCTCATATTTTAAGTAATTTTTATGTCTATGCCCTTGACAATCGGACGAGTTTTCTTTTCACTTCGATTTATCATGTATGCAAAAGTTGTTCTCTGACTGTCAAGGTACTCCTAGTCTATTTGTTTGTTTTTGGTTTTTGTTGTTTTTTTCTGTGGCGGAGTATGTAAAGCTCACTCGCAAACCAAATGTCTCGGTAAATGCCCAGTATGCGAGAATTTATTGAATTGATTAGGTTTTTACATCTGTTAAAGCATGGAAGAAATTTCACTCATTGCTGCCCTCAACCACATTACTTGATTACCAGTGCATGCATACACACCCGCGCACACAGACACACACACACAAACACACACACACACACACACACACACACACACACATATATATATATATATATATATATATATATATATATATATATATATATATGTATATATATATATATATATATATATTCAAAACAGATTTTCCCCCGAACTTTCATTTACACGTGAATTGTTCATATCATGTTTGCATCATATTTAAAACGGAATTCACTCACACACGCATATATATATATATATATATATATATATATATATATATATATATATATATATATATAATTATACGTTTAGACAAAGTCAAAAGCGCAAGCGAATAGTTCCAATTAAAACACAGTGCAAACGCAGTGCAATGAAAAACATCACACTATATTTATTAACAAGGTAACAAAGTCTCTCTCACTTAACGTGATTTTTATGAATAGATCGAAAATCTGTTGTTTTCAATTCTATATGACAAGTTTGAAAAAACAACCTCGTGTGCAAACTGAATGAAAATATGTATGCAGGTTAGCACACCGAGTCAGAGCAAAGTCAACGCTGAACCAGAGTAAACTCCATATAGTTACTCCTGGCACAATTGGTGACTAGTTTGAATGTGACCTCTGAGACTAGGCTACTGTCATCTTAATACATACATAAGAAAAAAATGCTTCAGGAAAGAAAATCTTTGAGATGGAGTATGACAATTTTTAATTGGAATATCTATATAAAAAAAAACTCTCTCCACAAATCTTCTCTTGCAATGAGAATTTTTCAATATTGGGAGAGGGAAGACTTTCGGCAACAACTTTGAGGATATACCCCACATACTCGAGTATAACTCTATACCATCTGCAAACTGCATAGACCCAGATCTGCCGTCGCCTAATGCGCCGGCAGATCTGGGTCTATGCAGTTTTTTAGGACTAATCAGTAGAACAAATAACATAGATCCTGATATGCCGGTGCATTATGTGACGGCAGATCAGGGTCTATGTTGTTTGCATTTGGATATGAATTATACGCGAGTACATACGGTACTAACTGTGCAGTCACATAATTTAATTATTTTATCATAATGAAATGGATGAGAAGATTAGGGCTTATGAAGATGAACAAATTCATATTAATCAAAACAAAACAAAAAAAAAAAAAAAAAAAAAGAAACTGCATAGCCAAGGGAAGCTTTTAATATTATTTTCATATTCATCCTTGATATGGCTTAGGTATATGCGTAAGCACACTCGGCGTGACTCTGCTCTCTTCCAGGTGACCAGACATAATCTATCTTACCAGTAAACGGGAATGATTTATGGATGCAACACGTGACAAAATTATTTACGAACTTGACATATTAATCATTGTTACAGTTGATAGTAACTCTGGCATGTGTGTATCCTATGTGTGTGTTTTAGGGATAGAAAGAATATAATAGATACAACAATTGATATGCACTTCCAATCCGGAAAACAAATACTGCAAGAAAAACCTCACAATATAAAAGTATGCAATATATTTTTTAAAAGTATGAATGTATCTTTCAGTAAAACAGGTAAAGACGAAAGACCTCCAGCCATGAAGACATATTTAAATACGATCGGTTGAATGCACCCAACACTATAATTTGTACGATGACTGTTACCTCTTGCACTGGAATACATTAGTACGATTTTTCGCAAATATCCTGAGCTTCATGTTGCGTTGTTTAATAATCTTACTAGATGCGTTGCTAAAATACACATCCTGATGACATTGTTGAAAACAAGACTCTAATGGTGAGGACGAATCTTAGGGCATTCAACGGATTTAGAACAGAATGTTTTTCTATCATTTACTACAAGTACACAAATGTGAAGAAAGTCTGCCTTCTGCTTTAAATTACCCATAAATTTTACATGTTCTTATTAGCGGTATATGCGCTCTCTTTTTTAACTTTAAAACGGTTCTTACTTTCTTAGGGCAAATTTTGCTCTAAAGGAAATATCTCTCTAAAGGAAACTTGTCCACAAAACAAATATCGGTAAAATAATTGAAACTCCAAACTCCAAATATAATGAAATTTCGGAGATTCGTTTATTCATTGAACAACTAACACCAATTTTTATTTCTCAACTTGAATACTCATTATGTACAAGATGATAATTCCGAATAGTTTTACAGATTATCTATGTTTATCTTTTAAGATTTTTTCTTATCAATTGAAATGGAATTCAAGGATATACTTTTAAGCGTGTGAAGCAAATACACATGCCATGAATCTTAATCAACGCATATCCATTTTTCAGGTGTAGACTCAAGAGAGCTCTGTAATTTTAGTATATGTTTCTATCAATTCTAAAAAGTAATTATTGGGTTTCCATTTTTTAAATCGTATTTTCATACGTGTGCCGATTGTGATTGCTAGTAATAATATAGATTTGTTGTATACTGTAATACACTCACGTGTTGAAGCACAAATTAAATGAATTGAAATTTATACAAAATAATCTGACGCCAAATCCACCACTTTCCTTTGCCACCACCATCTCTTGAACCACCGTCATGTCTTGAGCTACCGTCATCCCTTGAGCCACCACCACAACTGGAGCCACCATCATCCCTTAAGCCACCACCACCATCCTTGAGCCACTACCATTCATAAAGTCACCACGTTCCTTGAGCCACCACCATCCCTTGAGCTGTTTTCTCTCGTGCCTTTTATTTTCCATTTCCTCTCTATTATATAATCGTCCATTTGATATTTATTAGTTTCTACTCGCCCTGTGAATTTTTTTTTGTCTAATGGAGAGGAACTTGCAAGTTCTTGTGAACTGGTTTACTGTCCTTTTGCAAAAATATTAATTATATGGGAATAAAATTAAACTAGATACTCTGTACAGTTCTGAACGTTTAGTGTTTTAAAAACTGGTCTCTATTTTGCTTCCTTTAATAAATTTGATGACGTTTTTATATTCGTGAATTGATGATTACCACCGAAGAGGTGTAATATATACATAAACGAATTATAGTGTTGGATTCAAAATTATAACTACATAACTTACTTTCTTAATTTTATCTATATCATCTTTGTACTGTCGTTATCTAGAAATCAATATCAATGTTTTATTTTCTTATTAAAGAACAATAAAAACTGTTATGATATACTTTTATTTTGTCCCATAGGCTTAACATAGGAGGAAACTGAACATGTTCCCGTACACGTCGTCGTTAAGCGGTATCCGTAGTTGATAAGGACGCGGCATGGCATTATGCCGTTATACAACGAAGATGAATTTGTTTGCTCTTTACTACTGTTATCCTGAAACACCACAGTCAAAAGATATCAATTTTGTTGTACCCTTTTTTACTTTCCTTTCGAGCCTCCGATTTTAGATGGTATGGTACTTAACGTGACTATTTTGTTTTCTTGCTACAGTTTATATGTAACGCCGTTAAAGTACCTTTCTAACATATCCAACTCAAACGATTTTATCTCTAAGTGCCCAATAAACTGTAAAGTTCTGGATGCACAAAAGTAAATTGGTGCTTAATGTTAGATAAATAAACAAACATTCCGATGTTGGTAAAACATTGGTTGGTAAAGGTAAAGTGTTGGTAAAGGATGCCGTAGACGGGCTTATCTGTAATGACTACAACAGATTTCAGTGCCTGAGATGTCAGAAACGTGGTAAATCTCAGTCAAAACACTCAGGTAATGACAAATTTATGAGCACAGATGGCTAATTGACTGTTTTAATTCATGTAATGTTTCTTGTGCCAGTAAAGAACACAAGAAATTTAACCACCAATTTGAAGTAAGTATTACATAATGAAGATGATCGAAGGTGCAAAAGTGTGTTAGAGAAGAACACTCATTAACCCTTGCAATGGGAAACTAAAAGGTCGAATAACGAAAATAAATCCATTTCAAATCGTTGCACAAGCAGTTTTTAAACTGATCCCAAGATTAGATATTTGATGGAATCTAAAGCTATTCTATATTGCTACAGGCAATCAACCGTACTCACGACCATTATTTCGAATTTGACGAACGTTATTCATATGAAACTGGTGAGATTCTCATTTCTTTTGTGATTCTTTGTGAAGCAAGGACATTATTCATATGACACAGGTGAGATTCTCATTTCTTTTGTGATTCTTTGTGAAGCAAGAATATTATTTCACTAATATAAGTAAGAATATATGCTAGATCAAGAAGGCATTGAAATGATGAACAACATATAATTTATATTCATGTGCTTATTAATGTTGGGTATAACCATACAGATTTTTCAGGATAAGAAAGTTTCCATTAAGTTTTCTAACCATCACAATTTCGAAAGATTCTTTGGACAACTGAGAATGACTGGCAATGATATACATATCCCTAGGTTGGAACAAGAATTTTAAAAGTAGTCGCCATATTTTGCCCTGAAAAATAGTGACGTATGATCATCTAGTGTAACAGAAAAGAACTGTACTATGGAAATTTCCTTTACAGATATGTCTTATAATCAACTGTAGTCTGTATCCATTATTATATAGTATTTCATTCATAATTATCTCCTTCTCTGAAAGTCTTCGTTACAACGTAATAAAGGTTCGATTTATTGCAGACATGTATTTCTGCGCGTTCCTTCCTTAATAAATTAAATATATGCTCCATCATCTATACAACCTTGAAAATTAGTTACATGAACGGAGGTCAGCGACTTCCGTGAGAAAATCTGCAGACAACAGCACAAGTTCATAAATGTTCACTCGCCAGATATATTGTGTTTATAGAAACGAATCGCCATCTGAGAATTGTGATCCATTGGCGACTCTGGCGATCGTTAGGGTCAGAAAAGAATATACTTGACAATGTGAGAGGTATCATAGAATGACTTTCATGTCACTTCAAAGTAAAGTAAAATATTAAGTAAAGTACTTCATGTTGTAAGTTGGATACCGTCTTTACTCGCATAATGTGCGGGCAGATCAGGATCAGTGCTATTTATTCTACTGAACATTCCTAACAAACTGTATAGACCCAGATCTCCCTGCACATTAAGCGACTGCAGATCTGGGTATATCCAGTTTACAGTTAGATCCGACATATACGCGAGTATAATGTTAAAACAACGGTTGTAGGGGAAAATCTATGGCAAAATGTGTTTGTTGTTTGTTTTAACTGCACTTTTAAAGTGCTTCATGTCGAGAAAATTGGAGGCAAGTGCCTTTTCCAAGGATGATCATGGCAGGCCTTGTAGGGTGTCGAACTCGAGGCCCTTGGATTAAGAGTCCAACGCTCTGCCAACTTAGCTACCGTGGTTCCCTAATGTATAAATTCGTAAGTCAAGCGATCCTGTTTGTTCTCAACCCGAACTTTCAATCATAATATTCTCAGTTAGCATTTTCTAACATACTATTTATTTTCATCCTTAGTTAATGAAGAATCAAAATCTTCGCAACGATTAAAGTATTATTTATTATTATCATGAACAGCTTTGTTATATCGCTTTGAACACAATGGCAAAGAAGAACATCAGCATATCCAAATAGAACATATCTCTAGAGAAGGATATTTATTTTTCAAATGCGCTGGTTAAAAAAAAGAGTCGTTTATAAAGTGTGTGTGTGTGTGTGTGTGTTTGTATATATATATATATATATATATATATATATATATATATATATATATATACATACACACACACATATATATATATATATATATATATATATATATGGCATTGTTATGCCATTTCATGTAATTGTTATTTGATTAAATAAATTTATACGACCGGAGGTTGGCTACATTCTGTCAAAGGCAAGCTTGTTTTGTGGGTTTCTTTCCTTTGGCAATGGGGTTGTTGAAAAATAACACTTTGATATCTAACCAGTGGCAGAACAGTTTTGTCAATAAAGGAAATGGAGAATAAATTCATAAATTGATATAACCAGTTGAGAAAAAAAATTAAATGGCATGGGACTAAAATCTTTAGAATTACGATGAGCTCGAGGACAGTTCCGTTTAGATCTAAATTGGAAACACTGTTGTTGCAACCTCATTACAATGTATGTACATGTTTTATTTTCTTCCTTTTTGACTTTATAGTAAATTATTGTAAATTCAAAGGAAACCACGCAAAAAACAAAAAAATAAAAATAAAATGAAATAACAATAAAACTAAAAAACATAATTGGCGATTGAAACGTTACGGTATTTTTCGAACACTTATCTGTGTTGTTAATTTCTTTCATCTCATCCATCCCAATGGCGGCGCGAGGGTTCGAGGTGCTCAGAGAGAAAGTTTCTTTAGTGGCTCCCTTACCGAGGCGCCTGAAGAAAATGTTCTTTTGTGGCGCCATTACTTTGCTACAGAGAACAGTTTTTATGTCAGTTTCCAACATCCCTCTTCCACCCCCACCCCCCTCCTAAATATAAGTTTTGTGAAGAATTGTCCCCGTTAGACTAAGATGAACGTGAAATACTACGAAAATTTCAGCTGCAAAAAAAAAAAAAAAAAAAAAATCTCACGACGTACCCCCTTTCGCCCGGGAGCAATGGCCCCTTCCCAATCCCCAATCATTCGCGCCGCCAATGATCCATCCATAGCCCTGCCCCAGAAGTTGACAAATATTACGCCTGGTATGTACACCTCTAGTCAACTCCAATCATATTTAAATATATGAAATCTCTATCCTTAACAGTTTTAAATAAGTTGTTTGAATGACAAAAATCGTATACGAGCTGTTCCAGAAAAGGTCATCGATTTCAAAGTGGAAAGTGAAGATCTTGATTAAGTAATCTCTTTCAGAGAGCGGATACACATTTGCATTGTCAAGAGGCATCTTTACTTATATCTTCAAAGGAGAAACGTTGTGATAGGGATTAAGGTGTGAATGTCTTAAAATATCAATTTGCTTCGTCGTGACACTTACCAGAGTCTCGTGCAAACGATTTATTGAAAGATATTTTAACGAAACATCAGAGTGAGTTATGCAATCCTTTGAGCATGATTAAATAGGATTCAAAGTGTCTGAAACTTTCCTCATTTAAAACAGTTCTTCAACTTCTTCTCAGAAAGATAACACGTATTTTTTTTTAGCTTTTGTTTCTAAACAGTAAACTAAACCCGTGAGTAATTCTTCACATAGCGCCAATTCAAATGGACGTTCCATATTTTACGGTTGTTGGTTGGTTTTAACGGCACTTTCAACGCATTGCTGACTATATCATGCCGAAGAAATGTGAGACAAATGCCTTATCCTAAGGACACACAGAGCCAGCTGCTCGGGGCTGGCCTGGGTGGGTACAGAACCCGGGTCCCTTGGTTTAAAAATTAGACGCTCTACCAACCGAGATACCGCGATTCATGGAATCAGCTTCGATTTTACAGGGCAACGGTTGCAACTTTATGTTTCTTTTACGTAATAATTTAGTTTGCCATTTTTAATCATATTATTATTATTCATTTTTTTGAAATTTCCTTAAATTCCACGCAAAGCTTTATAACATATGGCCATAACCATGAAAACAGTGTAATACATTTCCATACCTGGACAAAATTATTATATTTAAGATGTTTTAGATTCATTTGCATTATTAAAAAATAATTTAAAGAAGTCATGGATCAGTCATGGATCAGTAGAAACGCTTACAATTGTGAATCACCAATGAATACATTCCAAAGAGTCTTCTTTAATCTTATTTGTGTGATATTTTCTTAATGCTTTTAAACTGGTATTACTGCTTGTTACATCCGATAATGTAATTATTATCAATAATGTCATAGTAACCGATAATATAATAAAATTAAATCGATATTGTTATACTAACTGGTACTGTATTAAAATTTCAGCGGTGATGTAATTTTAATAGTTAATATAATAACTTCCTTCTTTAATAACGTAATACAATTTAACTGATTCAACAATCTTACGCGGAGTATTATGATTTAAATATATTTTATTAGGAATGAATGACACAAGGGGTAGGCCCAAAATATTCTAGCTTGCAAACTTTTTGGAATATGACTTTTTTTGTTTTCTTCAATATTTAATTGATGATTTCGTTGTTCGGTAAAATTTGAGTGATGATGAAAACTGCCTTTATCTGCGAATAATAACATTTGTAATATATAAAGTCATTTTTAAAGAACAAGAGCATCTACAATGGAAGTATGTATTTTACAGATACTACTTAAGGAATGTATCATTGGTAAATATTGTATGTATGTTACAGATACTAGTTAAGGAATGTATCATTGGTAAATATTGCATGTATTTTACAGATACTACTTAAGGAATGTATCATTGGTAAATATTGTATGTTTGTTACAGATACTACTTAAGGAATGTATCATTGGTAAATATTGTATTTATGTTACAGATACTACTTAAGGAATGTATCATTGGTAAGTATCGTATGATACCTGTAGAAACTAAGAGTGTAATAGGGTGCATCAAAAACTGAATATAACGTGCATATAATTTCGAATTTTTTTATCTTGCTTTAAAATAATTTTCTCCCATTATATTAATAAAAGCAACACTATATTTTATTATTACATTATCAATTAAAACGTATCACATTAATGGATGAGGAATAATTACATTATTGTTTACATTTTATAACAATTTGGGCTAGTATTACATTCTCTGGTAACTGTTGTTACATGATCAGTTAATACAATATTATCCGTCAGTTACGTCATTATCGATTATAATTTATTACTATATGGGCTAGTATTACATTCTCATGTTACTCCTGTTTATCTTATCTTTTAAAACGCATTGAACGTTGTGGATGAAAAATATTCAGCACCCAGTGAAACTTTATTTGGAAAACTCAAATGGTTACCGTTTAAACATAGCGTAAAATACAAGGAATCAGTCCTCACGTACAAAGTTCAAACCAACCTGGCACCAGATTATCTGAATGCATTTACTGCAGTATCTGAAATCCATTGTTGAATCGTATTAAAAATCAATCAAGTATCCCAAAACACAAGACTACAATGTTTACAGTCATCCCAAAACACAAGACTACAATGTTTACAGTCATCCAAAAACACAAGACTACAATGTTTACAGTTATCCCAAAACACAAGACTACAATGTTTACAGTCATCCCAAAACACAAGACTATAATGTTTAGTCATCCCAAAACACAAGACTACAATGTTTACAGTCATCACAAAGCACAAGACTACAATGTTTACAGTCATCCCAAAACACAAGACTACAATGTTTACAGTTATCCCAAAAACACAAGACTACAATGTTTACAGTCATCCCAAAACACAAGACTACAATGTTTACAGTCATCCCAAAACACAAGACTACAATGTTTACAGTCATCCCAATACACAAGACTACAATGTTTACAGTCATCCCAAAACACAAGACTACAATGTTTACAGTCATCCAAAAACACAAGACTACAATGTTTACAGTCATCCAAAAACACAAGACTACAATGTTTACAGTCATCCCAAAACACAAGACTACAATGTTTACAGTCATCCAAAAACACAAGACTACAATGTTTACAGTCAACCCAAAACACAAGACTACAATGTTTACAGTCATCCCAAAACACAAGACTACAATGTTTACAGTCAACCCAAAACACAAGACTACAATGTTTACAGTCAACCCAAAACACAAGACTACAATGTTTACAGTCATCCAAAAACACAAGACTACAATGTTTACAGTCATCCCAAAACACAAGACTACAATGTTTACAGTCATCCCAAAACACAAGACTACAATGTTTACAGTCATCCCAAAACACAAGACTACAATGTTTACAGTCATCCCAATACACAAGACTACAATGTTTACAGTCATCCCAAAACACAAGACTACAATGTTTACAGTCATCCCAAAACACAAGACTACAATGTTTACAGTCATCCCAAAACACAAGACTACAATGTTTACAGTCATCCCAAAACACAAGACTACAATGTTTACAGTCATCCCAAAACACAAGACTACAATGTTTACAGTCATCCCAAAACACAAGACTACAATGTTTACAGTCATCCCAATACACAAGACTACAATGTTTACAGTCATCCCAAAACACAAGACTACAATGTTTACAGTCATCCCAAAACACAAGACTACAATGTTTACAGTCATCCTAATACACAAGACTACAATGTTTACAGTCATCCCAAAACACAAGACTACAATGTTTACAGTCATCCCAAAACACAAGACTACAATGTTTACAGTCATCCCAAAACACAAGACTACAATGTTTACAGTCATCCCAAAACACAAGACTACAATGTTTACAGTCATCCCAAAACACAAGACTACAATGTTTACAGTCAGTTTTGCATACAATGGTGTTTTACTATGGAATATCTTTCCTAAAGATATTAATCATGTACACCACCCTTTGCTGCTTATAAACACAAATTTAAAAGATTCTTTTAAGCCCAGAAAAGAATTTTATAAGTTTTTTTAGGAACCTACCATATTTTATTGCTTTCCATTGGTGATATTATTGATCATATGTAGTATATATATTTTATTGTACATAATTTGAATAATGTATATTTTAATACACGTAGTCATTCTGAAGAATTCCAGTATTCCACTCAACATATCTACTTCTGTTTATTCAACCCATTGAAGTTAAAACTAACTATTACAGTGCTTCATCCCAAAAATCAGTTGAGATCCACGTTTGCAGACTGGATCTCATTATAAGTGGGCAATTAAATTAAGTATTGCAGTAATGAAACCCATTCAATTCAACATTTTATTGAAGAAACAATGTACATTTCACAGTTTAAGAAACAATGCACATTTCAGTTTAAGAAACAATGTACATTTCACACAATAAGAAACAATGTACATTTCACACTTTAAGAAACAATGTACATTTCACACTTTAAGAAACAATGATTATCTAAACAAATACAAATCTCAACAATGATAAAAAAAGTGTAATTCTTCAGAAGAATATGTTTAAAAAGAAATATTTATAAGTTGTAAGTATATTGAATTATCACCTTTCTTGTCAAAAAGTATGCCTGATAATTTTTTTTTTTTTTTTTTAATTGTTTTTTTTTTGTTTGGTTTTTGCTCGTATAACAGCAACAGTAAAATTTCCTGTTGCTTAAGTATGAAATGTCGCCATAGAAATCTGTATTTATAAACCAGTAACAAGAAATGTGAACTTAAAATGTAGCACTAATAGATGTGGATGAAATTTTCACAATATAAGGAATTTGCCGCTTTGTCGGTTTTATTTATATTGTATAGGTCACAATTCCACGTGGCCCATGCACTTATTCGAGTGAGTCTCCAAATGATCGTATATATTGAATAGGTCACAATTCCAACTGGCCCATGCATTTATTCGAGTCAGTCTCCAAATGATCGTATATATTGAATAGGTCACAATTCCACGTGGCTCATGCACTTATTCGAGTGAGTCTCCAAATGATCGGATATATTGAATAGGTCACAATTCCAACTGGCCCATGCACTTATTCGAGTCAGTCTCCAAATGATCGTATATATTGAATAGGTCACAATTCCACGTGGCTCATGCACTTATTCGAGTGAGTCTCCAAATGATCGGATATATTGAATAGGTCACAATTCCAACTGGCCCATGCATTTATTCGAGTCAGTCTCCAAATGATCGTATATATTGAATAGGTCACAATTCCACGTGGCTCATGCACTTATTCGAGTGAGTCTCCAAATGATCGGATATATTGAATAGGTCACAATTCCAACTGGCCCATGCACTTATTCGAGTCAGTCTCCAAATGATCGTATATATTGAATAGGTCACAATTCCACGTGGCCCATGCACTTATTCGAGTGAGTCTCCAAATGATCGGATACATTGTAAAGGTCACACTTCGACGTGGCCCATGCACTTATTCGAGTGAGTCTCCAAATGATCGGATACATTGTAAAGGTCACACTTCGACGTTGACCATGCACCTATTCGAGTGAGTCTCCAAATGATCGGATATATTGTATAGGTCACAATTCGAAATGACCCATGCACTTATTCGACTGAATCTCCAAATGATCAAATATAATTATAAATGAAGTTTGAACACAAAAGATATTGAACATTTCCACAAGAAAACAAATTGAAGAGATTTTTTTTTCTTCGATAAAGTTGAGCCTGCGTAGATAAATATTACTATTATTGGAGTTTGTACTATAAGTCTTCAAACTTTGTTTGCCATTACAAATCAAGTCTGTGATGAAGCGATGGATGGATACACTCTTCAGTATCTAATATGCACGTATAAAACAGCATACTGAAAAGTGTGGTCTATCTGTTAATATAGCAAGCATGAAAATTACTTATTCATCAGAAACTTCGATAAACATGTATTTCGAAAAAATAATTCTACATACAGACCTCTTGTTCGATTTACATTTATTCTTAGTTTGTGTAATATTATCTTTGCTATGATTTCATTTTGTACGTAAATATATCCTCCAACCATACAGTTTCAATGAAAATAACAAATAGCTTCTCGGATAAACACTTTATAATACTTTAAATTAATTAAATAAAGACACCTCGGTCTTTTATCTCTTATCCCATGCCTTATCACAAAACAGCAGCGTCATACGCTCCTTGTGAAATATTATCTTAGCCTGGCGCCGAGAAAAACAATATCGTATTTCCTATCTTGTCGGAATAATTTAAACAACATCACTTCCTTTGGAGCAAATTTTCAAAAGAATAGATTTTTCTTTGTGACTGAGATATGCAACTTAGGGCAGGAGATACGTGCACGCGTCCTTTGACACGGCGTTGTCACATGATGTTAATAAACTAGCTTTTTAT